>JARQOC010000005.1:503421506-503790610 GCA_033576535.1 Allobates femoralis
AGAGTCGATGCTTGCACTCGGTCCTTCTGACTCACGGGCCCCCTAGAGGTCACAGGGTGTGCCACCATACGCCATGGTAATGTGCTGTATGTTGCTTGCATTCTCAAATATTGTGACAACCTTTACATCCCCTCTAAAGAGGGTGGCCACTACTTTTTTATTGATGGTCTTTCCTTTGGTCTGCATGCAATTCGACAAAACATCACCCTCTGACCAATGTTTTCCTATGGAGCCATGCAAATGTCATATTTTTTATCTTGGATAATGTCTGTGAAAAAAAATTGATGTATGTCTGAGTTTAATTCATTATTTGCATTGCACTTGGGCAATCAGACGGAAATCGGATGACTTCTGAACACTGTCCGATTTCCTCACACTTAAAGAATGGAGAAGATGGAGAAATTTTGTTTTCCGTCTTCTCACAGTGAGCTCCGATTATGTCATCCAAGAGAATTGGATCACACTATGCTGACAGTTGGATCAAACTCTGGTCATAGCTTGATAAGAGTGTTATTTGCTTGAGAGAATCTACGGCCGTCTACTCTTAGGATAAACCATCAATATCTGACCAGATGTCAGCGGCGGTGACTGAAAGTTCTTGGGCGCTGCTGGAACACTTTAGCTCCATTATTTGTATATTGGCTAAGGCCGGGAGCTACGGCGCAACTCGCTATCAAATTAATAGGGGGTGGATCTTTAGTATCTGATCGTGGCCACCTTAGTTTTATTGGAGCTGCTGTGTTACGGTGGCATCCAGCACCAGTAACAGTTGATCAGCTGAGGTACCAGGTGTCTCAACCCTACCAAGAAAGATATTGATGACCTTCTCTAAGGCCATCAATAAAAAGTTGTAGCCAAGCCCTTTAAGTGAACTGTTCATTTTCAAATCAATTTTTATTTATCTAGATTTTTGCTTTAACTTTTACTTTTTTACTTTCCTTCCTGTGACAATGTCACATCCCAAACACTACGTTATCTTATCTGACATCCCAATACGCCTTTTCTTCATGTACTCATTTTTCTACAGCAAGCAGTATATTTTATTTCGCCCTGGGACTTGGAGTTTACTTGTTCACTGGATTTAACTTTACCTACATTGCAATATGTGTTGTAAAAAAAATAAAAAAAAAAACTTCTTGGTAATGAAAACGACAAAGCATTTAAGCAAACGATGAGTCAATAAGAAAGGTATAGAAGAAACACTAATAAAAGTTGCAGGAGGTCTTGTGACTGCCAATAAAGTAAAATCATCTGAAGATGGAGAAGTGCTTCAAGAAATTATAACATGCATAATGTATTAACGCCTGGTTTATGTGTTCTGACGAGAAAGTCTCCATCATCAAAGCCATGTGGTCAAGATGGATAAGTCATCCCATTAAGTCTGTGATACTGAGACGTCTTTAGTCAGCGCTGAACCCATAAATGTCTCTGAGCAGTTTGGTATGAATGCATTTTGGCTATCATGAAGTTTTGATGTTTTAATTCCGTCTTAAATGATCAAAATGTTCTTCTCCAGTGTTATTCCGATGGAATATTTGAGTTCTTCTTTATTCTCATATAACTTGCAAGCTGTGCTTAACCCCATCCTGACCGGGCGATTCTCTGCATTTGCTTTTTCACCTTTTCCTCGTCTCTTTGCCATCATTTTTAAATTGCTCTGTTGACATAGCGATACATGGGCTTGTTTCATGGCAGAATGAGTTGCAATATTGAATGCCATCATTTATTTTACCATACAATGTACTGTATTAGTTTTATTGCTATTGTTATACCATATCAATGGTTATACACCGATGAATTTATCTTGCTTGTAGGATTGCAGGACCTTTGACCAAAGGGTGTCGGGTCGGACATTTGACTTAAGGACAATATTAGGATATCAAAAGACCCAAAATCTGGGCACATCTTATACCACAGAGAGACAGGATTTGGATGTGATCACCCCTGGAGACGAATTGTGTCCAGGGTGGTTACCCCCCAAAAAAAAAGTATGAACAATAAAAACTTCATATTGTCACCCAACCTTGATGAACCCCTCAGAGGGATTGCAACCACGGGCAATTTTATGTTCAGCGTTTGTCATTTGGGGGTGGGTTGTCTTTGTTATACACTGTTAACACGATATCACCAAATCCACACAGGATTTTTAAATTTACTTGAATAAAAGATAGAAACATAACAAAGATTATCCTTTCATTTTTGCATACAATGTACTGGACAAATGTCAAAGTTTGGTAAAATTGCGAAAAAAGTACAATTTCATAACACTGGGGAAGAATTTGAAAAAAAAATTTCTGTTGAGTTAGGTTTTTGAGCTGATTTATACTAAAATTGGCATGCTGATTCCAAAAATGTAGTCAGTTTTTTTCTAGCACGTCAAGTTTTTCCTCCACAACATTAACTGCCAGAGAAGCACAATTGCACTGATATCTGTAATAAGACTTGTTATCTGGTTACAATTCGACTCATATAGAGCTATATGATATATGATAGTGTTAAAAAACATATTTGTCATGCCTATTTCTTATATATTTCATTTTTTGTTCATATTTGTACTATTAAAAAAAAAAAAACACTTTTTAGGTACAGTAGTTTACATATTTTTGAGAAGACAAAAATCCTATAGTTCAAAAACTTGACGTGATAGAGAAAAACTGAGATAATTTCTGGATTCAGCATCCAAAAATTAATTAAGAACAGTTGTCTGACCTAACTCCTAAAACATTGTGTTCCCCAGTGTGCCAATAGTTTTTTGGGATTTCTTCTTTACGGTTGTCATTGATTGGTAAAATTGACCTGGTGTCATGATTCTCTAGGTCAGTCAGATTACAGGGGGGCCAAACATGTTTGTTCTTTCTTAAATACTAAAAAAAAAAAATGTACATTTTGTAGAAAAAAAATTGCTTGTCTTGGCAGTTTTCTTGAAGTTGTCATGTTCAGTCATTGGAGCAATGTGAGATCGTGTTGTTTGTGTGGCCAGCTGACATAGTTATTGGTACCATATTAAGGGAGATACAGCATTTTGATCACTTCCTATTGTATTGTATTTCCAAAGTTGCAGCAACTGAGATAAAACTAAAAATGTTTTCCATATTTCGCATTTACCAATCAGAATAAATAATGATACAATTTACTACATGGAACTTTTACAGACATGGCAATACTACATTTGTGTATTTTTTTTAGC
Source organism: Allobates femoralis (assembly GCA_033576535.1). Lineage (NCBI taxonomy): Eukaryota > Metazoa > Chordata > Amphibia > Anura > Aromobatidae > Allobates > Allobates femoralis. Next base: position 503,424,694 of record JARQOC010000005.1, read on the forward strand.
TTTTAATAAAGGAAAAATGGGGGTGATTCAAACATTTGCATTTTGTTTTGTTTTTTTGCTTTGACTTTCTTAGTTCCCTTAGAGGACATGACCTTGTAATAGTTCAATTGCTCATATTATATAGCAATACCACAGTAGTGAAATTTTATGGAGTTGTGCCACAAACAATTACCGTATATACTCGTGTATAAGCCGAGTTTTTCAGCCCAAAATTTGGGCTGAAAAGTCTCCCCCTCGGCTTATACACGAGTCAATACGGGGGGGGCTGTGTCCGGGGCTGTGGAGGCTTCAGGAGGCGGGGGGGGGGAGGGCTGCTGTATGAGCGGCCCCGTCACGTGGGGCCGCTCATTAAATATGCACTGCTTTCCCCTGTCAATCAGCGGCAGGGGGAAGCAGTGCATAACTAAATAAATCCCCCCCAAGTGCTGGCACCTGCCCCCCCTTGTAAGGGCCCCCCCCCCCGATGGTTATATTACCATTCCGGACTTCTGATCCGCGCCGCTCCTCGGTGCTTCATCCTCGCTGCTCCGTCCGTCTTCTACATCCCGGATCTCCGGCCGTCGCAGGCATGTGACGTCATCGCGCGGCCGGGGATCCCGGATGTAGAAGACGGACGGACGGAGCAGCGAGGAGCAGCGAGGAGCGGCGCGGATCAGAAGTCCGGAATGGTAAGAGAAGCGGGGGGGGGCCCTTGCAAGGGGGGGCGAGTGACAGCATTTGGGGGCTGCTGGGGACCCCCAGGGGGCTGCTGGGGACCCCCTGTGGGCCGCTGTGTACCCCCAGGGGCTGCTGGGGACCCCCAGGGGGCTGCTGGGGACCCCCTGGGGGCTGCTGGGGACCCCCTGGGGGCTGTTGGTACCCCCAGGGGGCTGTTGGTACCCCCTGGGGGCTGCTGGGGACCCCCTGGGGGCTGCTGGGGACCCCCAGAGGGCTGCTGGGGACCCCCTGGGGGCTGCTGGGGACCCCCTGGGGGCTGTTGGTACCCCCAGGGGGCTGTTGGTACCCCTGGGGGCTGCTGGGGACCCCCTGGGGGCTGCTGGGGACCCCCAGGGGGCTGCTGGGGACCCCCTGGGGGCTGTTGGTACCCCCAGGGGGCTGTTGGTACCCCCAGGGGGCTGCTGGTACCCCCTGGGGGCTGCTGGGGACCCCCTGGGGGCTGCTGGGGACCCCCAGAGGGCTGCTGGGGACCCCCTGGGGGCTGCTGGGGACCCCCTGGGGGCTGTTGGTACCCCCAGGGGGCTGTTGGTACCCCCTGGGGGCTGCTGGGGACCCCCTGGGGGCTGCTGGGGACCCCCAGGGGGCTGCTGGGGACCCCCTGGGGGCTGTTGGTACCCCCAGGGGGCTGTTGGTACCCCCAGGGGGCTGCTGGTACCCCCTGGGGGCTGCTGGTACCCCCTGGGGGCTGTTGGTACCCCCAGGGGGCTGCTGGTACCCCCTGGGGGCTATTGGTACCCCCAGGGGGCTGTTGGTACCCCCAGGGGGCTGCTGGGTACCCCCAGGGGGCTGCTGGGTACCCCCTGGGAGCTGCTATATGTACCCCTGGGGGCCTGCTGTATACCACTGGGGCTGCTGTATACTACCACTGGGGCTGCTGGGGCTCCTGTATACTACCACTGGGGCTGCTGGGGCTCCTGTATACTACCACTGGGGCTGCTGGGGCTCCTGTATACTACCACTGGGGCTGCTGGGGCTCCTGTATACTACCACTGGGGCTGCTGGGGCTCCTGTATACTACCACTGGGGCTGCTGGGGAATCTGTATACTACCACTGGGGCTGCTGGGGAATCTGTATACTACCACTGGGGCTGCTGTATACTACCACTGGGGAGGCCTGTATACTACACTGCTGGGGTCTGTATACCTGTGCTGGGGTCCACCCTCGGCTTATACACGAGTCAATAGGTGTCACGGGTGGCACGGATGACAGGGTGGAGGCCACGCGCAGACGATCCCAGCGTTTGGCCCACCAGCCATAATGGTGGAGGATGGTCCGTCTCTTTCAGGAGCATTTACCTTCTGTGTTGATGGAAAGAAGGTAATGAGATCTCTCTATTATGGGGAGACGGCTGTGGAGGTCTTGCGCTCGGTCTGGTTTTATTCACCAATGTTGTAGGTCACTAGGACCCAGCAGACTCCTTCCACCTTTATAAGGAGGTTCATTGCCCTTCCTCGGTGCAGGTGATAGTTCCTTGTGCACACTTTATCCTTGCTCCAGCAGAAGCTGAGTTTGTGGAGGTTGCTGTGTTCTGCTGTCAGATAAGTGTTTCCTTTTCCCAAATGTCTGTCTTCCCTGGTGTTTGTCTTTAGTTGATAGTGGAGGGGTCTAGTGAACCTCTCCTTCTGATCCTTAGATAAGATAGATCTAGGATCAGAGAGGGACGAGGTTCGTGGTCGGCGACAGTTGAGGAGACTGTATAGGGACGTTAGGGCAGACAGGGTCAGCTCTAGGAAGTCTAGGGGTCACCGTCTCCTTCTTGTGCCCTTAGCATTAGGGACTCCTGATCCCCCCCCCGTCGTTATCCTACGCTGGGTGTCTTCCCCACTCCCAGCGTGACATTAGGTTTTTCCAGATTTTTGGGGCAAAAGTAGGGGGGCCAGCTTATACACGAGTATATACGGTATACATTTTAATTAATAGATCCTAGAATAATAATATGGTAAGTTCCACAATTGGATGTGTTGAAAGAAAATGTTCTTGTTCTGAGATATATTTACAAATGTGTCTCTCTGTAATGGATATGTCCCCCTTTAATAAATATGTCCCCCTTTAATGGATGTGTCCGACCATGCAGCAACACTTTTTTAACACATCCAATTGTGGAACTTATTTTTATCCTAACATCTAATAATTAAAATTTACAGTTGTTCGTGTAAGGCTGGCTTCACACCACGGCAAGATAGGATCCGGTGCTGTCAGGGATTAACCTGACAGCCCCGGACTGGATCAGCACACAGAACGGGAGGGCAAATATGCCCTCTGTTCCGGTGTGCAGCCAGACGCAGCTGCCGCGGCTGATGATTCAGAATCGTGGTTCTCGGGGAGCTAGCCGCGGTCCTGAAATAACAGCGGCATGCAGCCGCAGGTGTCCGGTTCCCGGATCCTCCCGGACCAGGGCAATCTGGCCCCATAGGCTCCCATGTTAGCTAGCGCTGGATTGCCCCGGATCTGGGAGAATCCGGGAGGATCCAATTTGGGGAGATTTTTCTCCCCGTACACAAAAATGGTGCAAGCAGCATTTTTGTATCCGGGAGAAAAATCAGATTTGCCCCAGATTCTCCCGGACATCCAAAAACCGGATGCCAAAAGATACTCATCTGGCGTATTCTGGCCCCATAGGGTTACTATGGGGCCTGACTCAGATCCGGAGGTGTCTGGTTCACAACAGATGTCCCTGGATCAAAAAAAACGAGGTGTGAAGCCAGCCTTACAACCTCCTTAAATTGTAAAAATGAGTCTGTTATACCAGCAACAGGCTAGGTACATAGAAGCACCATCATGGCAGGCCCAGGAACTTTCAGCGAGCCCCTGGCTTTCATTGCAATCTATCGGTTGCCTATCTGGTTCAATGGGAACGTTATTGGTCCCCCTCAATTTCGCGCGTATTTAATGCTATTGTCAGAGTTTGACAGTAGAGATGGGCAAACCTGCAGATGTTCGAGTTTGGCAGATCTGGCCAGACTTTTTTTAAAGTCTGGATTCAGGACGGACTTGACCTTAACTTGAGCCCAAACTCCAAACACGGACTTTACAGTTATAAAATGGTGGCTAGTGGGGCTGGGGGGCTGTAAAAGAAAAAAAACAGTGATGAACAATGACAACAATATTATACTGACTGAAGACTGTGTGTTGGTAACACCACTACCAGGTCTGCTCATTAGCCTCCCGTTTATTCACTAGATTCTGCCTCCAACAGCCAATCACAGACTCCAACCCATTGTGCCGACCTCTGTGATTGGATGTCATTGGCAATGAACCTGCCCTCTTAGGGGTGTAAAAAAGAAATAGATAATTAAAAAATGTTTGTGTAGGGCGTTGCTGTATTTTTTTATTCTCAACACAGATAAAGCTATGGACTGCAACACCCTGCTGCCTGGTTTTACCTTGGCTAACAATCAAAAAGACAGTGTAGCCAATTTTTTTTTAAATTATTTTAATAAACAATTAAAAAAACTACATGAACTCCGCCCTAAATTTGGTTGCCAGCCATGGTGAAACCAGGCATCAGGGGGGCTGGTATTCTCAGCGTGGTGAGGCCCATAGTTACTGCACCCCCCAGACTACAAAATAGCAGTCCACAGTTGCCCTAGAAATTCGCACATTACCTGGTTCATCTCAATGCCCAAGTGTGGCATTGGGGTTATAGTAGGGGTTAATGACAGCTGAGTATTGACAGCTGTCATTAGGAACTAGATTGATAATGTTCAAGATTCTATGAGACCTGCCTATTTTCAATTCTATGAGTAAATAGTTAAAAAGACACACACAGAACAATCCGTTATTTGAAATAAGACATAGACACCTCTAATTTTCCTATTTAGTAACCCAAAATATATCTTCCAAAAATAATCCACAGTGATGTTCAGCATAGGACACTAGGCTCTGCTACATGCAGTGAGTGGAGAGATTAGTGTTCGCTCACTACAAGTAGTGCTCTCAGACTGAGCCATGACTGTTAGGCTGGAAACATACTATTCGACTAACATGCGAGTCTCTCTAATGAGACTCGGATCAGTCACACTAAATGGCCTCCCCTTCTCTTGACGGGAGTGTGATGCGGCACAAAAACCCAAGTAGCTGACACTCCCGTCCAGAGAGGGGGAGGCCATTCAGGGTCACTGATCCGAGTCTCATCCGAGAAACTCACATGTGAGTCGGATAGTGTGTTTCCAGCCTTAAAGTGATGATGTCAGAGAGTTCATCTGAAGGCACAACTACGGATCCGTGTGAGAGAGCTGCTGAGGTAAGCGAACACTAATGTCTCCGCTCAACACATGTAGCAGAGCCAAGTGTGCTTCGCTGGACAGCACTGTGGATTATCATCAGAGGGTATATTTGTGGTTAATAAATGGGAAAATGAGGGTTGTCTGTGTAGTTTATTTCAGATACAGGTTTTTTCCGGGTTTTGTTTAAATATTTACTTAAGTTTTGTCTCCTTTTGATATGTTCCGTTTGAAATAAAATGGTTTGTTTTAAAGATTTCTTGTTTCTCAATATTGATACATTTTTATTACTAGTCATGGCTGTGTAGATTACCTGCATTCTTGGTGTATTTATTGTATATATTCATTTTTTCCTCATCTTATTCATATATGTGGGTGATATCTGGAAATAAACTGCATATTAACCATAAGGGAACGTGACATGCAGCGGATTTTAAAAATGCATCACAGGTCAATTTAAGCAGAATTTAAAAAAAAAAGCACAGTAGGTCTTAGATTTCTATAAATCTCCACCCACTTAGCTGAATCTGTAAATCGCTGTATTTTTTGCACATCTTATTGATTCTTTTTATAAAAAATGACTGGTCTGGTCTACAAAGTGTACAAAATTGAAAACAAGGGGTGTGTATTTACAAATTCACTGAAGGAAAAAGCACATTTACAGTATGGATATACCTATTCTGTCCCTAAATCTGTAGGGCTACCTGACCGTGGAGGTATAAACACCCTAAGGTTCCGGGTGCCCCCACTCCGCGACGGCTTGCCCTATGATATCCCTAGATAGGTCATCACAATTATAACCAACATTTTATATGTAGGGGTATCAAAATCCAAAGGATAATGACAGAATTGAATCCGGATCAGGATCAACTTAACTCAGATGTAACGTTAGAGTTCACTGATACCACGGCAATCCAATGTGCGGTCAAATTTTTCCTTCAGTCGTGACTTAAAAACAGTGGAAAATCTCCATCATTTATTCGTCTAACGCGTTTCGCCTTATAGAATATCATAAGGATGATCAGAGACCGTTCAGGGAGTGTTCGCACAGTTGCCTGTCATTTTTCTCTCTTTGAGACACAATAGGGTAAAGATAGTTGTCTCTTGTTCAAGAAAATTCCACAGTGAGGATCACTAGGGTGCATTCAGCCTGGACACAGAACCCTGGAACCAAACTACATGGAGTGTGTTTGACTCCATGTTGGGGGCATTTAAAGCCTGAGACAACCCTTACTCTGGTATTTCCTATTACAAGGGGACATCATAAGCAAGACTCCATGATATTATGGTCGCTGTGGAAGTGTGTGTCCAAAAAATATAAAGGGACAGGATGTTAATCATTGTATGTATCCTGTCTCCTGGGGATTTGTAAATATACCCTAGTGATCCTCACTGTGGAATTTTCTTGAACAAGAGACAACTATCTTTACCCTATTGTGTCTCAAAGAGAGAAAAATGACAGGCAACTGTGCGAACACTCCCTGAACGGTCTCTGATCAGCCTTATGATATTCTATAAGGCGAAACGCGTTAGAAAAATAAATGATGGAGATATTCCACTGTTTTTAAGTCACGACTGAAGGAAAAATTTGACCGCACACTGGATTGCCGTGGTATCAGTGAACTCTAACGTTACATCTGAGTTAAGTTGATCCTGATCCGGATTCAATTCTGTCATTATCCTTTGGATTTTGATACCCCTACATATAAAATGTTGGTTATAATTGTGATGACCTATCTAGGGATATCATAGGGCAAGCCGTCGCGGAGTGGGGGCACCCGGAACCTTAGGGTGTTTATACCTCCACGGTCAGGTAGCCCTACAGATTTAGGGACAGAATAGGTATATCCATACTGTAAATGTGCTTTTTCCTTCAGTGAATTTGTAAATACACACCCCTTGTTTTCACTTTTGTACACTTTGTAGACCAGACCAGTCATTTTTTATAAAAAGAATCAATAAAATTTATCCTTTTAATGTTATCCGGAAGTGGTAGTCCTTATATCTATACTACTGAAAAGAGAAAAAAAAATAACTACCTTGTTTATTATATATCTTTACTTACAAATTTTTTGCACATCATCATAAATGCACCATATAGTCTTCATGGGAACGTAGTCTTAAGGGGGTGTCACACGCGTCAATATCGCCTGCACGATATCGTCTGCACGTGACGTTGCAGCGATATTGACGCGTGTGACATACTGCATCAACCAGCGATAAATCGCTGGTTGATGATCGCCAGGTTTCAGAATCAGCTCTGAAACCTGGCGATTGTCGCCCGGTGGACACGCAGCATCGCTGCGTGTGACACCGGGACTAGCGATATTCCAGCTCCCAGCGCCTCTCACAAGCGCTGGGAGCTGGTCTCCAAGGTACACTGCGGGTAACTAGGCAGCGCGCGCTGCCTAGATACCCGACGCGTACCTTAGTTACCAGCCTCCTCCGCTCACCCGGTGAGCGGAGGAGGCTGGTAACTAAGGTACACGTCGGGTATCTAGGCAGCGCGCGCTGCCTAGTTACCCGCAGTGTACCTTAGTTACCAGCCTCCTCCGCTCACCCGGTGAGCGGAGGAGGCTGGTAACTAAGGTACACGTCGGGTATCTAGGCAGCGCGCGCTGCCTAGTTACCCGCAGTGTACCTTGGAGACCAGGCTGCTCCTGCTTCCAGCAGGCTGGCAGCGGGAGCAGGACATCGCGGAAACGATATTTAAATCGTTTCCATGATGTCACTGGTCAATTGATCGCTGGTGAGTCTGTCTGTGTGACAGCTCACCAGCAATCAGCCGTCGATGTCGTCAGCGATCATATCGCTGACGACATTGACGCGTGTGACACCCCCTTTACTTTAACTAGATTAAACAGCAGACTAAGTACTGGATACTGAACACAATGTCGATGGATAGACAATACTATTAGTGTATGTTTAGACTGTATCTTTTTTCCCACAGTCTTAATCATCTGTTTCTCATGCGTATGATCTTTCAGGCATCGTTCCTTTTTCTGGTGTTTTTTATTGGATGTTTTTTAATCCTGAGGGTTTTTTGGGTTAGCATTTTTTCAGTGTATTCTGGGCATTTTATTGGCATTTTACTGACATGTTTCAAATCCATTAAAGGGAACCTGTCATGTTCTTATTAGTTTTTAAACTTCCCCCAATGTTATTTAGATCCTGCATTGTGCATCACTAACCTGGTTTAAAAAAAATCCTTGTATTTATCATAAAAAAGCACTTTAGACACTTATATGTTTGCATTATGTACCTGCACAAGCAGTCATCAGGGTGGATACTTCAACTGCAATCAATGACATCAATCCACATTCAGTCATGCAGTATTTTAAAAGTAGTAATGCCACCGCGCAGTGTAATATATTGACATCAATCACTAAAGGTCCTGCCGGTGGTGAAAAACCTGTGGTGATGTAACAACCACGTGACCATAATGGGCAAAGCTAAACAGACCAGAAGTGAAAGACCCTCTGACCATTACAGTAACATGGTCTATGCAAATTGCCACTTCAGTGAGGAAGTAGACAAACTCTAATGCCACCTAATAAAGGTACAATCCTAAAAGTCATAATTGACTCTTTAACAAGACTTTTAATATGACTTAGGATTTGTGCCAGATCAGAACCCCAAACTGCAGACGCTGCGATTTGGGGTGACTGCCCCCCATCAGTGCAGTGTGTGGGAATTCTGATCGGCTGTATGAGAGGCTAAGATGAGGTCTAGGGGAACACACTGCACTGATGAGGGGTAATCACCCCGAAATGCAGCATCTGCAGTTTGGGGTTCTGATCTGGCACAAATCCTAAGTCATATTAAAAGGCTTGTTAAAGAGTCAATTATGACTTTTAGGATTGCTACCTTTATTAGGTGGCATTAGAGTTTTTCACTTCCTCACTGAAGTGGCAATTTCCCAGAGCAGCATTGCAGCTTTAAGTCTCGTCACTGCCAGCTGGCAGAATACTCTCCACATGGAGAATAGCTGTTCCCCCAGAGTTACAAGGTCGTGACATCACCACAGATCCTACAGTAATGTCAATCAATTACAATGCGGGGGACATGATAAATTCAAAAAATATCATGAATGAACTTGAGTGACAGTAAGCAAAATCACCACCCATATGACGAAGCCCGATGTGTGTGTGCAGTCACCTCAGCATAGAAAGTCTTTTTGGAAGATAAATTGTTTTTAGAAAACCATGTTAGTGATGTACATTGCAGCATTTAAAACACATTGGGGGCAGTTTAATATCATAAAATGACATGACAAGTTCACTTTAAGCAATGAAAGAAATACTCCCTTTTTTGGTAGGACACACAAACACTCCTTTTTTTAGCCTTGCTATTGACTTCTATTGAATAGCTGAAGAATCCACCTAGCAGAAAGCTCCAGGAGAATGGAAATGCTGCTTCTTTTAAACACTTGACATCTTTGAAAACTTGAGGAGGTTAAAAGATGCTCAAAAGCTTGAACAAATGAACAGCAAGTTGTTTTTTAAGTGTATTTTAGTAGCATATCCACTCAAACAATGCTGATAATAGATATAGTGTGAACATACCCAAATAGTAGGTGTCACAGTGAGCGACACATCAGGTGAGCACCAGTGTGTTTACAGACAGGGTAGGATATCCCTGAGGAAGGAGCTCGGTTAGTGGCTCTGAAACGCGTAGGATAAGAAAAAATCTACCCAGTTAACTCTTCGTTTCCTGGTGATTCCTGGTGGCAGCACGGGCATTCGGCATTTGGTCCCATTACAGCATTACAGACAGGGTGTGACCATTAGGCTCACACTGCTCATGATTGGTGATATTGATCTACACTTTGTATAATAGGAATCTGTCAACAGTCTAATCTGAAGGCAGCATCACATCGAGGCTGAGTCACTGAATCTAGGGGTGTGCCACTTATTACCCTGAGAGCTATTGTTTCAATATGAGTGTTTTATCAGCAGGAAATTATCACTGCTGGACTAGCTGCTAATGGGATCAATAGAAAAGTTGTCAGCAGCATCCAGTGGATAAATAGGGCTATGGTTTACCCCAGTCTGTGGCACATGTCACTTCCAAGGGTCTTATTGGATTTAAGTAGGAAAAGAAAGAGTAAGGAAAGCAACTCATGGGTTGGTGAATTAAGACACATCCTTTATTCCACCTTCAGCGATGTTCCGATATATACAACACATGGGCTTGATAAAGATCCTCTTATGGTTTGAAACATCACTGAAGGTGAAATAAAGGATGTGATTTAATTCACCAACCCATGACATGCTGTCCTTACTCTTTCTAAAGCTGCTCATGTGAGACCTGGTCCTACCCTGTCCCCAGAACTGATTAAAAGCTCACCGTCAATAGACAATGTACACATAGAGCTGAGTTGTAGGTGGGGTTAGCTTTCTGATCTTTCCTATATCTAAAATCTCTGATTATGTAACACTTGCTGCACCTAGTAAACCAAGTGATACATTGTTGGAAACCAATTCTCTTTTCCTACATTATGCTGCTCACACATGACGTAGCAAAAAATGGTGATAGATTCCCTTTAACACAGTAAATGATGCAATTATATCTGTTTTATTTCTAGGAAACTTTCAAGGTCATCAAATATGAAGTGTCTCCAGATATGAAGTACGTTCTCCTCGCATTTAATGTCAAACGGGTAAGTAGAACGAGTGACATGTTCAGCATGATCTCCTGTGACACCTTTGGAAAATGCATCATTAATAAAAAAGCACCTTCTTATTCAATCCTCCCATGGAATTGTCAGATTATTGTATGCAAATATAGAGAACAGCGCCATCTAGCAGTCAACAGTGAAAACTGCACAGTCAAATATTTAGCATTACATAAACGATTGTATGCAATGTCCATAAAACAGAGGAATAGATGAGCCAAATGCTCATTTATCAGATCATCAGCAGCATGTTTAAACGCAAGATTATCATGAAAAAGCATTCTTAGTAACACTTGTTTATGATAATCATGCAAAGTAAGTACACCTTTAGGCTATGTGAGTTTGAGTTGTTGGAGGAGTCCAAAATACATATGAAAAATAGATCATAAAATGCTTTTGACTTCGATAATAAAACCACTTTGCTTTTCAAATGTTCAGATTTTTAATTTTTCAGGTTTTTGAAAATTGCCCGGTAGGAGACAAAAGTACACCGCTCTTTAAAGCATCTTCAAAGGGGAAAAAACTGCTTCCAAATGCTTTAGGAAATAAAATTCCCCAAAGAGTATGTGCAGAGGCGTCTATAGGATGAAGAGTTTACCAAAGTGAAAAAGCAGAGATCATTTCCCTGATGCATTTTTAACTCAGCGATGGCTCCACCAACAACGTCTTTGCGCTATACACTAAAGTGTAGAAGTTTCCAATTGAAGCCACCCAAAGAATGAACGTTACTTCTTTTATCTGCTTCAGATTTCCAGACACTGAAGCAGTTAAAAAAAGCGACATAAGAGGGAACATAAGCACAGCAATGTAGGGCTGCTTGACATCTGTGGTGAAGTGTAATTCTTTCCAGATCCTGCAGATGTCGCCGCATCTGCTGGATCTGCCGTGTAGCGGGTGACTTACGGCACCAATCCGGCAAGCCCCATTCATTCTCTATGGGGCTCTCGGTCGGGTGCAACAAGTGCGGTATTGCTATATCCGGCAGATCCGGCACTTGTGGCTGCGCAAAAAAAGCACTGCTAGCAGCAGGATTTTTTTTTGCGGTGCCTCAGGCTCTGCAAGTGCCAGATTCGGCAATACCGCGAGCTCCATAGAGAATGAATGGGTCTTGCTCCATTGGTGCCGCAAGTCACCCGCTACACGGCAGATCCAGCAGATACGGCGACAAAGTGAATTACACTTTACCGCAGATGTGAAAGCACCCTTATTTTTAAATTTCCGTGCATTTTTCAGGTGGATTCTAGGTGTAATCCGCCTAAAGGCACCGTCACACGGCACAACATTGGAACAATGTCTGCAACGATCTCGTGGGCGTGCGGTCGTAGCTGACATCGTTTTGATATCGTTGGTGAGATGTCACATGTATAGATATCGTGGACTACTCACCAACTATGTTGTGAGCAGGTATCGTTCGCAAATGCCGCTAACAATCCCTGCTCATTGAGGTGGATGGACCAAGTCGTAAATGACATCGTTAATACGGTGTCACACACCACAATATACCAGGTTGGCTGACCGTTGATCGTCAGGTTTGAGAACATATTCTCAAACCTGCGATCAGCAACCCAACCATTTATCATTTCAACTTGGCACACTCACACGCTACGATGTAGTCGCTGGAACACCTCCAAACCCATGACGTATTAGCGACATTGTTAACGATGTTGTGCCATGTAACAGTACCTTAAAAGAGATGTTGTGTGTGCACATACCCAAGGAACAAGCATTTTCTGAAGCTATTTTCAATAGAACTAGCAAACTTATTATTTTTGATTGCAACGGAAAACCTCCTGGTGCACCTAGCCCCAGTAACACTAGCAAACAGCTGATATTAAAATAAGAAGAACAATTCTGATTAATGTATTAAATGCTGTATATTCTGTAGGATCATTGATACACTTGATATAAGATACATCGATACACTTGATCATTGTTTTGAGAGGTCATTAGTTTTGCTGGATGGTGGCACAAAAAGTTGGTAAAGTTGGATCTGTCATTTGCTATTTCTTTTTTTCCTGTTTTTGAGAGTGACTGCTCCAGTCGTCAGTGGCCGCTGAAGAACAAAAATGTAGTTTTTATTTTCCCTCTGAATATGTACAGTGCTGCTCACCATTATTGGCACCCCTTCATTTTTTTTTATAGACTGTACATTATCTTCAGGAATACACCTTCCTGACAGAAGTTATGTCGCTTATCCATGTTATGTAAATAAAAGCTTATAACCTGACGTTAAATTCATCCATTGGTTGTATAAATTACTCTTTTGGAAGCTGAAACTCTCTGAAAAGTGGTTTAGGTTAAGAAAATAAAATGGCATCAATGCTGAAATATTGATCATTTAATGAACACAGAATGGTCAGGTTTTGGCAAGACAAAAGTTTTGTTGCCTGGTCATGTAATGCATCTAATCCTAGTTTACATCCAGTAAATGATCGGTTAATTAGTAATTAATAACTTCGGTTAGGGAGTGTAAATGGAAATGTGCCAAACTTATACCCTCATGATTTTGTAATTAGAGGTCCTAAGTAATAGAACAATAAAACATTATTTAACAACTTACATGTTGTAATTTAAAAAAAAGACACAGAATAGAAATCATGTGCAGAAGTAATGGCCCCTAATTAACACTTGTCTTGGTTGCACACCCTTTGGCATTGATGAAGCCTCCAAATGTTTCTTGTAGCCATCTATAAGCTTCTTGCTCTTCTCAGCTGGTATTTTCTTCTTTGCAGTTTGTTCAAGCTCTTGAATGTTTCAGGGTTCTTTTTCCCAATGGCAGATTTCAGTTCACCCCAAAGATTTTCTGTGGATTGAGGTCAGGACGCATTGCTGGCCATTTTAAAACAGTCCATTTTTTCTTTTTCAACCATTTGTGTACTTTTGGATGTGTGCTATGGGTCACTGTCTTGCTGGAGGACCTATGATGTTTGCCAAACCAAGTTTTCTTACACTAGGTAGGACATTTCACTCTAAGAATGATAATTCTCTGAGGATTCTTGTAATACGGTAAAAGCCTCCAGCACCATACGCAGCAAGGCAAACCCACAGCATTATGGATCCTCCACTATGCTTAACTGTTGGTAGGGTGTTCTTTTCCTATTAAGCTTCATTGCACCATCTGTAAACAAACTGTTTCTTTGCATTTCAAAAAAGGTCTATTTTTGTTGCATCTGTCCACAGAACATTTTCCCAGAAGGACTGTGTTTTGTCAAGGTATTCTTTAACAAAAATCGTTCACTCCTTTGTATGTCTTTTTTCATCAATGGTTACTGCCTTGGCCTTTGCCCATAAAGTTCTGCTTGGTTTAGTGTGCAGCATAGAGAACTTACTGAAGCCATGACCCCAGGCTGTTCCAGGTTGGACTTCAGATCTTTAGATCTTTGACGTGGTCTTTTTTCCACCATTCACATCAACCTTTGAAGACATCTCTCTCCTGTCAATTTTCCCTCTTTCCCCCATGTCCAAGATGGTACTTAATGGTTCCTTGCTTGGCAAACTTCTTAGCAACATTACTCACTGTTGAATCTGGTATACCAAGGTCTTTAGAGATGTTATATTTGGGGATTGGGGTTAATAAAGGGGAAAATGAGGTTTGTCAGTCTGTTTTATTTGTAATAACGTAATTTTTTCTGTGTGTTTATTCACTTACTGGATTGGTAATGGGATGGTATCATAGATGCCTTACCATTACCAATTGGGACTTAATGACAAGCTGTCAATACTTAGCTCTCATTAACCTCTTATATCATCCAAATAACACCAGAGCATTGAGAAGAGCCAGGCAAAGCACCAGAAATTGGTGATTCTAATGAATGTGCCAATTTTTGGGGCAGATGTGGGTTGCTATTCTGTAGCATGGGGAATCTAATAACTATCAACCTCACCACGCTGAGAATACCATCCACCAGCTGCCTAGTTTTACCTTCACCTGCAAATTATTTATTTAAATCATTTAAGAAAATAATAATGGGCTTCCCTGTATTTTTGATTGCCATCCAAAGTAAAATTAGGTAGCTGAGGCAGCAGCGCACAGCTGTTCACTTTATCTGTGCTGAGAATTAAAAATACAGGGTACCCCTCCGCATTTTTTTCCATTATTTGTTTATTTTACATATTATGACGGCAGGTTGGTTGCTGTATACTAATGTATATGGCAGCCAATCACAGACACCTGTATAGACTGTGGGGGTGGAGTCTGCATGCAACAGCAATCACAGATGCTCTCACAGAGAATAAGCATCTGGGATTGTCCATTGCAGTTCAGTACAGTCAATATTCATGAAGCTTAATGAGCAGCCTTGGAAGCAAGCAGAGTGAGAGACTGGTGAGATCTGTTCATCTATCTCTGTCTCTATCTATTTATCTACCTTCTAGATAGACTCGCGTGCTCAGTAGGCATACTGGATCTGTTTTTACCATGATCTGGTAAAACTAGATCTGACGCCTATTGACTCCCATTATAATTGATGCCAGATCATATCAGATCCGGTCGGATCTGTTTTTTATCGAGCCCAAAAAATGTTATCTTTAGAACTGGGACTGCGCTATTTCAGAAGAAATTGGATGCAACTGGATGCAGCCGCACTCCATTCTAAGTCTACAGGCAATAACCAGTTCTCTGCTGAATCTGGTTTTTGCTCACAAACCAGATGTCTGACGGATTTAAAAAACATTGGTGTTAAACCAGCCTTATCTAAGTTGTGTGGCAAAGCTCCATTAAAGAGTCAATATTTATGTTTAGGATTGCTACATAAAATAGGTGACTCTAGAGTTCTATGGGTACCGTCACACTTGGTGACGCTCCAGCAATCCCGACAACGATACGACCTGGTAGGGATCGCTGGAGCGTCACTACGTGGTCGCTGGTGAGATGTCAAACAGTCAGATCTCACCAGCGATGCAGCAACGATACGGCGGGCGTTGGGAACCTGTCACTGTCGGGCATAGTATTGAGGTCATTGGTCATTGTCCCTGTCAAATATAGCAATGCATGCCGTCAAGCGCGAGCCCGACGACCAAAAAATGGTCCAGAACAGTTTATAATGATTAACGATCTCACAGCGGGGACCTGGTCGCTGCTACGTGTCAAACGTAGCGAGATCGCTGCTGAGGTCGTTGCTTGTGACTCAGCAGCGATCTTGCTAGCGATCTCGCTTAGTATGACGGGGGCTTTACTTTCTGAAGAGGTTATCTGCAGCTACAGACAGATTGCACCTGACAAGAGGCAGTGCACAGCACTTAGAATGGAGACATTTAGCAGCTGTCATTTAGGTTTGTTTATTCAGTAGTAAAACAAGATTTTTTTACATAAAGTGATTTCCAGATTGCCTATTTAGCACATTATCAATCACATGAGATCAAATTTTCTGAGAGTACAGCAAGCACTTACTGATTTTTTTAGTGCATAAAATAAGCTTTTCTTCTTGTAAACTCTATTTTTCACTCTGACTCTGATACAGCATTTTTGTTGGAGCTCCTTTCTTTACTTTCCATTATGTTTTAGTTCCGCCATTATCTGGACTGTGTCATTTTTCTTTGACCTCTTTACACATAAAAGCTGATTGTGTTACTTGTATATCCACCTGTCTGCTTTGAATATTGACTTGTAGTGTGATGCATGGAGTAATGGAACCCACTCTACTCCTGCCACTTGTCATTCTGCTTGTCTTTTATATTTCAGGCTTCAGTAACCACAAGGACTGTACATCAGCACTATATAATAAGCAAACTCTTGTAAGGCAGTAAATATTATATGATGTTTCATCATAAAACAGTAATGGCCGTGGCCGGTAGGTTTAAGCTGTGCTGTTCTGCATAGAGTTAATATCAATTTGCTGAATATACTCATCGTAAATTGAAATTATCACCTGATAATAGGTTACATTTCATTTTCTTAACCCCTTTAATACCAAATATTTCACAAAATATTACTGGTAAGTTTTATTACCTATCAGCAACAATCAGTAGTGTCTCTACTGAATACCTTAAAAATATCTCTAAAACCAACTTTGTTCTTAAAGTGGTCATCTGGTAATAACAAATTATGGGCATGTCTACACACCTGCACTCTAAGTATTTAGCGGATTTGTGAGAGAAGCGCAGGTGCGTGTGTGCCGGCGCTTCCTTGAAACGCAGCCCCTGGTTACCCAATGTGTATCGTGGTAACCACCATATTGCAGGCTGCATAGTGTCCACTTATGCCTAGCGCACAGTGAAACGCTGCGAGCGCAGGTGTGTGGACATGGCCATCGATGCAATAAACCAACTTATCTTCCTGGGCAAAGTAAGGAACGAACTCGTCTTCACGATGTCTGAACCATGAAAAGACACTCCTGCAACAATAAATTCTTGCTTTTGAGCCTTGAGCCGAGTAACTCAGCGGCATCTTTGGGAAGATTCAAGTCTCTTACCAAATCAATCATCTCCTCTTGGGAAAACAATTTTGGACTTGTAAAATCTTCAAAGTCAGAACTTGATTCATCATCTGGTTCAGGTATGACTCCATCTTCATTGGAGCTAGTTATCTCTTCCAAGGTAGCAGGGACCTTGGGTACTGGTATATCTGTGCCATGGGGGATGGGACAAATTGCTGAGTGAATATTGGGGTATGAAATGGAATGCTTCCATTTTGAATTATACCCTTTCACATCGCATGAACAAAAGTAACAATCGTCACTATGGTTCTTTTGCTCTTGCCATACCATAGGAATCCCATAATGGAAAGCTTTTTTCTTACCCTTGAACCAATTTCGGAGGTCCTCAACACACTGTTTGCACACTTTATGAGGCGCCCAAGTTTTATCTTTTTATCCGAAATATGCGAAGTATACTTTTTTCACAAAGTCTGTAATATTCATCTGTTGCTTCAACACTGTATATTTACCACCAATGTTAGGCGAATTAATACACTTCCGCTGAGTCATAATGCTAATTTTGGGAAACACGGTTGAATATGACGAGCTAACATGAACTGAGATTAAAAAGTGTGAACAGGAGAGAACCAAGATAAAACAATTGAAACAAGCCTGGGCATGTCAGAGCCGACACATTCAGCTTGCAACATATTGATGCTGGTTTCATTAGTTCACAATGAAAGTTCTTTTCTTTGAAGTTGTATTTTTTTGGCATTGTATATCTTTAATGCATTGATGTGAATTAATTAATAGTAATTTTGACTTTCAAAACCCTAAGATAAAAAAAATTACCAAAAATTTTGAAAAATTTACTCAATTTGAAGAGAATTTTGCATTTTGTGGCAAATCTTGACATCCTGGATTTTTTTCAATATTTTTTTCATTTTCAGCACACCAAAATACATGCAAGTTAGATGAAAATAATCAAATAGCTTTTTAGTCGCAGACCTGTGTAACCTACCAACCAGTTGCGATCTGACAGCTGGGAATTTTTTATCCATGATGGAACACTATTATCCCCATTACAGAATGTCAAAGAAGGTTGGATGTCTAACCACTGCTACATTATCTATGGAGCTGCCAAAAAAAGCCAACCACAGTGCTGGACAGCCCAATAGGAAATGAATGAATGGGACTCATACTGATTGGCAAAATGAGGCAATTTATCCCCATTGCAAAGGAAAAAAAGTGCATATGCTCAACCACTATTCTATTCACTCCCTATTGGGCTTCCAAACACTGTGCTTGGATTTTTCTGGCATCCCCAAAGAGAATTAAGCAGCAGTGGAGCATCTAAGGCTAGGGTCACATTTCGGAGATTGCCTTCTTTTGATGTATGCATTAAAGGATGCTTTTTTTTTCCCCTTGACATTTCCATGACATGTGTGCTCGTAATTAACTCGTGCGTTAACGCGTGCGTTAACGCATGGTACATAAGTGGAGCCCACTGGGACGGGGTACTCGGTACCAGACTGGGGTACTGCTGGGGATATCTCAGCGGTCTGGGTCCAGACCGTGTCCCAGGTTTCGCAAGTAAATGGGGGGTATATTTACAGGGGAGTTTGTCGTGACGCCACCCACGGGTTGTGGTCAGGGTTACCATCGCTGCTGCAGAAACTCCGGGGATGATGTTTGGCAGCTGGGGATGTAATGGCTCTCCGCAGGTAGAGCTTGGTTCCCCGGGGCAGAGATAGTAACAGTCTATAGATGGTGCTATGCATATTGCAGGATAGGGGTAATAGTAGAGATGATAGCTGCTTGTGCGGGAACGCAGGATTTGAGCACAAGGATCACACAAACTCACGGTTTTGAAGTTTTCCAAGTCTTTACTGCAGATGATGTTATTAGCTTAGTACTGTCCACGGAGTTTGTACCAGGGCTGGGTTGCTCCCACCCTGACCGGGTCCTCAGCTTCCCACTCCTGCGCTGTGTGTGTAGCCCTGCTGCCGCTTCAGCTAGCCTGTTGACCTGTCTCTCCTCACAGATACCCCCTTTGCTATGCAACTTGAGTCTTTCCTCTGTATTTCTGACCCCACCATGTTACTTCGCTGAGGTACAGTGTAGATATATAACCTCCACTAGTCCGGTGTTTACTGTGCTGCGTGTGTCAGACGCAGTTTCGGATTCGGTATTCGGTCTGTGCACTCCTCTGGGGCGAGTTATGAGGTAACTCAATCTCCCAGGTGTGTTCTCCTGTTTCTCTTACTCTTTCCTTCAAACCCTGGCTAGGCCTGGAAGTGGGTAGCAGGCTGTGGAAAGGCCTAGGGCAGCCCCTTTACACCACCAGTCTTTCTTCCTCAGTCCTCCCAGGAACTGAACTAACTTCAACTAACTAACTGTCACTGCCACTCTGAGGTAAAAAACATTAGCTCCTCCCACCACTCTGCTTTCCCCACTTCCTCTCCACACCAGAATATATAGGGAAGCAGCTTTAGCTCCCCCTTCTGGCCTGGAGGCGCTAGTGTAGTGTTGTGGGTTGTGTGGGGAGTTAGCCCTTTGTGGTGTTACTGTGGCACATTAATCCCTGGGGTGCCACATTCCCCCTTAGTGAAAAACAGTACTCTGGGACTGTGGAAATACAAACAAACAGTTTGTTACTTTTGTACTTGTTACAATTAATATTTACAGAGTCTTAAAAAGTAAAAAGTACAAAAAACAATAAAAACTCAAAAAGAGTCCAAAGTTCAAAATAGCAGTCCTTCTGGGGGTTTTAGTCTATTGCCTCCGGGGCTGGTAAATATATACAAAGTAGTCTTTACCACAACCAGTCCAGTGGTATATATGGCCCATAAATAAATAAAAAGAAAATGTTCAAGAATATGCAAAGAGTTCTTACAGGATAGTCTCTGTAGGTACAGGATTTTAACGTTGCAAACACATATAAACACTTATGGGTGTCTCTGGTTTTTAAGCGCAGTAGGCTCCTAAGCCCTCGGGTCACCATAAAAGAGGCCAAGTTGTTACTCTCCGTGGCTGTCACCTAACACCATGCTACTCTCACCCTTTTTGAACACTTTACACTTTAACTGGTTCAATTTACTTTACACAAACATATTTACATTTCACATTTACTTCCCACTTTAGTCTTTGTACCTAGCCGGTAACGGACCCTTGGTACTACGCTGTGATCTACGTAAGACTGGTATACCTGATGTACTTAGTATATTAGTGCGGGTGGACGTGTACCTGTTTGGAGTATCTGCTACTACTGAAAATGGAGTTCTGACAGTAGGACTGGCAAGCTCACTGGGATCAGGAATCTGTTCTTCCTCTACGAGTTATACTTCCAGTTCGGCAGGCCTTGGGACTTCTGGTGGTACGGGTTCTGGTGTTGGTTCTACCATCGAAGTGAAAGCAATCATGGGAACTACAACTGCTCTGTAGTAATTTGGCCATGTTCTGGGGAAATCTTCTAAGACGGTATGGAATACTTCTTATTCTTCTTTGACAGGTTGGACCTGTACGGGTAAGGTTATTTCCAGTGTCTTCAGGGTTTCAGGACATGGTTTGAGATGGTCTCTTGACACAACTGCTGACGTCTTTCCTTCGTCTTTGCTTATTAGACACATTTTAGCATTGTCTAAATTGGATGGTAAGACTGTATATGGGGTGGTTTCCCACTGATTATCCAATTTGTTGGTGCGTCCCTTTCTCTTGAGAACTTGCTCACCTGGTGGTAACGGAGTTGCTTGAGAACGTTGGTTAAAGATTCTCTCATGTCTTGCTTTAACTTGCTGAAGATTTTTCTCTACGCACTCTTGTACTTGGCGATACTGCTGTTGACGTAGGGTATTGCAATTGGATTCTTCTACTTCTGCATCTGGTTTTAGAATTCCCATATCTACAGTATTGGCCAAAAGTATTGACACCCCTGCAATTCTGTCAGATAATGCTCAGTTTCTTCTTGAAAATGATTGCAATCACAAATTCTTTGGTATTATTATCTTCATTTAATTTGTCTTCAATGAAAAAAACACAAAAAGAATTGTCCTAAAGCCAAATTGGATATAGTTCCACACCAAACATAAAAAGGGGGTAGACAAAAGTATTGGCACTGTTAGAAAAATCATGTGATGCTTCTCTAATTTGTGTAATCAACAGCACCTGTAACTTACCTGTTGCACCTAAGAGGTGTTGGCAATAACTAAATCACACTTGCAGCTAGTTGACATGGATTAAAGTTGACTAAACCTCTGTCCTGTGTCCCTGTGTGTAGAAACATTGAGCATGGAGAAAAGAAAGAAGACCAAAGAGCTGTCTGAGGACTTGAGAAACCTAATTGTGAGGAAGCATGAGCAATCTCAAGGCTACAAGTCCATCTCCAAAGACCTGAATGTTCATGTGTCTACCATGCGCAGTGTCATCAAGAAGTTTAAAGCCCATGGCACTTTGGCTAATCTCCCTAGATGTGGATGGAAAAGAAAAGTTGACAAGAGATTTCAACGCAAGATTGTGCGGATAGTGCATAAAGAACCTTGACTAACATCCAAACAAGTTCAAGCTGCCCTGCAGTCCAAGGGTACAACAGTGTCAACCCGTACTATCCGTCGGCATCTGAATGAAAAGGGACTGTATGGTAGGAGACCCAGGAAGACCCCACTTCTTACCCCGAGACATAAAAAAGCCAGGCTGGAGTTTGCCAAAACTTACCTGAGAAAGCCTAAAACGTTTTGGAAGAATGTTCTCTCTTTTTGGGCAAAGGCATCAATATAGAGTTTACAGGAGAAAAAAAGAGGCATTCAAAGAAAAGAACACGGTCCTGACAGTCAAACATGGCGAAGGTTCCCTGATGTTTTGGGGTTGCTTTGCTGCCTCTGGCACTGGACTGCTTGACCGTGTGCATGGCATTATGAAGTCTGAAACTACCAACAAATTTTGCAGCATAATGTAGGGCCCAGTGTGAGAAAGCTAAGTCTCCATCAGAGGTCGTGGGTCTTCCAGCAGGACAATGACCCAAAACACACTTCAAAAAGCACTAGAAAATGGTTTGAGAGAAAGCACTGGAGACTTCTAAGGTGGCCAGCAATGAGTCCATACCTGAATCCCATAGAACACCTGTGAGGTCAGCGAGACTAGGGATAGAGGAGAAAAGAGAAGGCGCAGATCTAAGTGCAGTGTATTAGTAGCAACAGTTGCTCTTAGGTATTGTACTCACCTTTCTGGTGTCTTGTGCAGTTCGCATATAATCCTACAGAGGGATATTTCCTGGATCTCCTGGCCTGCTGCTTGTTCCTAGAGAAGCAAGCCGCCCAAAGAGAGGCTTGTGTTGAAGTGCAGGAAAAAAAAAATTTTTTCTGGTTTGAATTCAAGCGCTACCAGAGGGATCACAGGGATGGCAAATTATTCCAAAATAATTTCTTCTTTTATTACGCGTTTCGGCTTAACATATAAAAAGCCTTCATCAGATAAAATCAGATTTTATCTGATGAAGGTTTGTTATATGTTAAGCCGAAACGCGTAATAAAAGAAGAAATTATTTTGGAATAATTTGCCATCCCTGTTATCCCTCTGGTAGCGCTTGAATTCAAACCAGAAAAAATTTTTTTTTCCTGCAATAGAACACCTGTGGAGAGATCTAAAAATGGCAGTTTGGAGAAGGCACCCTTCAAATATCAGGGACCTGGAGCAGTTTGCCAAAGAAGAATGGTCTAAAATTCCAGCAGAGCATTGTAAGAAACTCATTGATGGTTACCGGAAGCAGTTGATCGCAGTTATTTTGGCTAAAGGTTGTGCAACCAAGTATTAGGCTAAGGGTGCCAATACTTTTGTCTGGCCCATTTTTGGAGTTTTTGTGTGAAATGATCAATGTTTTGCTTTTTGCTTCATTCTCTTTTGTGTTTTTTTCATTGAAGACAAATTAAATGAAGATAATAATACCAAAGAATTTGTGATTGCAATCATTTTCAGGAAGAAACTGAGTATTATCTGACAAAATTGCAGGGGTGTCAATACTTTTGGCCAACACTGTAAATCAATTTGTTGCTTACCATGCCTGCATGCATAAGGTAGGCTGGGGTGCAGTTTGTAGAACTCACCAGGACATGGTTGTATAGGTCTACCAAATTGGTTAATTTCTCTAGCCATTGATTTCTTTCTGACTCTGGTAATGTTTTTAATAGGTCAATCACAATATGGTTCATCTTCTCGCATAAGCCATTGGTTTGAGGATGATAGGCTGTCGTGCAGATCTTCTTACAGCCGTACATGTTGCAAAATTCCTGGAAAATCTCTGACTCAAAAGCTGGACCTTGATCTAGCCATGAGGTCTACAGAAACGCGTCTCAAATGCTCTTGCAGCCATCTTCGCTGTCAGATCCTTGACGGGTACCACCACTAAGAAGTCGGAGTAATGGTTCACAATTGTTATGGCATAGACAAAGCCTGACCGGCTTGGTGACAACTTGACGTGGTCTAACATAACCAGTGGCGTAACCTCAGGCCCAGGGGCCCCGATGCGAAAGCTCCAACGGGGCCCCCAATTATTGCAAATCTTTAATAGTATTAGTCTTTTTCTATAGGCCAAAGGGACTTTTGGGGCCCCCTAGGCTGCAGGGCCCGGGTGCGATCGCAACCCCTGCACCTATTGTAGTTACGCCCCTGAACATAACTAACTCAAGTGGTTGCTTGGTTACTATGGACTGGAGTGGGGCTCTCTGTTGATCTTTTCTTCTGAGGTTGCACGGACCACATTTTCTACACCAATCTTCAATTGATTTTCTCATGCCAACCCAGTAGAATCTCTCTTTTAAGAGCACTTCTAACTTCTTCCATCCAAATTGACCTGCACCATTGTGGTAGGCTTCTAAGATCATTTTGACGTCTCTCTTGGGTACGATAATCTGCCAGACCAACTCCTGCGGAGCTTCCTTTGGTATAGGAACAACTTGCCTTTCTCTTTCCAGAGTTTCTAGGTCTCAGCTGGTGCATTTTGGATAGGTTACGCACCTTGTTGTGTGAGTAGTTCTTTCACTAGCTTCACAGCTGGATCGCTATCCTGGGTGTCAGCCCATCCATGGTGCGCTAACAGGTTGAGATTTGCCTCCTGTTGTTTTTGGTAGATGCCGGGTTGATACTGTTCTACCTTAAAATGGTAAAAGGCCGGTAGTTCAATTTCTTCCAACTCCTCCAGTTCCTCTTCCACGTCTTTCAAGTGTGGCATCCGGGATAAGGCGTCTGCATTCCCGTTGTTGCAGCCTGCCCTATATTTGGTGACAAAATTGTAGTTAGACAGCCGGGCTGTCCATCGCTGCTCCAACGCACCTAATTTTGCAGAGTCTAGGTGGGACAATGGGTTGTTATCAATGTAGATGGTATATTCTGCAGCTGCCAGGTAGTGCTCGAAACGCTCGGTTACAGCCCACATTTCTCAGTGTTTCTTTCCATAGGCCGGAGTTTCCTGCTTGCAAAGGCAATAACTCTCTCCTTGCCTCCCTGATTCTGTGACAGTACTGCTCCCAGTCCCACGTTGCTGGCATCCGTGTACAGAATGAATGGTTGATAGTAATCCGGGTATGCTAGGATCTCTTCTCCTGTCAGCACACACTTCAGCTTGTTGAAAGAGTCTTCCCTCTCTTCACACCACTGGAAAGGAGGATTACAGGTCAAAGACTTTTTTGACTGTCCTAATAGGATGTCTTGCAGGGGAGCTGCTAATTTCGTGAATCCTCTGATAAATCTTCGGTTATAGCCTACCAGGCCCAGGAATTGCCTCACTTCTTTCACATTAGTAGGTTTTGGCCAATCCCTTATCACTGTGACTTTATCAGGATCCGGTGCTACTCCCTCTGAACTCACGACATGTCCCAGGTACTGTACCTTTGGCTTGAGAAGTTGGCACTTGGATGGCTTGATTTTCATGCCGTATCCAGATAAGGCCTCAAACACTTCTAACAGGTCTTGTAGATGTTGCTTATACATCTTGGAGTAGACTATGACGTCGTATAGGTACAGGAGAACAGTTTCAAAGTTCTTATTGCCTAGGCAGCTCTCCATCAGGCGTTGGAAGGTGCCGGGTGTTTTGGAGAGTCCAAAGGCATACAATTGAGCTCACAGAGGCCCATCAGTGTAGTAAACGCTGTCTTCTCCTTGTCGGCCTCGGCCACAGGAACTTGCCAGTACCCACTAGTCAGATCAAGGGTAGAAAAGTAGTTAGCAGATTTTAATGCAGCTAATGACTCCTCAATCCTAGGTAACGGGTAACCGTCCTTATGTGTGATGCGGTTGATCTGCCGGTAATCTACACACATTCTCATGGTCCCGTCCTTCTTTCTAACCAACACTAAAGGCGCTGCCCAGGGGCTACAACTGTCTCTTATCACCCCTGCCATTTTAATTTCTTTGAGCATGTCTTTGGTGGTTTGGTAGTGAGTGGGTGGTAATGGTCTGTACCTCTCCTTTATAGGCTGATGGTTACCTGTTGGTATAGTGTGCTCTACCCCTTTAATTTGCCCAAAGTCTAACGGGTGTTAGACTCCATGCTTTTGATGGGAAGGTGTAGAACTGGTACCCAGATGTAGCTTTTAGCACCAATCCTCCAGCTTTTGCCTTGAGCCATTGTCATCCGCCTGACTTGACGGGTTGAAGGGCTCGACGGCTGTGATGGCATTGTTATCAGCCGTGAACAATTTAGCCATGGTAGCATACTTTGGTAATGTGACCTCACCTTCTCCGCAATTTAGAAGGCGTAAAGGCACTCTTCCCCGGTGTACCTCAACTACCCCTCTGGCTGTCAGTATAGTGGGACTACTGTCTGAGTACACGGGTTCTACCAGGGCTTGATAGTCTTGCCCTTTAATGCCTATTGTGGCTCTACACCAGACCAACTTTTCAGTTTTGGGAGGTATTACAATGGGTATCGGATCACTTACTCGTACACTGCCGATTTCACCTCCTGATATGTCAACCTGTTGTTTCATCATCAGG
The DNA here is from genome assembly GCA_033576535.1 of Allobates femoralis. NCBI lineage: Eukaryota > Metazoa > Chordata > Amphibia > Anura > Aromobatidae > Allobates > Allobates femoralis. The sequence goes on from JARQOC010000005.1 coordinate 503,450,647, forward strand.
GCTTTAATTCCCTTGTGCAGAAGCCTCTGCTGTCCGGTTCTGGAAGTCTCAGCGATCTGCTGTAAGACAGTAATTACCTCAGAAAAACAATTTTCAATTACATTCATTCCTAGTAACATTACTGGTTCACTATCTCGCCGGTCAACATCTACAATTATAATACCCTGGTTCTGCAATTCTATCTTCCCAATCTAAATGGTCATTTCTCTGAACCCAACGTGTGGTATTGGTTGACCATTACTAGCCCATAAGTTCAGTACAATGTCAGTTGGACCACTATTAATGTCTGAATCAGCCCAGTATCTTTTGTATAGAACATGTGGAATTGATGTTATCTGGGACTAGGTATCCAACAAGGCACTCAAGGGAAGGCCATCCAACACAATAGGGATGACCGGACGTCCTCCCACGAACTTGTCATACCAGGCTGAAGGACCTTGAGAGTTCATTCCTGAGGAGCGGCCCATCTTCCCAGGGGATCCTTGTTTAAAGCACATTCCCGGGTAAAGTGGCATGGCTCCTTGCAACAGCGGCAAATGGGCTGTCCATCCGGCTGATAGTAGTCGCTGGGTTGTCCTCTTGTTGCTTGGTACTTCCTGGGCCTCATCCACAGGACATCCTCCTTGCTGGTCGCCAAATCGATCTTAACTGCAGGCTTGGATCCACGCAGCTCCTTGATGACTTTAGCCATGGAAACAACAGTGTCCGTCAGGGCATCTAGCTTTTGGTTGAGGGCCTCATTAGAGATAGGCTCTCTGTGTTCTTCAGAAGTCGCTAACATGGCAGATGTGGCTGATACTCCTGGCTGCTGGGGTGCTGCTGTAGGGCCTTGAATAAAGATTATATCTTGGGGCTCCTCTATCTGCTGAAGACAGATGTCTCTGTCTTTTAACTCGGCAAAAGTCATTCCGGGATTCTGGATGATCATCATACTCAACTGTCCTCTGTGAGAAGGGGATAGGAGGCCCTCTATGAACTGATCGATTAGCATTTTGTCAGCTCCCAGGGCTAAGGCAGGTTCTGCTAGTTTAAGTGCTTTGAGCGCTTCCTGCAAGTTTAAGGCATAGTCTCTTGCGCTCTCCTTAGGCTTTTGCTGACATCCAAAGAACCTCATATTAGCCCGGGTGTCAGCACTGGATTCAAATGCTGCTTTTAATCCAGCTACAAGATTCTCTACAGTGTCCTTATCTCTGTCCAGCCAGGACGCTACTTCCCGCTGTGCATTGCCATTTAATTGTCCAATAATCATGCTGACACGCTGGGCTTCAGTTAGGGGGTACAAAACATAGTAAGCTTGTATTTTTGTAATAAAGTCATTAAGAGTTTTAGGCTCACCAGAGTATTGGGGCAGCCACATTGCTTCCGGAGTATACGGCATCAGGAGTGGCATGATGGGTGCTGCTCCTTGTGCTCATCTATTATCCAGTGCTGGATTTTTGCTGGCTGCTCCGCCGCTGCCCGGCGCCGCTGGTTCTTCCAGTTGTGACATCCTGTGCCCCCTTAGTTAAGGTCGACCCTCCTGTCTTCCGCTTCCATCTGGATGTCTAACAAAGGTTCCGCTGTGCACCAGGGATTCTCTTCCCTTCCGGATGACGTCAGAGCGCTTTGCCGAGTTCCGCCCACAATGACATGCCCCCTTTTCTTCTCGCGCGTCGCACACTCTGTAATGGCGGAATTTCAAAATTACAGTTCTTGTGGCGCAGTTCAAATTCAGTTTGCCGCGCGCTCTTCATTGGCTGCAGGTTCAAACAGTCACAAATCATAGCACACAATGCCCGGTTTACCGGGCACGGTAGATCCTGTTCGTGACGGCAAGTTGTGGAGCCCACTGGGACGGGGGTACTCGGTACCGGACCGGGGTATCACAGGGGATATCACGGCGGTCTGGGTTCGGACCGTGTCCCGGGTTCAGCAAGTAAATGGAGGGTATATTTACAGGGGAGTTTGTCGTGACACCACCCACGGGTTGTGGTCAGGGTGACCACCGCTGTTGCAGAACCTCCGGGGATGATGTTTGACAGCTGGGGATGTAATGGCTCTCCGCAGGTAGAGCTTGGATCCCCGGGGCAGAGATAGTACCAGTCTATAGATGGTGCTATGGATATTGCAGGATAGGGGTAGTAGTAGAGATAATAGCTCCTTGTGAGGGAACTCAGGATTTAAGCACAAGGATCACACAAACTCACGGTTTTGAAGTTTTCCAAGTCTTTACTGCAGATGATGTTAGCAGAGTACTGTCCACGGAGTCTGTACCGGGGCTGGGTTGCTCCCACACTGACCGGGTCCTCAGCTTCCCACTCCTGCGCTGTGTGTGTGGCCCTGCTGCTGTATCAGCTAGGCTGCTGGCCTATCTCTCCTCACAGGTACCCCCTTTTCTAGGCAACTTGAGTCTTTCCTCTGTATTTCTGACCCCGCCGTGTTGCTTCGCTGAGGTACAGTGTAGATATATAACCTCCACTTGTCCGGTGTTTAGTGTGCTGCGTGTGTCAGTCACAGTTTTGGATCTGGTATCCAGTCTGTGCGCTCCACCGGGGCGAGTTATGAGATAACTCAATCACCCAAGTGTGTTCTCCTGTTTCTCTTACTCCTTCCCTCAGACCTGCCTAAGGCAGCCCCTTTACACCACCAGTCTTTCTTCCTCAGTCCTCCCAGGAACTGAACTAACTCCAACTAACTAACTAACTGTCACTGCCACTCTGAGGTAAACAACATTAGCTCCTCCCACCACTCTGCTCTTCCCCACTTCCTCTCCACACCAGAATATATAGGGAAGCAGCTTTAGCTCCCCCTTCTGGCCTGGAGGCGCTAGTGTAGAGTTGTGGGTTGTGTTAGGTGTTAACTCTTTGTGGTGTTACTGTGGCACATCAACCCCTGGGGTGCCACACATATATGTATCATGCATTAACGCATATGTTTCCCATAGACTCCCATGTTAAAAAAATGCATGCGTTTTCAATAACGAGCCCAAAAAAGCTGCAGACCACGTTTTTGGGTGCACTACCAAAAATGCATAGCGTCAAACGCATTGCACTTTTGCAATGCATTTTTCTGCATTGGAGCGTATGTGTGCCTTGACACATACTTTTTTCCAGATTGGCACATGAAAATAACGCATGCATTTAGCAAATGCATGATGTAACTAACCCTAGCCTAAGCTGCCTTGACATTCTGTAACAGAGATAAAAGTGCCCCATTCTACCAGTCAGTGAGAGTCACATCAGTAAGAGTCTCACCAAACAGTAAGGTATTGAGTTGGTCGACAGGGTAGGGGGTACTCGGATACCGGGACAGGTTGCTACTTCAGTGGGAATCATGGCTGGTCGGGTCCCGGTCCCGTGCCCTGAACACTCAATGGCTGAAGGGAAAATTATTTGGGATGGGGGATTAATATACGTGACACCACCTGTGGTACCTGGTTATGTAGTTACCAGCATTGCAGCCGGCCGCTGAGGTGATGGTGATGCAGCTTTGGGTAGTACAGCTCCCCACAGGCAGAGCTTTACCTCAGGGCAGCAGGGTGGATGATGAGAGTAGTAGTCCTTGGCTCTGTGTAAGTTCTCCAGGTGGCATTGAATAAAGGATACCAGACACCAAGTTAGCCCAAACAGTTCTTTACTGGTACCAGATGGATCAATAGGTACACATTACAGTCTAGTTTTCCCGGGAATTTGTTGCCACAGGCATTGGGGTTTGCCACAGAGTCAGAGGTGCTTTTCCCACACTTTCTTGGTCCTGTTCCTTTATGAGCTCTTTTGGCTCCTTACACTTACACTCTTGAGTCTGATTTCTGGTCCCCGGGTCTGTCGCTTAAAGTCTCTCTTTCTTGTCAGCGTCTTGAACTCAGCTATGGGACCATGGTTGGACTACTTTAATGGGTGCTGTGGCACCTTCTTGATAAGGCCCACAGCCTGCCAGTCAGCAGTCTGGGATGAAACTTAACAAACTGCCTCGGTTCCGGTTTACCGGTATTGACCTGGATTCTCTAGCTGGCTCCAACGAGTCCTGGAGTGTCCCCTTCGATGTCTGAGTCACCTCTCAGTTTAGAGGTGTCCTCCTGTCACGCCCGCAGGGTCCCCTGCCTCCGTCTCTGCTGCTCTCCTCACACCGTCTGACTGACTTGAGTCAAACTGTCACTGTTATTTATGTCATGTCTCCCACTCTGCTAAGCTCCACCCCCCTGGGACCTACTGAATACACAGTCCCTGGGGCTAGGGTGGCTGTGAATGGTATTTTGTGGTTTTGGATACAGACTCTGTAGCTTTCCCCTCTACCTGTGACTATGGAGGCACTACACCTTCTATGTGGGATGCAGTACCTACTTGTGGCGTCCCGTCCTGTGAATAGGTAATAATAACTCATTTTCACTGGACAAGAACATCAACCATGCATTAGTACAAAATACCAGTGATTGTCTGTCTGCTGTCTCAAACATCATATCCCCTCTATCAAAAACTGAACTCTTTGTTTTTCCTGCCACTACTATCCTTTCTAAACCCAATATTTACATTTACATGTGTGGCTCTACCATTACTCCCCAGCAGCACACTCGCTGACTGTTATATACTCATTATATCCAATCACTCAGGCCCCTTTCACATCTATGCATCCCTGCGTTTGCCTGCCCTCCCTGCCCTGTTCTAGCGCAAATTGCAAGCGCAGGTGAATTAACAGGCAAGTGCAGGGAAGCGCAGAGGCGCATAGATGCAGGGCCACTGCACTTGCCTACGTTTTCCGCCGCCATTACCTTCTATGGTGAGCGCAGGAGCCGAAATCCCGGACGCGCAGGTCTGCACAGGGGCTGAGTCTGAGCGCATGCGTCACACTGGACGCACCGGAAACCGTGAAATGCGATGGGAACGCAGACAAGCGCAAGGGCTCTGCATCTATGTGTCTCTGAGCTTCTCTGTCAATGCATCTGTGACGCCCCTGCGACCAGGGTGGCCACATAGGGAACTGCAGCCAGGCAGAAAGATAGACGGTTTGTACAACAAACACCCTCACGGACACACACACACCACTAGAGGCGGCACCCAACCTGGAGCCCGGGACTCTAGGCGGGCAAGGGGTAGTGGGTTTAGAGGAAAGTGGGTGGAAAGAATGTAGATCAGGTGACAGAGAGCTCAAATAGAGGAGAAAGAGGAGGAAGGAGTTAGTAGGCCAAGGTATGCAAATAGAGTCTGTGGAGCCTCAGTTAGGAGTCTCAAACACAGGACTAGCCAGTTATCCCCCCAGGGAAGGACCCAGCCAAGGGGTGGCTCCTTGCAGAGAACACCATAACCACCATATTAAGTGGCCCTTTCAGTCAATATCCAGCTCTTTTGCAAGATTAGAGATATAACAAGGGAATACCTATTAAGTAGCCCTTTTAGTCAATATCCAGCTCTTTTGCAAGATTAGAGATATGACAAGGGAACATCAGTGAATGTTTTGTAGGTCTCCCTGAGATCAGTGAATGTTTTGTAGGTCTCCCTGAGATCAGTGAATGTTTTGTAGGTCTCCCTGAGATCAGTAGGCTGAGGTAGGCTGAGCTGTAAAGACACAGTATTCCAGAGTGAGCCGAGCAGCAAAGACACCAGAAAGACAGAGACACGTCCCGGTGGGATTGGGCTTCATGGAGATGCAGAATCCACAGAGTCACAGAAGCCATGGAGAGAAAGCTCGTCCATAGCCGGCATCCCAGGGGAGTGTGAGGAAAGAGCCCGGACCAGCAGTACTGGGTCCGAGGAACACGGCATAACCGACCAACTACCGCCGGAGTAGTTTTCCCTAGTTTGGACTGGAATCACACGGGTTAGATGGAGTCTGGTAACACCTTGCAAGAAAGGGTTACTGCAGACTAGGCACATACCAGAGTGTCGGATCTGAGGGGAATAGAGATTTCATACCGGCTTCCCAGATTAACCGACGGGGAGCTTTAACTCCAGGTTGGAGTTCCCACAACAAGGGTTGACAGCACAGCAGCAACCACGAGGACCCACAAGGGTCCGAGCTGCCGCCATACAACCTGGGAAGACAACAGAGAGAGAAACAACAGCCTGGAAGGACTTAAAAGGAGTGAGGGGTCTCAGAGTGACAGCCTAGCTGCAGAGGGTTCAGTGTTACTGGAGTGAACTGACTGTAACTTGTGTTGAGAACTGTACTGAGAACTGCTGTAAATTGTCTGAAGAGCTGACAAGTAAACCTGGTGAACCCTGCCTGCATGTCCGTGTCTGATTCCACGTATATTGAACTGTGCATCATACCTTTTATCCTGCCAGGAGCAGCCCGACCTGCGGCTGGCTCATCCATCTGGCTTCAGCCTCATCATCCATCCATCCTCCTGGCAGAGCAGAGCTGCAGCGGTGGTCCCATTACTGACCACAACCCGTGGGTGGTGTCACGACAAACTTTATCCATTGTAAATATTCCTTTACTTGTGAGAATCCGGGACACGGTCCGGACCAGGACTTCCGTGACTTCCCCTGCAGCAACCCGTCCCAGTAGGCTCCACACATCTGCGCTTGCATTTGCGCTAGCGCAGGGCAGGGAGTGTAGCCAAATGCAGGGATGCATAGATGTGAAAGGGACCTCACTCACTTACCTGCACCTAAAACAATCTTTAGAATTTTAGCCTTTCTTATGTTTGATTCTGAAAAGACTCTTAGGCTACATTCACACACAGCATTATGGCCAGGGGCGTAACTACAATAGGTGCAGGGGTTGCGATCGCACCCGGCCCTGCAGCCTAGGGGGGCCCCAAACGTCCCTTTGGCCCATAGAAAAAGACTAATACTACTAAAGATTTGCAATAATTGGGGGCCCCGTTGGAGCTTTCGCATCGGGGACCCGAGGCCTGAAGTTACACCACTGATTATGGCTGTATTTGATGAGGATTCATTTTCGATTCAGAAACTGCACTAAAAACTGATACTCAAAAAAGCAGCCTTGTGTGTGTGAATGTGTGTCATTATCTGCTGCGCTAATTACTCACCTCCCCACACTTCCATGGTGAACTCCAGGATCCTTCTCAGAGGCTGCAGCGTTCTGTGCCTACAGGCCCTGCGCATGTGACGTCACTTAGTCACGTGGTGAAGAGCTAGATCCTCGAGCACCAAACACTGCAACCTCCGGGAATGAGAACATCACTGGAGATCACTGTGGGAGCGCAGGAAAGTGAGTAAATAGAGTAGCAGATAACACCAAAACAATTGGCATGCTCATTCTTTGTGCGGACCCACCTTTGAGTCCAAAAGTGGATCCTGCACAAAATAGATCATCTGAATGCAAAATTATGAAATGCATTAACTTGGCTGGGACAGCCAACATAACTGCATTTAACTGCAAATAGTGGGTCTGTCAAAAACGCAGCAATGACAGTGCACTAGCGCACCATGTGAATGTAGCCTTACTGTTGTACTTATTCATTCTAAACTGGACTATTACAACTTTCTTCTAATCGGTCTCACTGTTACTAAACTCTCCCATCTCCAATCCAAACTGAATGCAGCACCCGGGATTATATTTCTGTCCAATCACTATACTAAAGCCTCTACCCTGTTCCAGTCATTGCACTCGTTACCTATCTGCTAAAGAGTCCAATATGAACTTATCACTATTATCCACAAAGCTTTTCATAGTTCTTTCCCACCCTATATTTCCTCCCTAATCTGTCTATCACCTTACCCTTGCTCTCCAACCTGCATATGACATAAGACTTAAGGGCTCGTTTCACGCTTCAATGTCCGAACGATCCGACCAATGATCCAACTTGACCTACATCACTTGAACGTTGTTCAATGATCACTACTGAGATGTCACACGTACAGATATCTTTAATGACGCAGCAACGATTCCGCGACAAGCGAACGATATTTGCAGTCGTTAGGTCGCCTATGTCCTTCAGTTCTGAAAAGGAGAGGTCGTAAACGACATCGTTATCGAGGTGTCAAAAACACTGATGCTGCAGGTTGGACAAATGATCATGGAATGGTTTAAAGTCCTGATCACCAACCTCCAATGAACGATCAAGCCGATTTATCATTGAAACCCATGACATTTCAACGGTATCGTTAACGATATCATAGCATGAAATGGGCCCTTAACAGCCTTAATAATCTTAAACTCCTACTCCCACCTCCAAAAGTCTCCCGTATTCTGCCAATTTGCTGGAATGCATTAACTTGGACAATTTGATTCATTCCAAATACCAATAATTTTAAGCATGCCCTCTTTACGCTGGCATATTGTCACATTTCAAAACCTATTCATGTTTTGGCTTTAAAACAATTTTCTTTAAATCTAGTCCCTCGATGTATCTGTTTACACACCTTCCACCCATGCACTTAGTAGCACTCTGTAGCTGATTTGGTACTGGTTCTTGCATAGGTTGTAAACTAGTAAACAGTGATCTCACTCCTCTTGGTATCTGTTGAGCTACAGTACAGACCAAATGTTTGGACACACATTCTCATTCAAAGAGTTTTCTATATTTTCATGACTATGAAAATTGTAGATTCACACTGAAGGCATCAAAACTCTGAATTAACACGTGGAATTATATACTTAACAAAAAAAAAAGGTGAAACAACTGAAAATATGTCTTATATTCTAGGTTCTTCAAAGTAGCCACCTTTTTGCTATGATTACTGTTTTGTATACTGGCAGCGCGCGCTGCCTAGATACCTGCTGTTTTTCATAGTTACCAGCATCCTACCCCTTTCAGCAATGTGGAGCTGGCTCCATGGTCCCTGGTCGCTGAGGAGATCTGCCTGTTTGACAGCTCCCCAGCGACCAGGTAGCGACGCTCCAGTGATCCTGGCCAGGTCATTATCGCTGTTGGGATCGCTGGAGCCTCGGTCAGTGTGAGGGGCCCTTAGTCAGTAGACACTTTTAATGAAGTAAATGGTTCTCACATCAGAGAAGGCACAGGAGAATTGTGTGAGCTAACATCGCCATCTGCTGGATAGGTTTGAAAAACAGGAACTCATAAAATAGGACAGGAACCATGAAAAGTGAAGTGATTCCTGGGGGTAGAGAGTCCAGAGGGAGCCCAGGATATATGACCATTTGTGAAGCAGCTGGAAACTATAACTTTCCCCCCGAAGTCCTAGCAGAGAAGGAGTCATCAGCCAGACTTGTACCAAGGTGGGTATGCTGAGTAAACTGTGCTGGTTTATAGCTGCACTCACAGGTGCAAAAGTGATGACATTCAGTCGTTGAGGGAGGTCAAACGTATCAGCTGAGAGGACCAAGTTACCAAAGAGGATGACCGTATGAGCCGAAAGGACCAAGTTACTGAAAAACACAACGGTGTGAGCTGGAAGGACCAAGTTACCAAATATGACAGCCATGTGAGCTGAAAGGACCAAGTGAGCAAAAAAGACAACTGTGTGAGCTGAAAGGGCCAAGAGTAGTGATGGGCGAGTCCTAAATTACTCCGAATCGCTTGACTCTAGCGAGTCTGAGCCCGGGACTCGCTACTCGTTGCGAGTCTAGCGAGTCCAATGTTAATGAATGGGGAAGCGAGTAATAGCGAGTAGTGTGCGATTTACAAATCACAGATGTGTCTTGGAACCTTCAGCCTGAAGCAATCCTAGTTTTGTCAGAGACTCTGACAAAACTAGGATTGCCATTGATTTGCATTGGACTCGTTTACTGTGCAAGTAATCGCTGGGAAACTCGCACAGGTGAGAGTCCGGCTGTCTGCTCTGTGTGCTGGCTGCCGCAGCTCCAGGGTCCTGGAGCCCGCCTGCTGCCTGATGTAGCAGAGCTGAGATTGTTCTCAGTCTGCTCATCCCTGTGCATAGACATCTATATCTATGCAAAGGGATGTAGCAGAGAGGACATCGCGTTTTGGACTGCGTCGGACGGAAAGGATTTTTTTAATTAAAGATGGAGTCCCTAATGGCTTTTTTTTTTTATTTCTAATAAAAATTTTCTCTGTGTTATGTTTTTTATAAAACAATTTAATAGAAATTCATGGCGGTCATGTCTAATATTGGCGTGACCGCCATAAATTTCGGGCTTAGGGCCAGCTGATAATACAAAGCTGGCCCTAACCTCTTTATTACCCAGCGTGCCACCGCCACCAGGGCCGCTGGAAGAGCGGGGTTCAGCGCCAGAGGATGGCGCTTCAATGAAGGCGCCATCTTCTGGGATGGCGGCGGGCTGCAATTTGCAGCGGGGGGTGCCCAGATAGCTTGGGCCTCCCTGCGCTGCGGATTCCAGCCCTCTGCTGCTTAGCTGTACCTGGCTGGACATAGAAATTGCACGGAGCCCCACGCATTTTTTTTTTTATTATTTCATGAAATTCATGAAATAATAAAAAAATAGGGCTCCCCTATATTCTTGTGTCCGGCCAGGTACAAATAGGCACCTGGGGGTTGGGGCAGCCCGTCGCTGCCTGCTGGATCCGGCTGGTTCCAGAAATACGGCGAAGCCCATGTAATTTTTTTTCTGAAAAATCAATAAAACAATCCTAAAAAAGGGACTGCATCTTTATTAACCCCTCGCCCATGGTCCAGGGGTTAATAAAGATGCAGTCCCTTTAATTTACATTGTTTTATGGATTTATCAGAAAAATATTTTGCGTGGGCTTCGCCGTATTTCTGGAACCAGCCGGATTCAGCAGGCAGCGACGGGCTGCCCCCAACCCCCAGGTGCCTATTTGTACCTGGCCGGACACAAGAATATAGGGGAGCCCTTTTTTTTAATTATTTCATGAATTTCATGAAATAATAAAAACAAAAAAGGCGTGGGGCTCCGCGCAATTTCTATCTCTAGCCAGGTACAGCTAAGCAGCAGAGGGCTGGAATCCGCAGCGCAGGGAGGCCCAAGCTATCTGGGCACCCCCCGCTGCAAATTGCAGCCCGCCGCCACCCCAGAAGATGGCGCGTTCATTGAAGCGCCATCCTCTGGTGCTGAACCCCGCTCTTCCAGCGGCCCTGGTGGCGGTGGCACGCTGGGTAATAAAGGGGTTAATACCAGCTTTGTTATACAAGCTGGTATTAAGCCCGAGATTCTTAATGTCAGGCCACGTTTGACCCAGCCACTAAGAATCTCCAATAAAGGGTTAAAAAAAACACAACACAGAGAAAAATTTTTATTAGAAATAAAAAAAAAGCCATTAGGGACTTCATCTTTAATTTAAAAAATCCTCTTCCGTCCGACGTAGTCCAAAACGCGATGTCCTCTCTGCTACATCCCCTGTGCATAGATATAGATGTCTATGCACAGGGATGAGCAGACTGAGAACAATCGCAGCTCTGCTACTTCATCTCTGTGAGCAGGCGGGCTCTAGGACCTGGGAGCTGCGGCAGCCTGTACAGAGCAGACAGCTGGACTCGGCTCGCAAAGTAACAGCAGTTACTTTGCGAGTTTCCCTGTGATTACTCGCACAGTAATCAGACCAATGGAAGTCAATGGCAATCCTAGTTTTGTCAGAGTCTCTGACAAAACTAGGATTGCCATTGATTTGCATTGGACTCGTTGCTGTTCGAGTAATCGCTGGGAAACTCGCAGAGTACCGAGTCCTGCGAGTCCCTTACTACTCGCCGAGTAACGAGTCCTAGCGAGTAGATTCGCCCATCCCTAACCAAGAGACCAAAGAGTGAGTCACTGAAGAGGAAAATTGTATGGACTGAATAGACTAGGAGGCCTAGGTGAGGGACAATATACTTGAGTCGGCTAGAGGCCAGGAGGTGCTTGAAACGGTACAACAATTACTTTAGCACACTCAATTAAGAATTACAAAAAGATGTGTTTTTTTATGGTGTTCTTTTTATTGTGCATAAAGAAAAAGGTTTGTCCAAAGAGTCTCAACCCAATGTTTGGACCCCTCAGTGGTCTTTGTCCAGGGTGTTGATTCAAAACTGGCTCAGATAAGAGGGTAATTCTATGAATTCTGAGTAGGGTGAATTAGAGAACTCTAAAATGGGTGTGGTTTCCCCTGAATAGTCTGCCCTCCTTCTATGTTATCACACTCCTGTGGGTGAGGTACCATCATTTCCAGGAACCAATGTCACAGTCAGCTCATGGAACTCTTGTGTCTCATTTCTGCAGAGTCACTTCACTCTGTGTTGGGTGTATGACTCCCTGTTTCAGAGGTGCAATTCACATGATGAGAAGTCTTCTGCACTTCCGACTATGCATAATGCGGCTCTGAAGCCAGAACCCATATACCTGACACAGATTCGCACTGCGCATGATCAGGAGTCCTCTGCACTTCAACTATGTGTAATGCGGCTCTGAAGCCAGAACCATACACCTGACACAGATTCGCACTACGCATGATCAGGAGTCCTCTGCACTTCAACTATGCGTAATGCGGCTCTGAAGCCAGAACCATACACCTGACACAGATTCGCACTGCGCATGATCAGGAGTCCTCTGCACTTCAACTATACGTAATGCGGCTCTGAAGCCAGAACCATACACCTGACACAGATTCGCACTGCGCATGATCAGGAGTCCTCTGCACTTCAACTATGCGTAATGCGGCTCTGAAGCCAGAACCATACACCTGACACAGATTAGCACTGCGCATGATTAGGAGTCCTCTGCACTTCAACTATGCGTAATGCGGCTCTGAAGCCAGGACCCATACACCTGACACAAATCCGCAGTGATGCTGCAGGCAAGAGATGCAAGATTTCCTTGAGCTGACGGTGACATCATTATCTCGAAATTATGTTACTGTATCACACCCACAGGGGCATGACAACACAAAAAGAGGGCAGACTAGTCAGGGGAAACAACACCCCTTGACTAGCCCTAATTAGCATGGGGAAAACGAGCAATATAACTAATTTTACCATTAAACAGGGATGGATAGGTAGGGAATTTTGGCCCACACATGTGTCTGTCCATAGTTTGGAGATCTTAGGAGACCTGACAGATTCCTTTAAAAAAACTGCAGGAACATTTGAATTCTGATCTTTGGCTCCATCAGAGGTTCAGGAGATTCAAATGTATATGCAGAAATGCAATGTGAACATGGATTAAGAGGAAAAAAGCAGCTCCATGTGAAGAGAATGTAATATAAATTGATTTTCACACTAAAATATATATTTTGATGGAATGATGTATGAAGACGCTCCTTGATTTTTTTTCTTTTTATTATGTGGTGTCAAGAAAACATGTAAATGCTTGAATGCTCGGCTGAGCAGGAGCACGGAGCCCAGCATGCTGCACGAAATAAGATCTAGATTGATTTTCCTACTTTTTAATTCCTCACATATTTCTAGTTTTCGTGATTGACAGGCAGCTTTACATTGCAGCTGTTGTGCCTCATTCGTGAAATCTATTTTCGCTCCTTTAAAGCAAACAACATGTAATGTTACTGTACAGGTCAAAATGGCTTTGACGAAAAAAAGCATTGTTACTCATAGATGCAATTATTGGCTTTCAGCGCTCTATACTGTGTATGTTTCCTGGAGTCGGTTCATATACTTCAAAGACCTGTCTCTTGGGCTCAGTTAATATAGTCCCCTGCTGGTCAATGACTGACACTGGTGATAGGCCTTCTACATCATGCTCACTGAAATTAGCCAAAGCACTTTGGTTGTCAAAAAGAGAATGAACAAAAAGGTTTCATATTAGGAGACAGCCCGCACTTATATATACAGTTCAACACAGCAGCGTGCTTTAAGGCTTTTTACAAGAAACTGCCAACCGTCTTAATTGGCAAGGATATTTGTCATGGGCATTCGATAAAGGCTAGTTCTTCCTAATAATTAGCTGTCCAACCCTGAATGATAGAGATGTTGATGGAACCGAGGCCTGATATATTGGAGCGGTCTCTAATGAGACTGGGGTCATGGAGTCGGCCGTGACAGATCATAATCCTGTGTCATTTCAACATTACAGCCTTTTGCCATTATTACATTTCAAGGTTCAACTCTGATAGGAACATTGCGGAAATGCTGAAATGTAATTAGGTGCATGGGCAGAAATGGTGAAGTCCGGCAAGGTATTGGGGGCTTGACATTGCACACTGGTGACCTGACTGTACTAATCGGGTTTCTATTAATAGAGTCTATAACATACTGTGGGTCCTCAGTTATAGAGATATAGGAGTCTGTAAGATACTGTAGGTCCACAGTTATAGAGATATTAGTCTGTAAGATACTGATGGTCCTCAGTTATAGGGATATGAGTCTATAAGATACTGTAGGTCCACAGTTATAGAGATATAGGAGTCTATAAGATACTGTGGGTCCATAGTCATAGAGATATAGGAGTCTATAAGATACTGTGGGTCCTCAGTTATAGAGATATAGGAGTCTATAAGATACTGTGGGTCCATAGTCATAGAGATATAGGAGTCTATAAGATACTGTGGGTCCTCAGTTATAGAGATATAGGAGTCTATAAGATACTGCGGGTCCTCAGTTATAGAAATATAGGAGTCTATAAGATACTGTGGGTCCTCAGTTATAGGGATATTAGTCTGTAAGATACTGATGGTCCTCAGTTATAGGGATATGAGTCTATAAGATACTGTGGGTCCTCAGTTATAGGGATATGAGTCTATAAGATACTGTGGGTCCACAGTCATCGAGATATAGGAGTCTATAAGATACTGTGGGTCCCCAGTTATAGGGATATGAGTCTATAAGATACTGTGGGTCCACAGTCATAGGGATATGAGTCTATAAAATACTGTGGGTCCACAGTCATAGAGATATAGGAGTCTATAAGATACTGTGGGTCCACAGTCATAGGATATAGGAGTCTATAAGATACTGTGGGTCCTCAGTTATAGAGATATAGGAGTCTATAAGATACTGGGTCCTCAGTTATAGAGATATAGGGTCATAAGATACTGTGGGTTCTCAGTTATAGAGATATAGGAGTCTATAAGATACTGTGGGTCCTCAGTTATAGAGATATAGGAGTCTATAAGATACTGTGGGTTCTCAGTTATAGATATATATATATATTTTAGTATGAAATGTTTTAAATATAACTGCTTCTTTTTTGTACTTCCTGGTATTTGGCTTTGACACTACTTTATGGATACAATGTAGATTTCATGCATTTTTGAGTGTGTTTTTATTTAGTTTTTGATGCTGTAGTTTTTGCATCTTATTAATATGTCATATTTTAAATAAAGCTGCTTTATTAATATCGTCATGTGTGGATTACATGCACTTTAAGTGTGGAAATGCAACAACAAATACTAATGCAATTCATTGTGGAACATTCGCACGTAACACTCAGTTTACCCACAAGTAAAATTGATGCAAAGTATTAAAAACTCACCAAACTCTCATCATGGGAACTTAACCTTTTGGATACTTGTGTACAGAGACACTTACTAAGGATGAAAATCTTATAGAATAAATACAAATCTCAATGACCTATTGATTCATCAATACGGCTAACTTTCATGCTGGTTTTCAGTGGGCTTGGTTAATTTAGACATGCCTGTTTTATGAAGAGGTAAATGCTTCTTCATGACTACTGAGTGTCTTGGGAGTGGCAACCGCCTCTGTGTGCCACACCCCAGGAATCTTACATCAGTCCCTAAGGGCCGCTTCACACTGCGGCGTGATCCGGTCCGGGTCTGTCCGGGAGGACCCTGACAGCCGCGGATCGGATCAGCACACAGTACTGGGGGGTTATTATGCCCTCCGGTCCGGTGTGCAGCGCACGCAGCTGCAGCCGCTCACAGGTCAGGACCACGGCGCCCGTGGTCCTGACTTATCAGCAGCGGGAACTGCGTGCGCTGCACACCGGACCGGAGGGCATAATAGCCCCCCAGTCCTGTGTGCTGATCCGGTCCGCGGCTGTCAGGGTCCTACCGGACTGACCCGGACCAGATCACGCCGCAGTGTGAAGCGGACCTTACTAAAGTAAGAATTCTAGTGTAAGTAAAGCCACAGCTTGTGATGAATTAGATGAGCCATGATGTTACACACCTGCCTTGTCTAATCTGAAGCAAGTTCCGCCTATTTTGGCAAAGCTAGGAGAAACTGCTGTAAAAATGGAAAAGTCAAAACACCTTTGCACCAAAATTTTGTGGCTTTTCTAAGCCAGAATTCTTGCGATATTGATGTGATTTATCAACAAGTACACAGTGAATTTTCCAGTTGGATTTTTCTTCTAAAAGGAAATTATAGCATACTGAAGTAGCAGCATTTCACAAACCCTCAGATGTGCACTGCAGAGAAAGTAAGAAAAAGACCAATGCTAGGTTTCCGAAATTCATAGCAGTGCAAAGAGTGACCTGCTTTGTATTTTTTGACCAATGTGAGTCTTGCCGATAGAATATAAACACATTTGCCAAAAATGAGGCACTGTAATATTCAGTCAGAGAGGAGTAGAGCTTGCACATGTGAACAATGCTCCATTCAGGGTCATTTGGTCTGCCAGAGATAATCAAGCACATTATTCATTGTCATGGGGTCCTTCTCCGGTATCCCACAATCAACAGAGCAAGAGATGTGTGAACAGCCCAAGAACCTATATTGGTTGAATCATTAAAATCAATAAAACAATCCATCAGAAAAATCCTTGAAACAATCCAGCAGTGTATTGTATATCCAGATAATCAGGGTGTCTCTCCAGTCTCTCTGGGGAGCTGTCCTCAGCTTCAGCATTCCCACAAAAGAATCAAATCATACTGCACTGTCATTCTCCCAACCACCTCCCAATCTCCAAACCAGGAGCTGGAAAACAGGTCTATTGACACACTTCAGGGGGTGATTACAAGCATTTGCAGGCAGAGGGCTGGAATGATCAAGTAAGGCCAGCTTCAAACCATGGTTACTTGCTGTCAGGGCGTGTCCGGTGTTTTGCTGGTTTCACCAGACACTGAAGATCAGATTTTCTGTCAGATCCAATGCGATCTGGTGCCCATAGCCTCCCATGTTAGGGGGCGCCGGATTGCACTGGGTACAGGTGGATATCACACCATCCTATTCAGATATCTCCATCAGTCTCATAGACAATGAATGGAGTAGTGGCATGCAACATTCCGCCTCCAATGTAAACCTCAATGTAGTAGGCCTAAATACTGTGCGGGCATCCAGTGCTTGTTCTAGGGTAATCCATAGTAGCTGATATTTCTCCTGGATAGTTCTTGTATCTTTATGTCAGTGTTCCTCATAGATTTCTTTCTATTCTTGCAGATTTACCAGCACTCGTTTACAGCGCAGTACGCCCTCTGTAACCTCATCACTGGGTAAGGTTTATGGTTTTCACAACATTTATTACTTATATAAGTATTTATGATGACTTCTTTTTGGTTTGCGTGGTTTTCGTTTGTTTGATCAAATGAAGACTGAAAGATGAGGAAATGTTTGGTGATATTGACCAAGATCTCTCACTCAAATAGGCAACATTAATGGTCCGTCATTATTATATCCTGCATATTACGGTAGATGCACAATATATAAAGGGTAAGAACTCTCCAAAAGATTTGATCTTTACCGTTGACAAACCTATGGAGCTGTCCCTACTTAAAAGCGGTTTTCTGACAGATTTAAAAAGAAAATTACTACAAGGAATAAACAATATAAATGGTCTCACTGGCTTTTGGTTCCCATGTGGTTCATTAGATGATCGTATGTGCATGGTCAGTATGTCTTAGACCAGAGACCAAGGGGGACTAATTATAGCTAGGGGTTAAAGGTTAAAGAGGTGATTATAGGTTACATCTTTATTTTATACCAGATGGTGGCCCGATTCTAACGCATCGGGTATTCTAGAATATGTATGTAGTTTATTTATGAAGATTTAAGAATACTGCAATGAATACACGATATATATCTATCATCTACCTATGTGTCTATCGTGTCTATTGAATATTCTCCTGGGCTTGCCTTAGTTGGCAGAGCATTCATGTTGTATGAATGGTGCGAACATGTTGATGTCTGTTTGCCCTGTCTTCTGGAGATTCATTCAGCCGACACTGTCTATGAGATTTGGCATCTTGGGCTGGCAGCTATTTGTTGTGGTGTCTCCTGTTGCTGAAGACGTCTGTGAGATGCCGCATTCAGGGCTTGTCTCATGTTGTCTCAGTTTGTTGTGGTGTCTCTTGGTGTTGACGTTGTCGTCGCCTTGCTGCTTGTGCAGCTTTTCTGCCATCGTCATTGGCGTATTTGCGCTTATGACCAATTAAACCCGTTGAATAAATAAACAGGACTGAAGTAGTTCAGACTGTCACTGACACAATGTGTGAAGTAAATGTGACTGAAAAACAGCACACTATGACTGACAGACTTTGTAAACAGGAGTGAAGTGCGTCACACTATGATTGACAGTCTTGTAAACAGGAGTGAAGTGCATCACACTATGACTGACAGCCTTGTAAACAGGAGTGAAGTGTGTCACACTATGACTGACAGCCTTGTAAACAGGAGTGAAGTGCGTCGCACTATGACTGACAGCCTTGTAAACAGGAATGAAGTGCATCACACTATGACTGATAGCCTTGTGAACAGGAGTAAAGTGAGTCATACTATGACTGACAGCCTTGTAAACAGAAGTGAAGTGCATCACACTATGACTGACTGCCTTGTGATGACCATCCACTATGAGTCTGATCTGCTGGTAAGGCAGCACCCCGAGACCCTTAACCCCTATACAGGGATTTGGAATTACAGCAGAGCCCAGGGGGTAGCTGCCTATTATGAGAAGCAAAGCAGGGAAGTCGCCAGGAAGGGAAAAATCGGGACCCGAAAAACGTAGTCAGGAGTCTGAGTCAAAACCGAGAGGGCAGCTAAGGTACAAAATCGTCAGGCTGAAGCAGAGTCGAAAATCCAGGCAAAGATCAGAGTCAAAAGTAAACACACACTATATCACTGGGGAATCAAGACTATATCTGGCGGCTTGCAAGACAGGCTCCAATGTATTTGAAGGGCGCGGTTACCTCCCATAGGTTGGAGCTCACAGCCTGATGATCTCATCCAGACCGCCCCTAGAACCAGGCCAGATGGTGATGCACGACTGGTACCAACCTCCCCACTTCTGACAGAAGAACGAAGGCTGCGCCTATCAGACACCTCTGCAGGACCCTCCTCTCTGCAACCAACATCACCCAAAGGAGAAACACGGCACCGCTCAGCAACAGAGGCAGATGTTGAAGGAGCAGGTCCATATAAGGACAAGGCCCTCCTATCACCGGCACCATCAGCCGGCTGGCGGCGACCAATCAGCGAAGCGGAGAACGGCTTGGCAGGGGTTTTGAATCCCGCTCTGCTGATTGGACGCCACTGCGCGATTTACTGGATAGACAGACACGATTAGGCAATTATATAGTAGATCTTTTTCTTCACATGAGCAATTTTTCTTAAAGTGAACCTGACAGCTAATATATACTGCTGGACCCACTGGCAGCAATTATCAACCACTGGCTGTATTATTTCTGCCATATATGTTTAAGGGAAGAGGTACTCGTATGCATCTCGCATGACTTACCCGGCTCAGCCCCTGCCTCTCTGGATGGGAGCGTGGAGCTGCATTGTAGCTCAATCAGCTGATGTGATCCCGTTCAGAGAGGCAGGGTCTGGGCCAGGTGAGTCATGCGAGATGCATGTAAGATACTCGCATGCATCTTGCATAGTTTGTCCCTGCCCTTATTTTGAAATGCTGCGGTGTTTCAAAGAAAAACATAGTTTAATTGTCACCCATGCATTTCTTCCTGCCCAGTAATGTTCCTTTTGGTTATTAAACTGTTTTTCTCTAATACACTCTCACAGTGTTCCAGAATCAAACTTCTGTGGTTGAAATCACGCAGCGAGAGCCTGACACATGGTTTCCAGGGATCAGGCATCATGTATCAGCTGTCTGGCTCCCTTTAAAATACCAGCATACCCATTGTACTTATCTCTAAACCCAAATAAGGCCCCTTTCACATCAGTGTTTTTCGCTGATTGCGGCAGTTGCGGTGAAAAAAATGCAACTGCAGCGATTACCGCATAACGGCCGCACTTGCGGTTCACTTGCAGCAAGCCCCATACAATGTCTATGGGGCTTGCGGCAAGTGCGGTTTCGGCACTTGTGGCAGGTGCGGCCGCGAAAAAAACACGGCATACCGCGTTTTTTTCGCGGCCACACCTGCCGCAAGTGCCGAAACTGCACTTGCTGCACACTTCTGTTCAGAAGTTGGACACAGATATCTGTGTGTGTAAAGTCACCTTTAGACTCCTTGGTCAAAATAGTAAATAGGCAGAGTGAGGCCGCACATCCAGTGAGATGAACCTTTTGTTAACCTATGCTTGATCAAATTAGTATATGCATAATGTTTGATTGTTTAATGGATTGTGCAAGATTTAATTGAAATGATGTCATGACAAAATGTTTAAGTTATTGCAATAAAAAAAATTAAGAAATGGAAAATAATTCAATATTTACTTCAATTTCGCATTTTTAAACAAGCCTCATTGGTTTTCCTGACATTTTTGATAATCATAAAACAAAAGAAAGACTTAGGACTCGCCCATGGTCCAGGGGTTAACCTCCCTGGCGTTACGACTAATTCTGGAATTTTATGCTAAAAGCGTTACATTTTTTTTTTATGGAAATTTTGTGTTATGTACAGTAGGGCTGCAATTCTTAGTAATTACCTGATCAAAGAAGACTCTAGTAGACCTCTCAGATGTGATAAAGTTCGAAACATAAAATCATGAATTATAATTAAATAAATAATAAAATTTTATTCAATAATCAATAATCTTATACCTGGCGGTATGATTATGTCAGGATTTTTGTACTAAGGGTACTTTCACACTAGCGTTTTTTTGTAAATCGCGGCAGATGCGGTGAAAATAACCAATCTGCCGCGCTTACCGCATAACCGCGACACAGTTGCGGCAAGCCCTATGCAATGTCTATGGGGCTTGCGGTAAGGGTGGGGCAGGTGCGGCAAGTGCGGTTTCAGCACTTGTGGCAGGTGCGGCCGCGAAAAAAAAACGCGGTCAGCCGCGTTTTTTTTGCAGCCGCACCTGCTGCAAGTGCCGATACCGCACTTGCCGCATCTGCGGCAAGCCCCCATTGACATTCCATGGGGCTTGCGGCAACTGTGCCGCAGGTGTCGCGGTAATGCGGTAATCGCGGCAGATTCGGTTTTTTCACCGCATCTGCCGCGATTTACAAAAACCGCTGATGTGAAAGCAGCCTAAATGCGGTACCATTTTTTTTCATAACAAATTTCTTTTATTGGCCGAAATGTTATACTTTTTTTTTTTTCCCACCCAGAGACGGAACCAGGAAGTCATATGAGGCATCCGAAGGAGCTCTCACCGGCGATCGCAGCGGGGACATCGCTGGATGTCCCTGTGACAGAGGAGGGGAGGGTAACTGAGGGAAGCATCCAGCTTTCCTTGGGTGTTCCCGCCCCTCTTCTCGTCTGCAGCCCAGGCTCTACACTAACACCCTAGCCCTAATGGCCCTGTCACATGGGGCGACGGGGCTGGAGATGTCAGCGGTGAATGGCGGGGGCGTGCATGCTCTCGCCGCCCCCGCCACCAGCGCCGTCCCCCGTTTAGACGGGGCGACTCCTCCAGCCCCGTGTCGGCAACCTCTAGGGCGACAACCCCGGCGGCGATGCAGGACAATGGGAGCCTATGGCTCCCATCGCCTGACAGGTTACTGCCGCCCGGTTACCGGTGTGCACATCGCCCCATGATGGTCGTCAGGTTTCACAGCACTGCTGTGAAACCAGGCGACCGGCCGGGACCAGCAACATCGCCCCTTTACATGTGGCGACGTAGGGGCGATGACGCCGGCAATAGGCCACGCCCCCACGTCTCCACATGAATGGGCAGCAATATCGCCCCCTTACCCTAATGATGCTGTCACACCTGGCGACGTCGCTAGCGACATCGCCGAAAAAGTGACGTATCAGCGATGTCGCTAGCGACATCGCGCTGTGTAAACGAGCGGTCGCAGGTTGACAGGTTTACGGGAGGAACCGTAAACCTGTCAACCGGCGACCTGCGGTAAGGCTGGATCGCGCCGTGTGACATCGCCAGAGCGATGTTGGCGGCGATCCAGCCTATGCCGCAGCATTGCTGCGGATCGCTCACTGGGCTGAGCCCAGCCCAGTGGCCGATGTCACCGCCCGCATCGCTGCGGTGTCGCCGGCCGCAGCGATGCTGTGTGACAGCTGGCCAGCGATGTCGGAAGCGAGCGGGCACCCGCGCATCGCTTCCGACATCGCTGGCCAGATCGGGCTGTGTGACAGCACCATAACAATAGCCCTAACCCTAGCCCTAACCCTAGCCCTAACCCTAAGCCTAGCCCTAACCCTAGCTCTGGAGAAGGGTGCCATATCACTCACACGGCGCCGGCGGCAACTGGCAGGTAAGACCCGATGCCCCAGCCCCCTCCCCCCGGCTCTGACAGCACCCCGGTCCTCAGCAGCAGGAGCAGGCGCAGGCAGCGGTGCTCCCCGCCGACACAGCACGGGGAGCAGGAGCGGGTGGCGGTGCTCCCCCGCCGGCACAGCACAGGGAGCAGGGGCCGCGGGTGCTGGCCACAGATGGCACCCGCGGCTGCAGTGACCGCGGGTGCTGGCCACACAGGGCACCCGCGGCTGGAGCAGGGGCCGCGGGTGCTGGCCACAGAGGGCACCCGCGGCTGGAGCAGGGGCCGCGGGTGCTGGCCACAGATGGCACCCGCGGCTGCAGTGACCGCGGGTGCAGGGCACAGATGGCACCCGCGGCTGGAGCAGGGGCCGCGGGTGCTGGCCACAGAGGGCACCCGCGGCTGCAGTGACCACGGGTGCTGGCCACAGATGGCAGGGCTCTGACAGCACTTTCCCCCCCCCCTGCGGCCTCACACTGAGCAGCAGCAGCAGCCGCGAGTATTCCCGAGTGTGACTCGGGGTTACCGCTTCTATTAGTGAAAATTAACCCCGAGTTACACTCGGGAATACCGCTAGGAAGGTTAATAAAGATGCAGTCCCTTTTATTTACATTGTTTTATGGATTTGTCAGAAAACAATTTCACGTGGGCTTCGCCGTATTTCTGGAACCAGCCGGATCCAGCAGGCAGTGACGGGCTGCCCCCAACCCCCAGGTGCCTATTTGTACCTGGCCGGACACAAGAATATAGGGGAGCCCTTTTTTTTAATTATTTCATGAATTTTATGAAATAATAAAAAAAAAATGCGTGGGGCTCCGCGCAATTCCTATGTCTAGCCAGGTACAGCTAAGCAGCTGGGGACTAGAATCCGCAGCGCAGGGATGCCCAAGCTTTCTGGGCACCCCCGCTGCAAATTGCAGCCCGCAGCTGCCCCAGAAGATGGCGCGTTCATTGAAGCGCCATCCTCTGGCGCTGAACCCCGCTCTTCCAGCGGCCCTGGTGGCGGTGGCACTCTGGGTAATAAAGGGGTTAATACCAGCTTTGTTATACAAGCTGGTATTAAGCCCGAGATTCTTAATGTCAGGCCACGTTTGACCCAGCCACTAAGAATCTCCAATAAAGGGTTAAAAAAACACAACACAGAGAAAATTTTTTATTTGAAATAAAAAAAAAAGCCATTGGGGACTCCATCTTTAATTAAAAAAATCCTCTTCTGTCCGACGTAGTCCAAAACGCGATGTCCTCTCTGCTACATCCCCTGTGCATAGATATAGCACTGCTACATCATCTCTGTGAGCAGGCGGGCTCTAGGACCCTGGAGCTGCGGCAGCCTGCAAAGAGAAGACAGCTGGACTCGGCTCGCAAAGTAACAGCAGTTACTTTGGGAGTTTCCCTGCTATCACTGGCACAGTAGCCGAGTCTAATGCAAGACAATGGCAATCCTAGTTTTGTCAGCGTTTGCCATTGATTTGCATTGGACTCGTGCGAGTAAACGCTAGGAAACTCGCAGAGTACCGAGTCCTGCGAGTCCCTTACTACTCGCCGAGTAACGAGTCCTAGCGAGTAGATTCGCCCATCCCTAGTCCATAGCAAAAATAAAATACTTGGACAACCTCTTTAAAGTCAGTGTGAACTGAGCCTTTATGTCTAAAAGGCTTTTCCCACAATATACATTCCATGACATTTTATTTTATGGGGTCCTAGAGGTAAAATAACTCAGTCTCTTTTCCCCCCCACATAATTTAGATTGTGAGCCGCAATGGAGACAGTGATGATGACATATGTAAAGTGCTGTGGAATTAATTGTGCTATATAGGGATGATTCCACAACGCTTTACTCATGTCATCATGACTGTCTCCATTGGGGATCACAATCTAAATTCCCTATTACTATGTCTTCGGTCTGTGGCAAGAAGCCAGAACATGGAGAAAACATGTAGACTCCTTGCAGATTATGTTATTCAGGACTTGGACACACTCTGCTACTTACATGCGAGTCTCTCGGACGAGACTCGGAAGAGGCTGGAGCAGTGACCCTGAACAGCCTCTCCCTCTCTGGACGGGAATGACAGCTGCTTGTGTTTTTGTGCAGCTCCACACTCCCTGTCCAGAGAGGGAGAGGCCGTTCAGGGTCACTGCTCCAGCCTCTTCCGAGTCTCGTCCGAGAGACTCACATGTAAGTAGCAGAGTGTGTCCGAGCCCCAATAGGATTTGTGGTCAGGATCCTAGCGTTACAAGACGATGGTCCAAGCTACTGAGCCAGCATGCTGCCCGATAGCCCTCTGAAGTCATGCTTGCATGTGTCTGGTGAGGCTATGTAGATAACTACTACACTTATAACAAATATGGGAAAGAAAATAACAACAAAAAAATGAAAACATATATCCAATGTAAATCCCAAATTAATATTCTAGCATTAGAAAGTAAAGTTGTAACACTATAAAGGGATTGTTGTTCTCCTCGAATGAGATCATCTGAGAAAAATACTTTTTCAAGGCCGTCAGAATTGGTTTATTGAATTTCCAGAAATAAATTGTCGGCATCAGGCTTCAGGGTTTTCCTTTCATCTGAGTTTGATGTTCCACCCTAGTATCAGATGTTCTGAATCAACTTTGGGCCATCAGTTATTGAACGTCTATTGTTAGTTTATCCTCTGAATGACTGAATCTCCAGATCAATTCTAGAGACAATATTTCAACAAATGCATCAAAGGTCCATCACAATCCCTAAGGTATCCACAGTCTTCAGATAGGATAACATCTGTTTGGAGGTTATTACAGTAGCTTAGCGATTCTGAGGACTTAGAAGTCAAAGTTGTAGAATGCTAAACAAAGTTAAGTTCCCACAATGAGTTTTTGGTGAGTTTCTAGCACTTCGTGTTTTCACAAAATACTCAGGATTTTAGAGTTCCATCAACTCAGCATAAACTGACCTGCGGTGCATGGTTTGAACCTGCAACTTGTTGATTTCTCCTGCAGATATGCTGAGTGTATGTGCAGATTTTTAATATACAGCTGTGTTAAAAATAATGGCAGTGTGTTCAAAAACATAAACTAAACCCAAAATCTTTACCAATTCCTATATAAAACAACCCTGGAGTCAGGCCAAGATATTAATCAAAAGTGCTCTTTATTAAAAGTCAGTACAATAAATGCAGCAATTAAAAGTAATGCCTCAGGCAGCACACATGACAGGAGACCACATGAAAGCCAGGATGCAAGTATGGTAGTAAACAAGGGAATCCTATGTCTGGCACCTAGAAATTAGTGCTCAGTTTCCATATACACACCATACAGCCAAACAATAATTGCACCAGAATTCCACTTCATGGGTCAAGAATTTTACCTGTCCGTGGCCACCGACCCCCTAACGCGTTTCGCTTAGGCTTCTTCCGAGGGGGTCAAACCCAAAATCTTTATAATAGTTCCATGCATGCACAATGTTATTCCAGCCCAGGATGCTTTGGCTACATCCCACAGTTTATTTGCATTTGTTGGCTTTGCATCAGAAACTGCATTTTTTTTCATTCTATTCAAATGGTAGTCTTCCATTTTTTCCACCTCTCTCTGGTTTTGCTTTCCATTTTGAAGCATTAGAGATCATTTTAGCTGAACAGTTTATCATTGTCTGTACTTTTTTTTAAATAAATTTTACTCACTCCAATTAACTTTTTAATCAAAGTACACTGTTCTTCTGAACAATGTCTAGAATGACCAATATTTCTCAGGCTTTCAAGAAATAATGTACAACATGTGCTGGCTTCACCCTTAAATAAGGGCCACCTGATTCACACCTGGTTCTTTACAGAATGATTGACCTCACTAATTGAACTCCACACTGCTATTATTTTGATCACCTCCTTTCAATTATTTATTCATATACACAGGCTCAAAAAAATGCAGATCATGAATGCTGAGTCTGTTGGTTTTCTAAGAATCCACTGCACCAAATGGTAAATGTTTACGTGCGGTAATATAATTTATACCAAAAAAAGAGAAAATTCTGCTTGGTCTTATTGGACTGCTATTAATTTGAACACTACTGTACATTTCAATGGCAGAAACACATCAACAATGCATGTAATCCACAAACAACAATTTTTATCAAAGCCAAATGCCAGGAAGTATAAAAATAAAGCAGCTTTATTTAAAGCAAAGCACACCAAAAAGACAAAAAAAAACTGCATGAAAACTTAGATAAAAATGCAATGAAAAAAATACAAATAACCTAATATCGCATCCCTACCAGTGACTGCCCCATTGACATCTGTGACATGAGTGCAGGCTCCACCAATACACGAAGGTTAGAGTGGCTGGGATCTGCTGTACTTCACAGTCTGACAGAGAGGGTGTATGTGTGTGTGCTGTCCGGCTGACGTCATTAAGGCTGCCTTCACACTTGCAGATGCATCTGCAGCGTTTTGCAGATGCATCTGCAAATATCAGCATGCAGACCGCGGCCCCTATGTTTATAATAGGGCGCACCGCGGTCTGAAAGCTCTCATTCATTGCTATATGTGAAGCGTCCGCAGGCGGATGCCTGCTTACAGATCACACACTCCCGCCCGCACCATGGACGCGAGATGTTGCGTCCATGGTGCGGGCGGGAGAGTGTGATCTGTAAGCAGGCATCCGCCTGCGGACGCTTCACATATAGCAATGAATGAGAGCTTTCAGACCGCGGTGCGCCCTATTATAAACATAGGGCCGCGGTCTGCATGCTGATACTTGCAGATGCATCTGCAAAACGCTGCAGATGCATCTGCAAGTGTGAAGCCAGCCTTACTACTAGCTTCAGCCTATTGGAAAGCACTACACCCTACTAATACCTTGAGGATTCTGCTCCAAGCTGCCAAAAATACCTTTTAGTTACCCTGCCTATTGCCTGGTCTTGTATTACTGTTTTTCCTGCTTTACCTTAGCCTGTTTAGCTCAGCTTGCCATTTCAGTTTTGGCCCAGCTCCCCAACTACTCTAATGGACTCTGATTTTGTGTTTTCTTTACCACCTGCCTTTGACCCGTTTTAGCCACTTTCCCATCTTGGGACTGCAGCCTTTCCATAGTCAGGAATCTCCCTGACCCGGCTGTAAATCCAAATCACTGTATAGTAGTTAATGGGTGTCAGTGTTTCTCAGGGATCTGCCTAACGGAGAGCCTTGAGCCTAGTCTGTCCTAGATAGCCTTTTGTGTCGGTAGCCTTTTTGGATGTCATACTAATTTAAGTTACATAATAAGTGCAACATCTAAAACATAATTATTATTTTATTATTATTATTTATTGCGGACTTACATTCTACAGGGCAATGGGGAGACAGTAGGTCAGGGGTGCAGCAGCTGCGGTGGCGGTATGGCGGCAGCTCTGGTGGCGGTGGTGCGGCAGCTCCGGTGGCAGTATGGCGGCAGCTCCGGTGGTGGTGGTGCGGCAGCTCCAGTGGCGGTGGGCGGCAGCTCCGGTGGCGATGGGGCGGCAGCTCCGGTGGCGGTGGGGCAGCAGCTCTGGTGGTGGTGGGGCCGCAGCTCCGGTGGTGGTGGGGCGGCAGCTCCGGTGGTGGTGGTGCGGTAGCACCGGTGGCGGTGGGGTGGCAGCTCGATCATTGCAGGCTGTAAGCTTTCCTGAAGAGATGGTTTTCAAGTTCCATCTAGTTACATAATTCTGCAACATCCAAAACTTACCAAAACCTCATTGTGAGATCATAGCCTGATTAGGAAAATCCACACTTAAAAATTATGCTGTACCTTATTACGATTTCTTAAATACAACTGTACGCTCACATGACATTAACATTTTTGCAAAAAAGACGTGATTTTCACACCTATAACACATAAAAAGTCTATGAATATGTTTGGTTTATCCGTCATCATTGCTTATATGAAGAAATAAATGGAGCAGTTCTTGTGACCCCGGAGGAGGATCTGCGTAGAGTATCAAACATTGCCCTGCTGCCAAATGAGCATTATCAGTGTCTACTTTTATTGTTTCCTTCTCTTTAAGTAATGTTTAGTTCCCAGCATCACAGCCTCCAGGGTTTACGTTAACGGTCTTAAGATCCTATAACGTGTTCTTCTTTAATATTCTAGCAGCTATTATAGAAATATTATGCAATCTTTTATATTCATATCCTGCTCCCCTCTGCCATCTAGTGGTCAGGACTGACAGCACAGTCTGATATCTCAATGTCTATCAACCGTGGCATAAGAAAATCGCTACACCTATCTCCTGCTGAGTTAGCAAAGAGGACAAAAAATATTAAGCAGTGGTCTCTAGCACATTTAGTATATTATGTGTAACATGTTTTCTTTAGATTTCATCTGCCTTGCAAACAGGGTTTTCCCATTGTTGCGTTATTTGAGGTTCTGCTGCAGATTATGTTTAGATTACTCGTGTTTTCCCAGGGCAGAATTGAGACATGTTTTCAGGTTTCAGCGATTTCTTTTCTGAAATAGACTCAAAAATGAAACGCTGCCGTCTGCAAGTAAAATCTCTCCCTGATCACAGCATAGCTGATGAGGACAAATAAACCGGAGGAAGCGAGAGACAGAGGTAAACAGAACGCGAACAGATAGAATGGTAAATGATTGAAGGCTGGCAGAATTGTCTGGGTAAGGGCCCGCTCACACACACCTGCCTATATATACAATATGTGCAATCCAATAAAACATCAATGTTATTCAACGAGTCTGCGCTAATCTACGAGTTTTTTCTTAGCTGTTTTTGGATACAGGAAAAAAATCACAGCATGCTGCATGTGGTCACAAAAAATGGGCAAGATACACCAATGCAAGTTTATGGGCGCGAGAAAAAAGTGGACAGCACACAAACCTTCTGTATGACGTCCGTTTTTTACAGATACATTACCATTCTGTAGCATAGAAGACTGTAAATGATCCTGTAAATGATTGTAGAGTAATAGCTGAGAAAAAACATCGCACACTAGCATAGCACATGGAATACCAAACGCATTTCATTCATCCAGCTCAACTCATCTGATGAAAATCAGACCAATTTATTATACGCAGCTGTAAGCAAACCCATAAAAGAAATACAGATATGTACAATAAATCAACCTGGACCAATACCAACCAGCTCACTATTCAGCTAAACCAAGTAATGGCATTGGCTTTCCTACACTAACAATAGGGATGAGCGAACCTGAACTGTAAAGTTTGGGGTTCGTACCAAACAACTAGTTTCTGAAGTCAAACTCCGAACACAAATTTCTATCTGTACGTTTGTGTTACTGTTTGGGTTTAGCACCCAAATAAAGCTTGATGAAATGCTATCTGTCGTCCATGTTTCCCGAAAGACGAGATAGTAGGGCTAGGGGCTGCAAAAGGAAGCAAAATGTAAAGTAAAGCAGGACAATTATACATACCTATTTGCCTCGGCAGATTAGACTGGTGTTGCCTGCTTCTGAGATCGGTCATTACCCCCTGAAATGAGATGGGTCATTACCCCCTGAGATGAGATCGGTCATTACCCCCTGAGATGAGATCGATCATTACCCCCTGAGATGAGATCGGTCATTACCCCCTGAGATGAGATCGGTCATTACCCCCTGAGATGAGATGGGTCATTACCCCCTGAGATGAGATCGGTCATTACCCCCTGAGATGAGATCGATCATTACCCCCTGAGATGAGATCGGTCATTACCCCCTGAGATGAGATCGGTCATTACCCCCTGAGATGAGATTGGTCATTACCCCCTGAGATGAGATCGGTCATTACCCCCTGAGATGAGATCAGTCATTACCCCCTGAGATGAGATCAGTCATTACCCCCTGAAATGAGATGGGTCATTACCCCCTGAGATGAGATCGGTCATTACCCCCTGAGATGAGATCGGTCATTACCCCCTGAGATGAGATCGGTCATTACCCCTGAGATGAGATCAGTCATTACCCCCTGAGATGAGATCAGTCATTACCCCCTGAGATGAGATCGGTCATTACCCCCTGAGATGAGATCGGTCATTACCCCCTGAGATGAGATCGGTCATTACCCCCGAGATGAGATCGGTCATTACCCCCTGAGATGAGATCAGTCATTACCCCCTGAGATGAGATTGGTCATTACCCCCAAGATGAGATCGGTCATTACCCCCTGAGATGAGATCGATCATTACCCCCTGAGATGAGATCGGTCATTACCCCCTGAGATGAGATCGGTCATTACCCCCTGAGATGAGATCAGTCATTACCCCCTGAGATAAGATCAGTCATTACCCCCTGAGATGAGATTGTTCATTAAACCCCTGAGATGGGATCAGTCATTATCCCCTGAGATGAGATCGGTCATTACCCCCTGAGATGAGATCGGTCATTACCCCCTGAGATTACATTGGTCATTACCCCCTGAGATGAGATCAGTCATTACCCCCTAAGATGAGATCGGTCATTACCCCCTGAGATTACATTGGTCATTACCCCCTGAGATGGGATCAGTCATTATCCCCAGAGATGAGATCGGTCATTACCCCCTGAGATGAGATCGGTCAATACCCCCTGAGATGAGATCAGTCATTACCCCCTAAGATGAGATTGGTCATTACCCCCTGAGATGAGATTGGTCATTACCCCCTGAGATGAGATCGGTCATTACCCCCTGAGATGAGATCGGTCATTACCCCCTGAGATGAGATCGGTCATTACCCCCTGAGATGAGATCGGTCATTACCCCCTGAGATGAGATCGGTCATTACCCCCTGAGATGAGATCGGTCATTACCCCCTGAGATTACATTGGTCATTACCCCCTGAGATGAGATCGGTCATTAAACCCCTGAGATGAGATCAGTCATTACCCCCTGAAATGAGATGGGTCATTACCCCCTGAGATGAGAGCAGTCATTACCCCCTGAGATGAGATCAGTCATTACCCCCTGAGATGAGATCGGTCATTACCCCCTGAGATGAGATCGGTCATTACCCCCTGAGATTACATTGGTCATTACCCCCTGAGATGAGATCGGTCATTAAACCCCTGAGATGAGATCAGTCATTACCCCCTGATATGAGATCGGTCATTACCCCCTGAGATGAGATCGGTTATTACCCCCTGAGATGAGATCGGTCATTACCCACTGAGATGAGATCGGTCATTGCCCAATGAGATGAGATCAGTCATTACCCCCTGAGATGAGATCGGTCATTACCCCCTGAGATGAGATCGGTCATTACCCCCTGAGATGGGATCGGTCATTACCCCCTGGTGATTTTCCGTTTTTTTTGTTTTCATTTTCCCCTCCCCTTCTTCCAAGAGTGATAACTTTTTTTATTTCCCCATCAATATAGACATATGAGAACCTGTTTTTTGCAAGACGAGTTGTACTTTCAGGTGAAATAATTTATTTTACCATATAGTGTCCATGAAAATGGGAAAAAATTCCAAGTGCAGTGAAATTGCAAAAAAAAATTGCAATTACATGTTTGTTGTTTGGGTTTTTTATTCACCATGTTCACTATATGGTTAAACTGAAATATTATTATAATGAATCGGGTTGGTACGTGTTCGTAGATGCCAAACATGTATACTTCTGCTGTTATTTAAGTGGTGAAAAAAAAAATCAGAAGTGCGCTTTTGGTGCCGCTTTCTATGACCCGCAGCTTTCTAATTTTTCGGGATCTGGGGCTGTGTGATCGCTTATCTTTTGCATCTTGAGCTGACGTTTCTAATGATACCATTTTTGGGTAGATATGTTATTTTTATCACCCGTTATTGCATTTTTTGCACGGTTGCAGCTACTAAAAAAATTTAATTTTGGCATTTCAACTATTTTCCATTACGTACTTTACTGATCTGATTAATTGATTTTATATGTTGATAGATCAGGCATTTCTGAACGTGGCAATACCATATATGTGTATTTTTTTTATTTTTGTAATAGTTTTATTTTAAACTAGATTAAAGTCTGATGCTATCGCATCGGGAGAATGGTGATGTGATCTTGAGGATGTTTTGTGTGACAGTAAGAGCAGCACACCTTGAGATGGAGATGTGGTGAATATCCATCCCGCCCATCTCTTTAGCTGTTCACAAAAACCTGTCCCTGTTGTAAAAGAAAATAATATTTCTCAGCAGCTATGCTGCTGGACCTTAACATCCGGGTTCATATCGTACGTTCATCATTAGTGAATGCTTTAGCATGTAGTGGAAGGGCAGGTCCTAACAGTGCAGTAGGGCTCTTGTGCAGACCGATGTATATACGTCGTATATGTGGTGGTGAGTGTAATAAAAATGTAGACGTCGAAGGTGTAGGTTGTCGGCGTTGATGGCGAGCAAAGGCTGCTTGTGCTAATCTAATGGATTTAGACTTAGGGGACTCGTGTGTGAGGCGTTGTCGTTTATAAGCCTTCATGGTGGCAAGGTGATGTTCTTTTTGTTCAGGAGTCTCATTAGCACGGCGTTTTCTTTGATGTAGTGACAAAGTATTTTTCCGCTGTGTGTCAGTGGCATACTTTTTGTGAGGAGTCATGTTGAGACTGGTAAGGGGGTATGAGAGAAGGTAGTAGAGAGTGAGAGTGTTGGGGATTATAAGGCGTTAGAGAAGGGGTCCTGCAGTTATGAAGACAGAAAGGATGTGTATGTACGTATGTACAGGTGGCGTAAATCAGAAAGGTAAGTTGTAAAGCAGTGCTACAGGATAGAGCTTATATACGTGGGCTAGTTCACTGTGTCTTAATTACAGAAAGGTATACTCAGCAGGAGTGAGGGCACTGAAGAGGTTAACTGAGAATATAGAGGCAATACGGTGCAGACAGAGTTAAATGTTCACAGCGTTAGATATACTCAGCAGGAGTGACGGCACTGAAGAGGTTAACTGAGGAGAATATAGAAGCAATATGGTGTAGACGGAGTTAAATGTTCACAGCGTCTTAGGTATACTCAGCAGGAGTGAGGGCACTGAAGAGGTTAACTGAGGAGAATATAGAAGCAATACAGTGCACACGGAGTTAAATGTTCACAGCGTCTTAGGTATGCTCAGCAGGAGTGACGGCACTGAAGAGGTTAACTGAGGAGCATATGGAAGCAATGCGGTGCAGACGGAGTTAAATGTTCACAGCATCTTAGATATACTGAGCAGGTATGAGGGCACTGAAGAGGTTAACTGAGGAGACGGAGTAAGTGAAGAGAGCAGGAGGAGTTATGACGCAGCAGCAGGAGACGTTGGCGAATGGTGGGCTGAAGTAAATTTTCAAAAGTGTGTCATTTAAGATAGCATCCGGGAAGTCTCGCGAGACTTCCCCGACGCCATATTGGATCCAGTCCTCTGTGGTGGCGACATACTTCGTCCAAGATGGCGTCCGGGAAGTCTTGCGAGACTTTTCAGACGGCATCTGGGATCTTGCGAGAGTTCCTGCACGCCACTTTGGAGGAAACATGTCGCCAAGACGGAGGAGTGGAGCCAACATGGTGGGGTCGGCAGCGGAGCGAAGATCATCAGCTGGAGGCAGTGGCGGCGAGAAAGACGATGGGCCTGTGGTAAGTATGGCAGGCAGAGTACATGGGGGTATGAGGGTGGAGGTGCTGAGCGAGGATGGGGGCGCAAGGACAGTGGAAGGGTGGGACGTGTGTGTGGACATGGAAACTGAGGGGGGGTTGTGATGAGAAGTGTAATGTCAGAGGGTGTGTGGAGAAGTGAGGAGTGTGACCGGAGTGTGTGTGGGGCCTCAGCTTGTACCGATGGCGGGAGTGGGGCTTTGGAAGCCCCCGGTCCCGGCAACGGGCGGCCATATTGAAGCACTCAGGGCGGGTGTACAGGCAACTTCAGTCAGGATGTGACGTACCATACCGTTACATCGTGACGGAAGTTGCCTTAGGGTTTTATTTTAATAGATACCTACAGCAGTACCGATGTGCAGCAGTGCAAGTGTGCAGCGGTGTCGGAGTCTAGGAGGAGACAACGGGTAGGTGCGGTCAAGAGGGGGCCGGGGGACAGTGGCCGGGTGCGGTCAGGAGGACAGTGGGCAGGAGGGGTCCGGAGAAGAGCGGCAGGGTGCGAGCAGGAGGGGGCCAGGAAAGAGCGGCCAGGTGCGGGCAAGGGGACAGCGGCCGGGTGCGGGCAGAAGGGGGCAGGGGGACAGCGGCCAGGTGCGGGCAGGAGGGGGCCGGGGAACAGCGGACAGGTGCGGGCAGGAGGGCCCCCTCCTGCCCGTACCCCACCGCTGTTCCCCGACCCCTCCTGCCCGCAGCAGAGTGCTTAGCAGAGTATACGGCGGCTCAGTGGTTAGCAGACTTTGCAGCGGCTCAGTGGTTAGCAAAGTATATGGCGGCTCAGTGGTTAGCAGAGTATACGGTGGCTCAGTGATTAGCACTGTACGATGGCTCAGTACTTAGCACTGTACAGTGGCTCAATGGTTAGCACTGTATGGTGGCTCAGTGGTTAGCACTGCACGGTGGTTCAGTGGTTAGCACAGTATGGTGGTTCAGTGGTTAGCAGACTATACGGCAGCTCAGTGGTTAGCAGAGTATACAGGGGCTCAGTGGTTAGCAGAGTATACAGGGGCTCAGTGGTTAGCAGAGTATGGTGGTTCAGTGGTAGTTTGTACGTGGCTCAGTGTTAGCACTGTATGGTGGCTCAGTGGTTAGCACTGCGGGTGGCTCAGTGTTTAGCAAAGTAGGTGGCTCAGTGGTTAGCACAGTATATGGTCGCTCAGTGGTTAGCACTGTAAGGTGGATCAGTGTTTAGCACAGTATGGTGGCTCGGTGGTTATACACTGTATAAGGTGGCTCAGTGGTTAGCACTATACACGGTGACTCAGTGATTAGCACTTACGGTGGCTCAGTGGTTAGCAGTGTATATGGTGGCAGAGTGGTCAGCGCAGTGCGGTAGCAGAGTGGTCAGCGCAGTGCGGTGGCAGAGTGATCAGCACGGTGCGGAGGCAGAGTGGTCAGCGCGGTGCGGAGGCAGAGTGGTCAGCGCGGTGCGGTGGCAGAGTGGTCAGTGCAGTGTGGAGGCAGAGTGGTCAGCGCAGTGCGGTGGCAAAGTGGTCAGCGCAGTGCGGTGGCAGAGTGGTCAGCGCAGTGCGGTGGCAGAGTGGTCAGCGCAGTGCGGTGGCAGAGTGGTCAGCGCGGTGCGGAGGCAGAGTGGTCAGCGCGGTGCGGAGGCAGAGTGGTCAGCGCGGTGCAGTGGCAGAGTGGTCAGTGCAGTGCGGAGGCAGAGTGGTCAGCGCATGCGGGCAAGTGGTCAGCGCAGTGCAGAGTGGTCAGTGCAGTGCGGAAGCAGAGTGGTCAGCGCAGTACGGAGGCAAGTGGTCAGCGCAGTGCGGTGGCAGAGTGGTCAGTGCAGTGCGGAAGCAGAGTGGTCAGCGCAGTGCGGAGGCAGAGTGGTCAGCGCAGTGCGGAGGCAGAGTGGTCAGGGCAGGACGGAGGCAGAGTGGTCAGCAGAGGACGGAGGATCAGTGGTCAGCAGAGGACAGAGGCACTCTGCCTGCCACACTTACCACCGGCCCATCGTCTTCCCTGCCGCCGCATCTTCGCTCCGCCGTCCCCACCATCTTGGCTCTCCTCCTCCGTCCGAGCAACATGTTTCTTCCAAAATGGCGTCCGGGAACTCTCGCGAGACTTCCCGGACGCCATATTGGATCCAGTCCTCTGTGGCGGTGACATACTTCTTCCAAGATGGCGTCTAGGAAGTCTCGCGAGAGTTCCCGGATGCCATTTTGGAAGAAACATGTCGCAGGGACGGAGGAGTGGAGCCAAGATGGTGGGGACTACGGTGCGAAGATGCGGCAGCAATGGCGGGGAAAACGATGGGCCGGTGGTAAGTATGGCCGACAGAGTGCATGGAAGTATGAGTGGGGGTATGAGTGTGGAAGTGGTGAGCAAGGAGGGGGGCACAAGGAGAGTGGAAGGGGGGGTACGCGTGTGTGTGGACGTGGGAGCTGGGGGGGTGTTGATGAGAAGTATAGCATCGGAGGGTGTGTGGAGGAGTGGGGAGTGTGACCGGAGTGTGTGTGGGGCCGCAGCTTGTACCGATGGCGGGAGTGGGGCTTTGGAAGCCCCGCTCCCGGCAACGGGTGGCCATATTGAAACACCCAGGGCGGGTGTACAGGCAACTTCCGTCAGGATGTGACATAGCATACCATTACATCCTGACGGAAGTAGCCTTAGGGTTTTATTATAATAGATGAGGCAAAAGGGGGGTGATTTGAACTTTTGTGTTTTTTTTCATATATTTAAATACTTTTTAATATTTTATCATTATTTTACACTGGCCACTAAAGGGTCTCATCACTGTACAATCCGATCGCTTGTGTTATGTAGAGATGAGCTGCAGCTCATCTCTACTTAGCACAAATGATCCCTGTCTGTGGATGGCTGGCACTTGCCAGCCATCCACAGAAAGTGATCCCAGAGAGCTACAAATAGAGGCAAAAGTAATGGTGTCTAGCCCTAAGCTTATGTGCACAGGTTTACAGGTTAATTGAGATATCTTACATGACAGGTTCCCTTTTAAAGGGAATCTGTTAGGTCAAAAATCCATACATAACTGATATCATTTTCTAATTCCTCTGGTGAAGAACTTTCTATTCATGTATTTCTTTTATTTATACTCCCCCTATCCTCTTTAAAGTGCAAATGAAGAGATTCATTCCATCTGTCAATCACAGTGAGTGATCACTTACTTCTCTGCTGCCACTCCCCAGGGAATAAATATTCATGTAGTGATGTCAATGCACTGCCCTTCTCTGCAAGCATACAGCCAAAGTGAAAATGAGAAATAGTAGTGAGACACAGAGCACAGGAGGGAGGGCGGAAATAAAAGCTTGAATAGGCGTGGATATTTAAATAACATTTACATACTCTGGTCTATTCGGCATTGAAAGTAATGGACTGGACTAGTGCAGGGTGTGAAGATGCTTATAGCAAGAAAACTACACAGGGTTTAGTAATGATTTTCACATGTTTTAAAGGGGCTGCCGGGCATTATTTAAGGGTACTATTAGTATCATACTGAATCATACATAATGACCTGACAGAGTCCCTTAATTCGGTCCTGTGCACACAGTGTATTTTTATCATGTTTTATGAATTATGACGCCTTTTTTGAGTGCAGTTTTGTCACAAAACTACAAGAATATCCTTATGCCAGCAAAGTCAATGAGAATCATCCTAAAATTTTTTACACATATTGCTTTTTTTCCCTTGCATATTTGGTGCAGAAATAAATCTGCAACATGATCATTTTTAGCAGCGCTTTTCCACCCCAGAATGCATGAAAAACACATGAAAAAAAGGAATAAGAAATGCATGTTTTTTCTTCTAAGGAATGCAGGCTCGATGCAGAAATTTCCAACATTAACCTAACCTAAACAGTATGGTTGTAATTGGTTCTTTTTTTGCTATAGGTCATGTAGGGTTAGGGCTACATGTCGAGTGTAACTTGTTACAAAAATCCAAATGGAGTGGATTTTCTTAGGGCAGGGACACACTATGCGAGCTGCTTGCAACTGTTTTGCATGCATCTCACATGACTCACCCGGCCTGGCCCCTGCCTGTCAGGAAGGGAGCGTTAAGCTGATTGTGTTACTACACTCCCTGACAGAAGTTATGTCGCTTATCCATGTTATGTAAATAAAAGCTTATAACCTGACATTAAATTCATCCATTGGTTGTATAAATTACTCTTTTGAAAGCTGAAACCCTCCAAAATGTGTTTAGGTTAAGAAAATAAATTGGCATCAATGCTGAAATATTGATCATTTAATGAACAAAGAATGGTCAGATTTTGGCAAGACAAGTTTTGTAGCCCACAGAAAGTGATGTGATTTTCAAACAAATAATTAACTTAAAATACAAATATATGTTGCATAACATTGGTGAGTGAAGTTGTGGTGCTATTGGAGTCATATTTATTATTTTGTGTGACTTCCATGAGCTTGAAGGACAGCATCCATGCGGTTCAACAATGATTTATACAATTTATTAATGAAGTCATCAGGAATAGCAAAGAATGCAGTCTTACATGCCTCCCAGAGTTCATCTAGATTCTTTGGTTTTGTTTTCCAAGCTTCCTCTTTCATCCTACCCCAAACATGCTCAATGATGTTCATGTCTGGTGACTGGCCTGGCCAGTCCTTGAGCACCTTTTTTTTTTTACCTGGAGGAACTTTGCTGTAGAGATGGATGTATGAGATGGAGCACCATCCTGCTGCAGAATTTAACCCCTTTTATGATTTGGAATGTAAGAGGTAGTTAATACGTCTTGATATTTTAGGCTATTGATATTGCCTTCCACCTTGCAAATGTTTCGCACACCCCCATACTGAATGTAACCCCAGACCATGATCTTTCCACCACCAAATTTATCTGTTTTCTGGGTGTATTTTGGATTCATACGGGCTAAAGTAGGTCTCTTGCAGTATTTGCGGTGGCTGTGGTGTAATTCTACTGAAGATTCATCAGAGAAATCAACCTTCTGCCACTTTTCCAGTGTCCATCTGTTTAGCAGGCTGTAGGACTTTGCAAATGCCACACGGTTTTTTATTTGCCTTTTGTTTAGTGCTGGCTTCTGGGCACTGATTTGACCATGGAGGCTATTTTGAGACAGAATCTTACAAACTGTTCTAGTTGACACAGGGACTTGAGGTGGCCAGGCCTGTTGGAGCTTTGCTGCAGTGGAAGAGGGGCTTGCTTTGGATTTTCTAACCAACAAACGTTCCTCCTGAGCAGTTGTCTTGCGGGGTCTGCCAGACCTGGGCTTGTCAAACACATCTCCAGTCTCTTCAAATCTTTTTTTATTCTTTGTACTTGACGCTGAGACACATTAAAGGTTCCAACCACCTCTGCAGTGGATCTGGTCTTCAGCCTCTTGATAATCAAGGGTTTGGTCGCAGGTGGATTTTTTGGCATGTTGTCAGAGCTCAAGTTGCAGTTTAAGTGAAGGTCTGGGGTGCTGGGTTTCTTTTTAGACACTCCCACTAATTAATCGATCATTTACTGAGCACAGGTGAGGATGTAAATTAGGATTGGGTGCATTATATGACCAGGCGATAAAACTTTTGTCTTGCTAAAATCTGACCATTCTGTGTTCATTAAATAATCAATATTCCAGCATTGATGCCAATTTATTTTCTTAACCTAAACCAAATTTCGGAGGGTTTCAGCCTTCAAAAGAGTAATTTATACAACCAATGGTTGAATTTAACGTCAGGTTATAAGCTTTTATCTACATATAACATGGATAAGCGACATAACTTCTGTCAGGAGTGTATGCAGCTCTACGCTCCCATCCAGAGAGCTGGGTAACTCATGCGAGATGCATGCGAGACACTCGCATGCAGCTCGCTTAGTGTGTCTCTGCCCTTAAAAGCATTGTGGTCACAGGAGGCCAAAAACAATCATTGAATATGATGTAGCATTGAGTCTCCGCTCTCAAGTCTTGACAATGCTTCACCAGAGTTCTTTTTCTACTCCTTCACTTAATAGAAACTTTGTAGTAGCCGTCCTTGCACATGAAGCCTGTTCCTTCGTGACTAAGACAATGCTAGGAGCATTAGTTTAATGCTATATCACAAATCATATTAAGATTTCTTCATTACCGGCCAAACATTTATTATTTAGTAATTGGTTGAAAAATAGGTCAGTCACCGCAGGAAGCAGCAGCTTTATAAAACAGATGTTCAGCTGCTCCAGAAATAATGAGCTCCCGCTTCCCAATTTATAGTGATGATAAACTAGTTTTGTTGCATTACAATATAAAAACAGTAGGCGTGCTGGATAATATCAAATTATTTCATTTATTCTGGACTTTATTTCCGCCACTTTATTATTAATGGCTCCTTGAACAGTTTTTTTTTATTAATTTGTTTTATACGGATAATACATAAAGTGTTGGAAATTACTGAAACTTTCTATTGTGAAAAATGGCAATAATCGCTATTAAGTGATTCAACTGTGTTTCTAAACTTCTTAAGGGTGCTTTCATTTTTTTTTTAACCTAACTCATCATGGCCATTAAAAATAACAAAATCTGCCTGTATTCACATTCCCCATGTCCTACGTTCCGTGTCTGCTCCAGTGATTGTGTACAAGTTTAACAGTGACATCACGTCAATATCACTGCCGCCAATCAGTGGACTCAAAGGTAGACGACACAAGCTGCTGTGCCCAGAGAATGACTTAAGTTCTGGTGATGTGACTTTAACTAATGTGGCGCCCTGCTCACACAGGTAACCACAGAGTCATCTACAGCACGGTTGGGTTTCTACAGTGGGTACACAGACACAAACAACACCTTCCACTCCAGCGCAGTAGGGGGAGCCCCACTTGCTGCCCTTAGGCAAGATCCCCTATAAATACTAGTGCTTGGGGCGGAATTAGTTGGAGTGTGCAGACACTACAAGAGCTGTGAAGATGTTCTGGTGGTCAGTGCCGCTTTAGGCCCAAGAGATTGACCCTGAACAGCCTTCGAAGTAGTCCTGCAGGGCCCAAGAGTGTGGTCAGAAGGCGAGGAGAAAAGAGAAAGCAGAGTGGGAACCGAAGAGTTATTGTTAGGTTCACCCAAACAGCACACCGGACACCGGAGTCCAAGTCTACTGGAGAGCACCTTGCCCAGTAGAGAATACCGGTCTACCGTGGAGACTTCAGTCTCCCAGGCATCTGCGCAGTCACTAACCAGGGAGCCAGGCACCACAGGAGAGGGAATAGCGGTAGTCCATCGAGGGTTTCCCAATGACAGCACAGGTGATAAGAGAGCAGAGGAGGTCAGCAAAGTTTCACACGGGGCAGGGGCTTCACACACACGGGAAAATAGACAACGAGGCCTTATACCCACTCACCCGGCAGTGCCCTGGACATTTACCTGCAATTCCACCAGTAAAAGATAAAGAAACAGCCAGTGTTGTGTGTGTTGGTTCCCTAACCGGTGCCCCTGCCATCCACAGAGACTGTCCCATTATTCAACAGCCCGGACAAACCCTTGCTCCATCTCTTATCATTTTCAAAGTGACTTCAGGTCTGATGAGTCCTAACGCTGACATCCCTGCCCTCCTTGTCCTCCCTATCCCACTACTAAGTGGGCGGACTAGGGTCTAGGGTCGAGATGGTGTCCGCCCACTTAGTAGCGAGATAGGGAGGACAAGGAGGGCAGGGATGTCAGCGTTAGGACTCATCAGACCTGAAGTCACTTTGTCGC
The DNA here is from genome assembly GCA_033576535.1 of Allobates femoralis. Classification (NCBI taxonomy): domain Eukaryota; kingdom Metazoa; phylum Chordata; class Amphibia; order Anura; family Aromobatidae; genus Allobates; species Allobates femoralis. The sequence goes on from JARQOC010000005.1 coordinate 503,492,076, forward strand.
AGTTCATGAGCAAACAGACATTGGCCAATGTATGTACTAAGAACTTCAGAAATAAAAAAATAAGAATTTGAGTTTTTTGAAAAAACGTAAGTTTTTAAACTTTTTTCTCATATACATATATATCTTGTTAGCATACATATATCACTGGTAGTAGCTGATTGCTGCAAAGAATATTTTTCTAGTTGTTTGACCCAGCATCCCTGCTGGCACCAGTTCACATTTTGTCTGTGAGTGCTGTGGAGTTTTTTCTCTTTTATATTTAGCTATATATATTATATATATATATATATATATATATGCTAGGATTAGGCAGGGAGAGATAGAAACGACATAAAGTGGTCCTTGCTCTAGTCACAGTTCATACTTGAACCTGTTAAAGTGCAAGTTATGCACAAAACGGCTGTCGTCCTTTGAATACAGCAGATTGCCACTTGTGTACCTGCTTTGGTTTTAATGAATCCGAAATAAAAGATTGAATGTTAGGCAAATGGTTAGTGGCGCTGATTTTTTCTTCATTTTCTTGGGAACTATTTCAAACTAGGCACTGTCAAAAGGATGCAAAAAAAAAAAAATATATATATGTCCAATATTAGAGGTTACTGGGCACTATATGGTGTAACTAGGTGTAGCCACTATATCTATGACCTTTTTGGTGCCATTTACAGGTGTTGCACACTGATCCCACAATAATCACATGCATTCAAGCGACTAGTCAGCGGCACTCACCATAGAAGATCTTTTTGCTTTTATTCAGAGTTCAGCAAAATCCATAGACAATTCAGATGGGGAAGGGGGAGTGCTGGAACGGCAAACAATGGCTTTCCGTTTCGCGGTCTGTACCTGGATCCGTAGAAGCGGAAACGGATATGTTAATGCATGGTAAAATGCATATTCACTGTCAAAAGGATGCAAAAAACCTCCTTCAGAAAAAACTCCTCCCAAACCTTTTAAACCACTTTAGGCAATACTTTAGGAAAATAAAAACCCTCCAAAAATTCACCAAAAAAGGAGTATTTCCACTTGAAAAAGCTCTCAATGTGAACAAAGCCCAGAGCTTTCAGGCAAAACTCCAAATTTATTAAGCCTTTTTTTCCATTATTTCTGCAATATAAATGTACAAAAAATAGACCGAGTTTTAGAGATTCATCTACTGATATTCTTTTACCAATTTTTAGAAAGAAAATATAAAACAACATTCAACTCTGATTTATGTGTCTTGCTGTATCTGGGGCATGGTGCACCTGGGAAGATACAGGTCACTCACATGATGCCAGTATAGCTCACCAGTAAATCCCACACCACTCCATTACATCTTCACCTTTTAAAGTACAACTCTACATTTTATTATTAAGTGCTAGAAATAATCAACTTATTGAACCAAAGGATACAGATGACATCACCTCATAATGTTATACAGTTATTCTCACAGTTGCAATATTAGTAATTCAATTTGGAATGACTATCGTATATTGAAACATTTCTGAAAAACTATTAAAAAAACTAGATGCTATTGCATTGGGAGTTTCCACCCCCCCCGGCATCATCAGTCTCCCCACACACCCTCAGCCTCCCCCTCACCCTCAGCCTCACTCCGCACCATCAGCCTCTCCCCACACCCTCAGCTTCCCACCACACTGTCAGCCTCTCCGGCACCATCAGCCTGCCCCGCATCATCAGCTCCCCCCCACCCGCACAGTGTTACCACTGGCCACTCTCAAGATGGCAGAGGACCTGTGTGACATCATGGGGTCAGGTGATGCGCGGGGTGACATGATCCTGCCAGCATCCCTAGAGCTGCAGTGGTAACATTGTGCAAGGGGGGAGCTGATGATGTGGGGGCAAGCTGATGGTGCGCGGAGAGGCTGATGGTGCCGGGAAGAGGCTGATGGTGCAGGGAGAGGCTGATGGAGCGGGAAGTGGCTGATGGTGTGGAGGGGGGATGTCTGCCTGGAGTGCGGCAATATGGCATAAGACACACTATCGGTCAATGCGATAGATTGTGGGATAGGATAGCGCTACAACCAGACAGAAGCGGAAGCGGAAGCCACAAGGCTATTATGTAAGTAGATGAAAAATAAAGTTAGTTCTTTCAGAAAGAGCTATAAATGACACTTTACTCAACTGTCCAAAAGTGTATTTCATCATAACATGTATTGAAAGTCTTAACCCCTTCAGCACCTGTGCTTTTTAGTTTCCCTTACCTTCTTCCAAGAGCCATAACTTTAAAATGTTTGCGTCAATATAGACATATGAGGGCTTGATTCTTGTGAGAAGAGTTGTACATTTGAATGACATCATTTATTTTCCCATATAGTGTACAGGAAAACAGGAAAACATTCCAAATGCAGTGAAATTGAAAAAAGTGCACTTACGTGATTGTGTTTTTTTTTTTATTCAACATGTTTATTATAAGGTAAAACTGACATGTCATTATGATGCCTCGGGTCGGTACAAGATCTTAAATACCAAATATGTATACTTTTAGTTTTATATAAGTGGTGAAAAAAAATTCAGAAACTTTTAAAGAGAAAGAATTGCCATTTTCCGCGACCTGTAGCGCTCTCATTTTATGGGATCTGGTGCCATGTGATGGCTTATTTTTTATGTTTTGAGCTGATGTTTATAAATACAACATTTTTGGTAGATCCGATGTTTTGATAGCTTGTACCATTGCAATGAATAGGAGAAGTGTTGCAATCACTTATTTCATATATAAAAATCATTTACGAAACACAGAGGTAAAAACTGAAAAACTCACCAAGTAGAGAAAACTGTATAAAAAAAACTAATGACACTTACTCCATTTTTTGCATTTGTGAAAAATCACAAATGTATGAATGAGGTCTTACAGAGAGCCTATGGGATGAGGCTAAAGGCCCCGTTACACGCTTCAATGTCCCAGCGATCCCACCAACTATCCGACCTGGTCGAGATCGCTGGGACATCGTTTAGTGATGGCTGCTGAGGTGTCACACGTACAGATATATTGAGCGATGCAGCAATGATTCCGCGACAAGCAAATACTTGTGGTTGTTTGGTCACCTACGTGCTTCAGTTCTGAATAGGCGAAGTCGTAAACGAGATCGCTGTCAAGGTGTCACACACAACGTCGTTGCAGGATGAACAAACGACGAACGACAGGTTTATGGAGATGTTCATAAACCTACGATCAATGATCTAACGACTTATCATTGGTCGTATCTACATGTCACACGCAACGACGTCATTACGACGTTGCTGCACCGCCCCAAAAGCCGTGACGTACCAACGATATCGTTAACGATATCGTAGCGTGTAACAGGCCCTTTACTCCTAAAATCATATATTACAAAGCTTTATATATTCCCATATACTAATTAGATCCCTTTCACACTAGCGTTTTGTCAAATTGCGGCAGATGCAACAGATTTGCTGCATCTGCCGCATAACGGCCTCACTTGCAGCACACTTGCGGCAAGCCCCATGTATTGTCTAAGGGGCTTGTGGCAGGTGCGGCAAGTGCAGTATAGCCACGGTTCCGGCACTTGCGGCAGTTGCGGCTGCGGAAAAAACGCTGTCAGCAGCAGTTTTTTTCACAACTGCAACTGCCGGAACTGCAGCTATACTGCACTTGCCGCACCTGCCACAAGCCCTTTAGACAATACATGGGGCTTGCCGCAAGTGCGGCAGATGCGGTGAATATGCTGCATCTGCCGCAATTTGACAAAAATGCTAGTGTGAAAGGTGCCTAAGTTTTGCCAATCTTTGGTGTTGTCCAGAACTTTAATATTAGCCTATAACCAGGTCATCAATGTCTAATCGCTGGGTATGCCACACCCAGCACCCCTACCGATCAACTGTTCTTGCTGCTGCCAGTGAGTGGAACTTCTCAATTGCAAAGCTGTGCATCCCAACTCCATCGTTCGTGACCACTATGTAGTTGATGGAACAGTGCAGCTTCGCAACTGAGAAGTTCCAGTCGCCACCTGCATAAAGAACAGCTGATCGATGTAAGTCCCTGGTGTTGCACTTCCACCGATCACACATTGATAACCCATCCTGAGGAAAGGCCATCAACGTAAAAGTACTTGACACCCCCTTTAACACAGGAATATTACTATCGTTTACAGTATTAAAAAAACTGTTCTGAAAGGTGAAAAATGATCTTATTTCTATGTGTAAATGAAGTCTCTCCCACGACAATCCAGCCTCAATGTCATCAGTCCAATGCAGGGGCATCCCCGGTCCAGTAGTATATCATGTGGGAGGCTTAGAACTCCAACTCTTCCAGCTACATGGATTAAATAAGGCAATCAGTGGGGGTGTATTAAGATAATACCAGTCCTCATGTATTATCTTTGTAATGTGTTCATTTATTTTAAGGTAGAAGTGCAGATGCAGCAGTTCTTTCAGCTCTCATCATCTACCGAAGGATTAGGCGCATTGTACAAAATGCAACAATGATTTCATTATGTAAAGAATCTGCTGATACTCTGTCATGATGCTTATGTATTATCATATATCAGAATACATCAATGCAGCTCGGATGACAGATCGGTATAGAAAATACATGCATTTCAGTTCCACGTTGATCCTTTCTGCCCAGCCTATGTTTTCTTCTATACTAATAAACATCAAGTGCATAGTAAGCAGTGACAGTAAGCCATACTGCCATCCACATAATGCGCTTTCCTAATAAAAGAGTACAGAAATTCAGCCGATCAGCTCATCAGATTGGACTCATCGCCTAAACATCTCATTACCGGGGTTATTTACCTTTTACATTTATAGAAAGGCTGAGTAAGCTCTGCAGGAAGAAATAAATGCTGTTTTCGTAGCTAAAATTTTTGCTTTTGTTGTAGAGAATAAAGAAACTTCAAAAGAAGGCAAACAAAATGAGAGATGAAAAGCCCAGCTAGGTGCTTAAGTGGCTTCTTCAGTGTGTGTAGTGACATGTAGTGATATGAAGCGCGGAATAACCTCTGCTATAGTCAGCGAGAGAGCGGAGTACAGTAATGCGCTCTGGAATTCAATAGTATGTCGTCAGGGTACAAGGTTCCGCGTGTCAATCTCACCGGCTTTTCTTCTACAGGAAAACTAATACCTGAATATCAGAACTTTAATACCAGTGCAGACATGGCCCAAAATGTTGGCACCCTTGAAATTGTTCCAGAAAATGAAGTATTTCTTAAAGTATTGCAGTTACACATGTTTTGGTATACATATATTTATTTCCTTTGTGTGTATATGAACAACAAAAAAAAAAAACTGAGAAAAGTCAAATTGGGTATAATTTCACATAAAACGTCAAAAATGGGCTAGTACAAAATTGTTGGCATCCCAGCTTAATATTTGGTTGGAATAAATAACTGCGATCTATCGATTCCTATAATCATCAACTTCTCACCTGGAATGCTGGACTCTTCTTTAGCAAACTGCTTCAGGTGATTGATATCTCACTATGAATGCACACGCTGCGTAGTACAGTACTAGTATAGTGGATGGGATTTCAAGAAATCCCATCCTCACTATGTGTAACCCGCCCGCAGCGTCTTTGGAGCTGCGGTGCAGGTTGCCGAGAGTCCGCTCCTCCACAGCATGTTCATTTCATGCTGCGGAGTCAGAAGCGGCTTCCATCGGTTGACTGCAGGGAGAAGCCGCCCTGCACCCGCCGCACACGGTGAGTACAGGGTGGCTGCGGTCTCCCTGCGGCCACCCGCGACTTCACTAGGGTTTGGAGGAGCTACGTCCTCACACACGCAGCTCCTCCGGACCGTTTGCACGCACCCTATGAGTGCCTGGTGTGGGAGGGGACAGTTCTCCCAGCTCTGCTGTGTTCCTGAAACTAAATTCTTTGATTGTGTTAAAACAGTTTTAACCAATAATCTATGTGATACATCGTTTGATTCAGGGTTTCTTTGCTTGGATAATTCTGCTGTCACAAGAAGTAGCAAAAACCCGCTGACAGATTCACCCTTAATTGTTCTATTTTGGGGTATACATAGTGTGTACACAATAGGAATACTGGGGTTTTGATTTTTTTTTCTTTACAGTGTTTACTTTATGGTATAATTCAATGTACGGTATATTTGAGAGTTCGGACTTTTAAAGATGTGGCATTCCTGAATAAGATTATTTTTTATTTAGTTATTTTTTTTATATTTTTGAAAAATGCTTTAAAAGTTTTCTTTTTCACATCTCAAATAGAAAATATATAATTCGATTTTCCAGGAATTTATAAACTGTAAAGCACAAATTTAATTCCTGTTAAAAAGATAAAGTTTATTAAGCACGTATGCTGTATACACACCAAAACCCGTTAAAAGCTGGGTGCACAGGTGATAGTAGGGAAGGAAGGGGCTAGCCCTATAGGTCACAGTCTCCCTCCTCACCCTACCTGCCAGCGGAGGTCGGCACCCTAAATTCGATATGGTGCCCCCACTCCTCGTCGGCTCTTACTACACTCACCCTATACTCACCCTGACAAAAAGGGGGGAAGATAGGTGCTCCCCACCCCACCCTAGGATGGTATCACAAGTTTGTGTAGTTTGTACCAGTGTCCCAGTGTTAAAAGGAACTGCTCCCCGTGGCTAAGTCTATATCTGGCATGATAGAGTATAGAGCCCAGATAACCTAGTTTCCTCTCAGTATACAGTTAATGTCCGCTCCCTTTAGTAACACAGATAGTGCAGTCAATAACACATTATAGGGGGAACTGCTATAGTACTTAGCTTTTTATCAGGGTCACAGGTCACTCCCCGCGCGCCTCGACGCGTTTCCCATCATCAGGAGGCCTGATAAGAAGGTTCCATTACTGTGAATCCAGCATGTGCCCACAGCGTTGGTATGATAGAGGGAGGAGCAGCCATGTTGTCAGTTGCTCCCTTATATCTGGTCTGAATGTGCTAAGCCACCCCCCCATATTGGGCACTTCCTGCACCAATAATCTCCAGTAGTGCCCCCCAATATAAGGCTCATAGCAGCCCCAAAGAGGGTTCAAACCAACCTATGTAGTCCCCGGTCTCCCCCACAGATAACCTTCTCCACATGCTCGCCGCCGTTCGATCCGGACCGCTGACACACAAGCTGCCGTCGCCATAATGGCCGCTGGAACGCACGCGTCATATTAGATCGACGCTGCGTACCTACGCGTATGCGCGGTGGCGTTGTTGATACTACGCGTCATAATCGGTGATGCGACGCCACCCGCGCATGGGCACTGTAAGATAAAACATATACCTGCCGTTGCTAGGCAGCCGGACGCGCATTACCGATGTAGAAACAGCCGGATTGTATTCTAGCAGCCAGAGGACTAAGGTTAAAAGGGAAATTACCACCAAGGGAGTGATTGTATTAGTATTGGGGAGAGCAAAAGGACAGTATCAATGTGGTGCATATATCCCATAGGACCCAGGGACATCAGTACCCTCAAGTCACAAACAGGTGTTAGGGAAGAGTCCAATACCTGGGGGAAGGGGCTAGCCACAAATATCGACCAAGACATAATATACCACATCTCACTCTAATTGTAGTGCCCACAGGGAACTTGAGACTAAATTCTGCTTAGCACTTGAACTATATACTACAGTTCTTTAACAATCCAGAATGTAGCAGTAATAATGGCATAGGCAGCATACTCTACTTATTGTCATCCATCGATTACTTTACAGTGGTGAGGAGGGATGAGGGGGATTAGTGCTCAAACTGAGTAGACAGGGGCGTAACTACAACAGGTGCAGGGGTTCCATTCGCACCCGGGCCCTGGAGCCTAGGGGGCCCCAAACGTCCCTTTCACCTATAGAAAAAGACTATTGCTATTAAATATTTGCAATAATTGGGGGCTCCGATGGAAATTTTGCATCGTTGCCCATGAGCTTCAAATCAAGGGAGTAGAAATTGGTTAAAATCCAGGGCTAAAATATTGACGAACTAGCTTACAGAGAAAAAGTATAATTGTTTTGAAGACACTACTGGTTTTGGCCTACAAATACTTATAAAACATTGATCAAAAATACTGATGTGTGAATGAGGCCTTACATTGTGTACTTCTACCTACTGAACATAGTAGTAGCTGATTTTTGGGTGTTCTAGTTATCAGATCCCCACCAAGCTGATGTGACATACAGCCACCTGAGTCAGCATTGGATGATGACATTAGAGTAGCCAATTATTGCAGAAGGAGCCTGGTACTGGAGCTGGGAAAGCAAAACGTTATTCTTTAACAGTTAGGCCGGCTTCACACCATGTTTTTTCGGGTCCGGGGCTGTCAGGTGTGAATCTGACAGCCCCAGACGCGATTTTGGACTAATGCATGCCTATGGTGCCAGATGGGGCCGGATGGCAGTGATTTGCCATTCGGTTTTGTCCCTGTCTGGCAGCATCAGGCTGCATTCGATTTTTGTCCTGGACGCAAAATCGCAGCTTGCAGCATTTTTGTGTCCAGAGCTAAAATCTCACAAAATCGGTTCCACCCGGATCCTCCCAGATCCGGTGCAATCTGGTGCTTCCTAACATGGGAGGCTATGGGCGTCAAATTGCATCGGATCCGACAGAAAGCGCTGGATACTGAAGATCAGAGGTGGACGGCGCTGAACTTCAGCACCTGGAGAGCTCCCGGCTGAAATTTCAGAACTGTGGTTAGCTCCCTGCTAGACGTGATTTTGAAATTTCAGAACTTTGGACAGCGGCATCAGCCACACACTGGACCGAAGGGCCACGTCCGGTGCATCCAGTAAAACACCGGTCTCAGTCTGACAACAGAAAACCATGTTGTGAAGCCGGCCTTACATTCACAGTGCTCATAAATAGTATCAGGTATATACACTCTTATTGATATGAACAACCATAAATAACAATGTACCGAAAAAAGGCAGTGCCATATGGCATCGAGATAAATTAAAAAATTAAGTAGGGCGGTTCCAGCATTTGATTAAAAATTCCTTTTCTTTATTGAATACAAAATGTAAAATCTTTCCAAATAGCAGGACATACCAGTGCATCTCAATGAATTACAATATCATCAAAAGTTTCAGTAATTCAATACAAAAAGTGAAGCGAATATATAAAGAGTCATTACAGAGTGATCTATTTCTAATTTTTCTGTTAATGTTGATGATTATGGCTTACAGCCAATGGCGACCCAAAGGTCATTATTTCAGAAAATTAAACTAAGGAGGATGAATGGTTAAAAACTGCGCTGTCTTATTCCACGAGACATCATGAGACATCAAAGAATGAATATAATATAGATTTATTAGTCAACATGTTTCAGGGCTCCCAGAAACGCTCTGAAACATGGCAATATTACTTTGAATTTTTATGATATTCTAATTCATTGAGATGAACTAGTACATGTTGGTGCTCTTTATCAAAGCATGCTTAGCTGTGTCTATCCACTACCATGTCCTGCTATTTTTAAAGATTTAACGTTTTGTATTCAATGAAGAAAAGGAATTTTTAATCAGATGCTGGAATCTCCCTGCTTAAATTTGGTGTCTACACCTGGTTGGTCTTACATGAAGACCTTCATATATGCTGAGCTGGCTTATCTTTACTTTTCTATGCTATTCAGATAAATAGTCCCAATGCCTACATTTTGCAATACATTACTCAGTTCTCTTAATGCCATGTATAAACTGTGCATACAGTGCTCAAACCAGTCATCGCAAAGTACAATTAAATTGTACATGCAATACCTGAAATTTTAATATCACTTTAACTCACTTTTAGGCACACACCACATCCTTTGGTGCCATATTAGAGAGAAGAAAGCCAACTATCCCTATGTTGAATTATATGTAAATAAATTTGTAGTTCTGCTTATTTAGTATGACCTGTTACTGCTGGCGCTAGTGGTGTATTTGCCATTGTCCATCATTTTACAGTATCCATATGACACTGTGATGGGGTGTGCGACAGAGCAGGAAGAGACACCAAGCCAGTGATCAATCCAAAGAGCTTTATTTTGGCAGGAAGCATAGAACATCAAATTTTATTCCTTAAGAGTCCACAATGAGTCCACAACAAAGGGAACAAATCCGGGGGTCAACCCGATAATCCGAAACCAGGGATAAGGCAAAAATAGTCCTTACATGAGTTCACCGAATCCAGCAGATAAAGGACACAACACAATCTCCCATAGCAGCTTCTATCAATCCACAGACAGGCATCAGGATCTGGCCACAGCCTCAGATCCTCGAACTTCAGAAGACACAACACCAACTGACAAACATGAGTGTATTGTTCTATCTTCTTGGATCAGTTCTTGGAAGGAGGAAGAGCTCACACCCCTTTTTGAACATTTTCCTATATGGAGAAGTTCAAGAAATCAAGACTCCATCCTGTCTGCATGTTTGTGTATTGAAGGAGTCCCCTGCAAAGAAGAACAAAGGCGGAAAGTCCCGTTAGATGCAAAACAAGAAATGTTGATATAGGCCTGATTACATTAGAGTCCATGAACACAGGCCGGGGGAAGGACACACTATTACAGACACCTCTTGTATTAGAATATACTGAACAAATACATTTTTTTGTAAGAGAAGTAATAGAGCATTTTGGTACTGATTGAATACATTTATAAAAAACCCTTTTAAATTCCCGCCTGCACACTATTTTTTGCTCTTTACATTTGCTCTGTTTGTTTTCTTCAGGCCTTTTTCTGTTTACCAGCAATGCTAATTGTAGCTTCCTGGTAAAGCAGCTGAGAATACATAAAGATTATATTCCATGAGATGAGCACTGCAGGCTTCAGAAATCACCGATTATGCATGAATGTCTGCTAGGTTTCAAAAGGAATAATTGTATCCCTTCTGCTGTGCAAATTGCTGAAAAAACACATTTAACTTTTGTATGTCTCCGCTGATCCTGCAGGTAGGCGACTTCAGCAGTTACTGCCATATAGCGTAACCTTTTTTCAGGTGAAAGAAAACACACAGAAATATGCAAACCTGGAAGCGCAGTTTGTGAACTTATGGTAATAATTGCTAGTGTGTGCTCCGAAGGAATAGTATAACAATAATCCCGGGCAGACTGCGACCTGTGTCCAAGAGAGAGGTTGCCAGCAAAATGAACAGTTTCCACATTGGCTTTTTCTTATGTTGTTCCAATAACCTTGACAAGATTAGCAATCTCCAGACCCTCAGCCTTTCAAATGATAAAAAAGAAGAACATTTCAGCGATTTCTCTGTTTCATGGCAATGGAGGAGGCAAATAAATGGAAACTCTGCTGAAAACCATCATTTTCCAGGTGGACCGCTGCCTATAAATATGATGTTACTGCTGTTTCCTGTAGATTTCTGAATGATACTGTGTTAAACAGAATATGAAAGTCTACTGCAAAGCAGGTGTATATAAATATACTGAGTAAGGTCCACAACTCTGCCCTGTGTATTTCGGTCTTGTAACACCTAAATAGGGACAGACAAGGGAGCAATAGGGTCTTATCTTCTTATTGATTGGAAATTTTATCAAGGCACTGCTCACCTTGTTCGGTTGAGTGCCCCACAACCGGTTACATCGCTCATACAGCTGCTGCAGGACCCACCGTTCCACAAGGAATAACGTGCATACATATGCAAAGGACTGAAGACGAGGACTAGCCTGCGCTGCTGTTTGCAAGGAAAAGCCAGAATCTTGTAAAAGGAAGGTGTTTATTCTACGCGTTTCGAGGCTGTCCCAGCTTCGTCCTCAGGAACACACCACCTGAGGAAGAGGCTGGGACAGCCTCGAAACGCGTAGAATAAACACCTTCCTTTTACAAGATTCTGACTTTTCCTTGCAAACAGCAGTGCGGGCTAGTCCTCATCTTCAGTCCTTTGGATATCTATTTTGGTCTATATTTGAAATTCTGCGGGGTTATACTGGCCCCCTAGATGAGCCACCCGCATCACCACTATGTTATTGTGTTGGGTTTGTGCTGCCATTTTACATTTGGTAAAAGATATAGTTTACTGTTATCTTTTTTTTTTTCTCTCATTTACTTATGGTATGTGCATTCTGGCTCCAGCTCAGCTTAACTGTTGCATCTTGATATTGTATATTTTACCTTGTATCATCTATTTGCACAGACCCCATATGTCTACCTCTCTGTGCTGGTTCACATTAGGTTTTGAGGAATGTGCGCTGTAACCACTTCAGGTTTTCTAGCCATGTGTTACATGTATTGCTTTATTATTGTTATCCATTCTAAATGCATTCCTACTCCCTCAAATCTGTTTATTTGGCACCCTGTAGGGTTGAATCAGCTCCATAGATAAACCTCCCTGTTATGTTATTTAGATCACCATGGTGACCGAACCTGTCACTTCCGGTTTCACTCCTAACAATCACATGACCACCCTGACTTCCTGCATTGTGCAACACTGTCGACACCCAGCTGTACCATAATGAGCTCCAAGCAGGTATTTAGACCTTGAGGCCACGTGCACACGCTAATTATTTGATGAGTTTTTTACTTCAGGATTTGTAGCCAAAACCAGGAGTGGGTGATTAAATACAGAAGTGGTCATGTGTTTCTATTAGACTTTTCCTCTGATTTCTCCACTCCTGGTTTTGTCTACAAATCCTGAGGTAAAAAACTCATCAAATACTGAACGTGTGCACGTGGCCTGATTGTGCAAACTCCATCACTCCCCTGATGAAGCTGCACCCAGGCAGCGATACGCGTGGGGTCTGGGTGCCCCCTGTCCCTCTGTTCTGATGACCAGCAACACCCGTCTCCTGCCTTCATCCCCCATGGTGACCCCCGGACTGTTTTGTTATTTTGACTATGCCTGCCTTTACTTATTTGCTATCTGTGCACATGCACTTTATTGATACTGGACTACACTCACTCACATTGAGGCTGCAGCAGCACTTTGTAACTTATACTGATACATACTGCACGGGCTACAGAAATGTCAGCCTGTAGATGGGTTTCTACTTGATCATATACACCTGTGTCAGCACATTATTTCATGACATAAACAAAAATATTGTCTTGATAGAAATGCAGGTGTCTAACCAACCTAACATCTAATAGGTTAACAGTGTAACTTGCCGGCCACCACCCAGTTCATTTTACTTTTCTGTGCATTACTGTGTACTGAGACCCACTATAGCATACTTTGGTCCACCATAGTCCATTTGGGTTGATATGATAAGGGTATAAGTGTGTATCTATGATCAATTGTCTATGCTATTATGCGGGATAATATTTTGCTGATCCTGGTACACTACCATTTACTGTATTGATTGTGTCTTCCCCTATATTGGGCTGGTATTTGCACGCTAACCACGTGATTCATTATTATACCTGACCAACAAATATTGTACACTCCTTAAGCTAGTGGTCCTATACACGCATGTATGCACTTTTCATTGTAAATTGTAACAGTCATATCAATTTGCCTATCCTACGGGGTCCTTCTACTGTATATATATCATCCAGTGCCATATACTGTTGCAATATTATGGTCAATGTTATCTGTTACAAGGGCATAGGGGGGCCCGTACAGTTTTAATTGTTTTTATCCAAAAGGTTTTTTCCACATTAATAATAAATAAACTCATGTATATATCACACACATTTTTTGTCTATTTGATTTTGAACTGGTGTTGCTCCCATACGTACCTTGTCTTCTCTTGTTCCCTTTTCTATATGCTCCACTTGGTATGACTTACCGTAGCCGGGTTCTGCACGTCGCAGGCGTTGACTCTCCTCTTGTCACGGAACCGCGCCTGCGGCTGTGGGGCCCGGTGGTCCAGATCAATAGGGGGGGTGGCTGAACAGTAGGTGTTAATTGTCTTCGTGACGCCACCTGTGAGAGTTCCGGTAACTATACCGGCGCTGCGGGGCCTCCGGGGGATGGAATGCAGAAAGATGGGATGGGAGTCCCCGGGGCCAGGAGCTGCACAGGATGTTGTGAGGCAGCTGCGGTACTACTGCTGTTAGGCTCAGGAATCAGACGCAGACACTTCAAAGTCTTTTAAGTACCTTTACTGGTGGAAAGCACGTACACCCAGACCAAAATAGTGAAGTTGACAATCCAGGAGGTTCACAGCAAGCATTTAGTGTAGGCTTCCTTTCTCTGTGTCTTCTAGTAAGGTCGGGTGAATGTGGAATCCAGCCGGACCGGGCAGTGTGTTCCAAGGAACTGGATTCACCTGAGTATCAGCACTGAGGGCACTGTAAAAGGGGTTAAGCAGGATCAATACTTTTCCCTGGGCTCTCGTAGGTGGGTGCTTCAGGTGGAACAGGGGGCTAGACTCCCTGTGCAGGATGCTGGTTCTCTGCAGTGGCTAGGTAGCTCTCACAGCTTCGGTTCCAGTAACCGGAGGATGAGGGTGAGAGTTAGAATCACTCTGCTGCCCCTGAGAGGTGCTCTCCTTTCCTATTACCCCAATTACAAGGGTTCCCTCACTGGCAGGTGTGCTGGTTTGGGCCTAGTATGGCTCCAGAACTGGTGATTGCACACGTCCTGCAGCTCTTGTAGCATCTGCACACTCTGGTGTTTCTCCCTCCAAGACCCTATTTATAGGGGGAACTGGCTCAAAGTGACCAGTGGAGCTCCCCCTAGAGGCTTGGGGTGAATCCAGGTGTTCTAAGGTGTTTTAGGGGTTTTGTGTGAGTGATGCTTGCTGCTAGCTCCATTCATGCCCCAAGGAGTTCTGTGGTGCCCAACAAGGTGCCAGGGTGCCACAGGTACGGTGAGCACCCGCCTTGATTTTATATAATAAGCATTGCGTACCTCCCCCCCACCCCGTCTTGATCTATTTTGGTCTTGTGTCACATCTCCACCTGAGCCTTCTCCTGCGACATCTGCTTCTGCCGCCATATTCACTCTGTAAGTGATCCTGGTGATAGAGATGTCAGAACTAGAAACTATGAACAGCGCAGGCTCTTCCCATCAGCTAAGGTTAGTGTGGCTGTTACCTGCAGTCATTTACTGTCTGACGAAGTGAGTGTGTGTGCTATCCAGCTGAAGTTATCAACTCCTAGCTTCAGCCTATTAGAATCCACCACACCATACCTAAGCTTCCAGCTTATTGCTGAAAACTAACATATATAGTTTAAGCTTCCCTGGTTAGCTCTAGTTGTTTTCCTGCACTGTATTGTTATTTCCCTTTTTTCCCCAGTCTGTTTTCTGGACACTTCTCCTACCTGACCATGTTGTATCTTGTTGCCATCTCAGTTTTGACCCAGCTCCCTGACTACTCTAACAGATTCCTATTTTGGCCATTATGTGACCTCCCAGTTTTGATCCTACTTAGTGACCACTGCTGCCTCTGGTTCACTCCTCTGGATGGCAGCCCATACATAGGTAGCAATCTTTGGGACCCTGTTGTAAATCCAGATCCCTGTATAGGGGTTAAAGACTGTGAAGTTTTTTTGGGGAGTTCTGCCTAACAGACTGGACTGTAGGAGCAAACTGTGGAGAATACAAAAGTGTAAAAATAGGGTCATTTCTTTGTGATATGCAGATGTTGCTTTGTACATAGTATATCACAAAGAAATGACCCTTTGGAACAGCAGAGTCATGTAGACAGACTGGTACCCAAAGGTACCGAAACGCGTTGTTTTGTCTATGGAAACTTTATAACTTGACTTAATAAAATCTTGGTGAATTTTAAGAGGCTGGATCATTTTTTCCTTTTTCTAAATGTAGCACAGCTGAGTGTGTTAACAACCTTGGAAAAGCAGAGTTGTGTAGCAGACAGGTTCATTGATGGAGCAGAGCCAAGTGAGTGGACAGTAGAAGTACACTATGAGGATTTCTGCAGAGACCAATGATGGCAAAGCTGGGTTTGTCCGATGGTTAGGCAGGCTATGTAGCGCCCCACTAGTCAGCCCACTAGTCAGCCCACTACAAAAGCATACCACACCCCTAACAGAAGGTGCAGTACACTTTGTTATGGTAAGGAGTAGTAGAAGTCTGAATTCTAGCACCCCACACATACACCTAGTGATAGGGGACCAATCAGATGCCTGTTACTAGGATAACCAGTCCTGGTGGGAGGAGAGCTAGGTTATATAGTGAGTGGGGAAGGTAGGAACAGAGCAGTGAACACAGAACAGAGTAAAGAGTAACAGAACTGCAGAAGTACAGAACACATAACAGAACAGCAGAGAACAGCAGAGGAGAAGTAACGGGGAAGGCACCTCAACCTGGTGACCCAGAAGACAAAGGGGCAGATAGAGGGCAACCAAATACCCTTGCCCAGTCCGAAGCGGGTTATCGGCTCTGACGTGGATCAGAGGTCCATCCCTGAACCGCAAATTACCGGCATGGTCGACGTCTTCTTAGGAGCACGATCCAACTGCCCTAAACCAAGCACAGTCTCTACCAGAATCACTAAACTGGGTTGGGTCGCCTTTGAAGAGATAAAGGGTTCCCATATCACCCAAAGAGCCTGGTTCAAGAAGTAGGATTGTGAAGGGCACCACAGAGAAAGGACAGAGAAAGTGATAGAGAAGGAACACCATTGGAGCTTCGGAGGGACACTGCTCACTACCAGAACCACACGGTCCACTACCTTATCTGAAAGAACTGCATTACATTGTAAACCTGCAGATTACTGGTGTAAAGTACCCATTCAGAGTGAGCAACGTGTCTGTGTTCCTTTCTATTGAACTGTGGTTTACCTACCTTATACCTTGCAGCACCTTGCATTTTGAAATTCATTGGCATTTATTTAGTTGTTTAAAGCTTATCTGCACCACATTTTAGGCTTCTATCAAATGTACAGTGTTGTCTGACCACTTGTTTCCTTTGTGTCAACTAATGATGAGCGAAGCTTTTGACGTTTGGTTTCAGGTCACTGATTGGCAGTTTAGCTCTCAGCCCACATACAGCCAGCCATAGCTAAAACACTACCAGGGTCAGAGGGCAGGATGTTTTTAATTTTCTTTTGGACACACACTACACCCAAATACTGTGCTTTTGAGCCTAGTGCGAGCCAATGAAACACTGCACGCAGCTTTCACTGGGCCAAGCACCTACTGTACCCGACCACCAAGGCTTGCTCCATTGCTCTGCAAATATAAAGCACCCGAACTCCAAACCTGAACTCTTTGGCTCAACATTGGGAAGTTTGTTGACCAGCACCTTGAAAGATTTGCTCATCTCTAGTGTCAACATCATAAAATAAAATAAATATATTTTTGTAGCTCAGGTTATCCTGTCTCCTGCACATTTAGTCTCACCATGAGGAAGATAGGCTCATGGCACAAGGCAGAAGGAAATAAAACCAACATATTTTTTTAAAGGTCTCTCCATTGTTCTATGTTCCAAGCTTCCTTCTGATCTCAGAACTCATCACGAATGCATCTTCCAAATGTTATGTGCAAAGAGCTTAAGATCTCAGGCTTGCATACGAAGGCTGGAAACGGGTGATGATTTTCCCATTTATTGACTAGCGCTATAAAATAAGTGCACCATGTCATTATATCTAGATACGAATGCAATTAAAAGATGTAGAACCTTGTTGAAGAAGCTATAGGTGACTAGGTCTACTCATTTCATTCAACCAGAACAATGAGAAGCTAGACTGAATTTTAGAATTGATGACAGCCTCTCCCATAACATTATTTACCAGCCATTTTTATATAATGATCACTTTTCTTGCTTATCTTGGCTATGATGAGGCCTTAATGTTCGGTAGAACTGCAAGGCATCCATCTAAAGTTGAATAATCAGAACCGGTGAATAATGAGGAGTTTATAATGATGCCCTTAATGTCTTTCCTTCTAGATAAGCCATACCGACGTCTTTGACGTTTTAGAATTATACCATTTTTTTCTCAAGTAATGAAACTTTTAGTTAAAACAGTTCTTCCAATGAACTTGGCTTTATGCTCAGTATTTCACAAAATTATAAAAAATATAATAAGCCAGTACCAGTTATTGACTATGAACTAAACATACAGGATATAGAAACAAAATCCTTGTGCTGTTTCATGTTACAATTCTTTATCTACCAGTTTGGATTTTTCTTTTCGAGTCCAGCCGCTAAAGACAAAGGAAACATGAGATACAAAACATTCCCTTGATTATGATGACAGAGTAATGTCTAGTTCTCATTGAGCAGATGGTGATTGTGTGTCCAAAGCTTTACTTACAATGAGTAACATATTTCTTTGAATTGTGCTTGTCTGGTTGATGGGCTGAGCAGGAATGTACAGCTTTAGATTCTAGTTAACCCTCCGACATCTACTGCATTTCCTCCAATTGTTCTGCGATGCTGAAGTGCTCCCGCTTTAACATTCCCCGCTTGATGGGAAATTTGATGAGCAGCTGTGTCTTATTTCATGATGAGAGTGTGGCAGGAAGTTGACTCCTAATATAAGTGAAGATTTATCGAACTGTGAGAAAACTCCAGAACTTGGATATAAACTGATAAATCTCAATTACTCCAAGTTTCTGTTTCAAACATCATAACTGGAGTTTCAGACTTTTCACAAAGAAGTTTTATTGAAGAATGTAGAGATGCCAATCCTAACCATAGGTGCATGTACAATAATGGCCAAACAAAAGGCTGCTTCAGGACCCCTGGATTTAGAGGAGCCAGAATAATTCAGATGCATGCCTTATGTTATTGGATGGTAAGAACCCATGCAGGGCTGCCCTCTCAACAAGTTCTGCAAGCTGCCGGTGTGGACTCACTGCGCCATGGGTATGGGCTTATCATGGAGAGGCATAAATAATTGATGGTCTGATTTTCAGCTGATTGTGAGGTTAGTCTTGTGTTGCAGGTAGCCACCAGGTTCAATTTCAGGGCAGTCACCTCTATTTTGGCAGCTGACTATAGGAATCAAGACTGCAGATATGGACTTAGGGTAACAGAATGGATAGTAGGAGCAGTTTGAATAATAAATTCAGGCTGGCCGGCAGGTACAGGCTAGAGGGGAGGTTTGAGTGCATAAGATGGGTTTGGAGAATCCAGAAAACAGTAATAAAGAGCTGGAATCAAATGCCGCGCTGACCACAAGGAAAAAACAGAGTAAATCATCCACTCCGTTTATTCTGCCTACACGTGTTTCGTGGCACAAAGCCACTTCCTCAGGGCAGATGCCCTGAGGAAGTGGCTTTGTGCCACGAAACACGTGTAGGCAGAATAAACGGAGTGGATGATTTACTCTGTTTTTTCCTTGTGGTCAGCGCGGCATTTGATTCCAGCTCTTTATTACTGTTTTCTGGATTCTTCAATTCTCAGCTGGGAGCCTGCAGCGACCTCCTGTGTGCTTTTATTGTAGTTGTGACACTCACAACTACATCAGGTGAGTTTAACCAATTGGGGTCTGAGGGACCTGTATAATAGCAGTATTACTCTATGTGCGCTTCCTTTCTCTTTTAATTTATATAAGATGGGTTTGGGAAATCAGACTGGATACAGGAAAGGTTTGGAACTCCAGTGCTGGCATGCAGGTAACCACAGACCTTGGGAGCAGAGAGACGTGGCGGGGTCTGAAATAGAAGCAGCAGAGAGGCCAGGGAGGCAAGTACAGCATTTTTGATGCAGATTTCACCCATCTATGTGGAGGCGTCCAGCTCTCCATCAACAGGTAACCTCAGCTGAGAGCAAGAACGATCAGGGTTGTTAAATTTCAATGCCTACCCTTTGGGCCTTCTCACACCTGTGCTATGATGTGTTTGTCTGCATTGCGTTAGTGCTGTGGTAGCGCTGTGCAAATGCAGTCATACGCAGTCAAGCGCAAATCAAACACTGTGCATTAACTCTGCCATTATATGCTATGGGTGAACGCATGCAAACGCAACCCAAAATGCAAGTGCGAAGCGGGGTTCCGTTTGAGCTCATGTGTTAGCCCTAGCGCACAGGAAATGTGGCTGGCGATGTTTCCTGTGCTCTAGTACTAACGCATGCGCTCAAACGCAACCCCACTTTGCACTTGCGTTTTTGGTTGCATTTGCATGCTTTCGCCCATAGCATATAATGGCAGTGGTAACGCACAGCGTTTGATTTGCACTTGACTACGTTTGACTTTGTTTGCACAGCACTACCACAGCACTATTGCAATACAGCGAAGCGCAGGTGTGAACTGGGCCCTTTTGTTCTCTAAGGAGATAAACCGCTTCCAAAATTTTCTGGAGGCAGATTCCTATCCTGTCCTCATTGAGAGCACATACATGCTTGGCCTAGCTCAGTCTGTGTGCATTTGGGAAGATTAGAAGGAATATTTGTTCACCAACAGTAAGTAAAATTGTATTGCACCATAATTTAGACATGTAGTATGCAACCTCATCGATACCAATCAAGTTTTACTGTAGATCTGCGATAGCTATAGAGTGGATTGCAATCAAATGACAAAGTTTAGAGCAGAATTGAAAATAGGATTTTAGACCACCAGCATGATCTAATGGGAAACTGTCTCCTCAGTATTTTTTAGTTTAGTGTTCCTAACACCACAACATCATATAGTTACTTGACCAATAGTAAACCAATGGTGTGACTTACACATGCCTTGATGATAGAGCTATTAGCGGGGGAGACAGGTTTAGGGAAGACATTGTTGATTGAGTACTGCAAGTAACTTACACTATTGTTATATTATGGGACATTAGGGCATGCACAAATTTGGAGCATTTGACATAGGCATGCAATATATGCCTGTCAATAATACTCTAAAAGCTGTATTAAGAGGGTTAGACATTACATTTTTATTCATGGCCAATCCTTTGGGTAAGTCATTAAGATTTATCAATAAGTGTGTGACACATAGTATCCCCGCTGATCAGCTGATACTGAGCACAGCAGATACGTCAAAACTATAGTGACCATTGCCAGGTATTTCATACCCACCTTTATTTGAATATGGGAGGAGCCAGCAGTACCTGGCCACAGCTAATATTGAAGTGACAGAATTACTGTGTTCTAGAAGAATCCAGGAGCTTCTGTTTGGTGCAGATATCAGCTGATGAGCCGGGGTGCTGGATGTTGCATCCCTGCCGATCAGATATTATATTGCTGGATTATTCTATGGATATCTCAAAGAAGACTGACTGACCAACAGCTGTGAACAGGTGCCTACCTGAAAAACACGATATAACTACAAAAATATAAACAGCAGCATTCTACAATGCTGAATTATACGAAACTTGAAGAAAGGAAATTTTGGTATTGAATTAGTGTCATAGGAATATTTGAAAAACAAGAGATACTTAGTTTGTGTATTCGCCAAGCCATTACATACAATTTGCCAAGAATTGTCCAATATTCTAAGGATAGGACATTAATACAACAGTAGTGGCCAACCCCTTTAAAAGGAACTTGTCACCTGCTTTGGGCATTTTAAACTGTGCCAACCACCATTAACATTATGTAATTGGGGTTCTTGTAACCCCTCTATGTGCCCAGATGTTCCCCTCATACCTGAGAAATTAACTTTTATTGTCTCCCACGCTGCATCTTAAAAGGTCCAGGAGGTCTGCTCTCTGGTCTGGTGTATTTGGGTCCTTGCCACATCCTGCCTGCCAAACCTGCCCCACTGTTTCAAAATTGCCACCCCTCCTGTGGATGGCCGCTGATTGACAGGCATACTCGCGCCTGCGCAGTGGAGTGGGTCACCGTGCTCCTCCATTGAAGATACACAGTGCCCAAAGTCTTGCTAGACTTCACAAATCTCACGAGACTTCGGGCACCATGTATCTTCAATGGGGGAGCACGGTGACCCGCTCCACTGTGCAGACATGGGTATGCTTCTCAATCAACAGCACGGTGGCTTAGTGGTTAACACTGAAGCCTTGCAGCACTGGGTTTCCTCCGGACACTCCGGCTTCCTCCCACACTTGAAAGACATACGGTACCTTTAGGAAGTTTAGATTGTGAGCCCCAATTGGGACAGTGTTGCAAATGTATGTAAAGTGCTATGGAATCAATAGTGCTAAAAAAATGAATAAATATTATTATTATAAAAGCCAGACTCAGCCATATCTACTATATTGGCACACTATTATAACACTACATGTCATAAAATATTTTAATATCTTTAACATCTTGGAACCAGAGAGGTCTATTGACTCGACTCTTTAACCTTAGCCTCTTTAGCCTTAGCCTACGTATACAAGACCACTCCCCTCCCCCTCTAACTCTCCTCCCCTGAAGGAGAACTTGCACATCTCCTCTCCAAATCGCACCTCACCACTTGTGCATCGGACCCCATCCATTCCCACTTCCTACCCAACCTCACCACCATGCTTATCCCAGCCCTAACCCACCTCTTCAATTTATCACTAACCTCGGGTACCTTTCCTTCTGCTTTCAAACATGCAACAATTACACCTGTCTTTCAGAAGCCATCTCTCTACCCAACCTCCACATCCAGCTATCGACCCATATCACTGCTCCCGTTCGCCTCCAAACGTCTTGAAAAGCACGTTCACACTGTACTATCATCCCACCTCTCATCTAACTCTTTCTGACAACCTTTAATCTGGCTTCTGCCCCCACCACTCCACCGAAACCGCCATAATCAAAATTACTAATGACCTACTTACTGCCAAAGCTAATGGACACTTCTCCATACTGCTCCTTCTCGACCTGTCCTCTGCATTCACACAGTCGACAACTGCATCCTATTGCACATCCTCTCTTGCATTGGTATCACTGATCTTGCCCTCTCCTGGATCTCCTCCTACCTTTTCAACCGCAGATTTAGTGTTTCCTACTTCAACACTACCTCCTCTCCCCATCCCCTCACTGTTGCGGTCCCTTGGCTAGGACAACTCATAAAGTCCCATTTATTCCAGTACCACCTGTATGCTTATGACACCCAGATCTACCTCTCTGGGCCCGACATCACATCTCTGCTGTCCAGAATCCCAGAGTGTCTATCAGTCATATCCTCCTTCTTCTCCTCTCGCTTCCTTAAACTAAATGTAGACAAAACTGAACTCATCGTCTTTCACCCATCTCGCGCACCTCTCTTACCTGATCTATCTATCACTGTAAATGATTTCACACTTTGCCCTGTACCTGAAGTCAGCTGCCTTGAAGTAATCCTTGACTCTGCTTTATCCTTCAAACCACACATTCAAGCTTTCGCCACCTCCTGCCGCCTCCAGCTCAAAAATATTTCCAGAATCTTTCCCTTCCTCAACCCTTAATCTACTAAGCTACTAGTGAATGCCCTCAGCATCTCCCGTCTTGACTACAGCGACCTCCTCCTCTGTGGCCTCCTGTTGTGAATTCATTGGAGCTCCCTCTGGTGGTTGTTGCTGGTGATGCAGCTGACTGTGTCCGCTTCACAGGTGAGAGTGATTGGCAATCTGGTTCTTGGAGCATGTAATGGTTGGAAGTGGATCAATCATTGCCAGTTCTCTTTTGTTCCTGGAGGAGTTCACAACTCTCTGGTTTCTTCTGCTCTGTGGAGATCTTTGCAAGATAAGTGAATGGTTTTTATGATATTTTGTGGCATACTTTGGAGTGCTTAAGGATCTGCTTATGCTTTGTTTTATTCTGAGCTGTGGGTTGCTATCTAGTCTGAATATTTGTTTATCTGCTCTCAAATAGGAAGTTTTCTTCCAAGGAATTTTACCATTCACTATTATCTGTTATTTCCAGTTCTGCTGGCATTTGATTTATAGAAGTCTGCAGAAATAGTTGTCGCCGAGTCTTAGTGACTCCGGGTAAATTTTGTAATATCTGCTGTTGGTGGTTTTTGATAGTGTTTTATACTGACCGCAATAGTAATCTATCCTGTCTTTCCTATGTAGCTAGTTTGGCCTCTTTTGCTAAACCTTGTACTCTGCCTGTGTTTGTTTTCCTTCTCTTGTTTCCCAGTTAATATCTGTGAGGGGCTTGATATTCTTTTCAGGTTCTGCTCTGAGGCAAGATTGCTTTTTCTACATCCATCTTTAGAAGCAGTTAGTTCTCCGGCTGTGCAGAGGTGTCTAGGTCTGGTTAGTTACATCCCACGGCTACTTCTAGTTGTGTTGTGTAGTCAGGGATTGCGGTCAGTACAGTTACCAATGACTTCTACGGATTCCTAATGTTACTCCTAAGTCATTGGTTCATAACAGCCTCCCTGCTAACACTCTTGCACCTTTCCAATCTGTCATTAACTCTGCTGCCCGACTAATCCACCTCTCTCCTCGCTATTCCTCCACCTCTCTACTCTTCAAATCCCTCCACTGGCTCACTTCCCCAGCGTATCCAATTCAAACTACTAACATTGACTTACAAAGCCATCTATAATAATAATAATAATAATAATACTTTATTTATATAGCGCCAACATATTCCGCAGCGCTTTACAATGTAGGGTTAGAGTACAGAAAATATAATACAGTAAGTAATTACAATACAGAACAAATAAAGTACAATAATTGGATACAAAACAATAGGTATAGAATCAATGTGAAAAAAAAATACAATAAATAAAGCAATCTACAATCTGTCCCCCCATATATCTCTGAACTAATCTCCCGATATCATCCAACTCGTAATCTTCGATCCTACCAAGACCTCCTCCTTTCCTCCACACTTGGATGTTCCTCATCTAACCGCCTGCAAGACTTCGCCCAAGCATCCCCCATTCTCTGGAATTCTGCACTTCTAAACATTCGACTATCCTCTACACTAGGAACCTTCAAGCGTAACCTGAAAACCCATCTCTTCAGAACTGCCTACAGCCTTCAATGACCACGGTGCCACCTCATCACCACTGGACCCAGCACTCCACCACCAGTGGACCTGGCGCTCCATCACTACTCGACCTTGTGCTCCACCACCAATGGACCCGGTGCTCCACCACCACCCAAGCAGACCCAATCTATTGTTTCCCTCCCCATTGCCCTGTAGAATGTCCTCTCTCCCCTCTGTAACAGTCTGTCGCTGTTAGTTTGTTCGTTGTATTTTTAAGTTGCTTGTGTGTACAAACGTTCTCATGTACAGCACCTTGGTATCAATGGTGCTCTATAAATAAATAATAATAGTAATAAAAATAATCCCACTGTTGTCTTCTCTTTCGTTGGGAGATTTGACAACGCCAATGTTTTCTTGCACCTGCTGCAGGATGTCATGGCTACTCAAGATACCTTTATTAGACTATCAAGGATTTATGTCATCCATTGGTACTGACAAAGTGTACAGATATAATGATCAATGTATGTTTAAGGTCACCATTTGTGACTGGTGACAATCTCATTTTACAGAGTTTTAATGCTTATCTGGGAAAGTTCATGCTTCACTCGTCAGTGTAATTGAGTCTTGTGCTTTTGAAAGATGAGACATTGACTGGAACTGACAACACTCATCTGTTTCCTTGTCGGAATTATTAGTTTTAATCATTTTTTCTCTCCACCTTTGCTTGGTGTAACATTGTTAAAAAACATTTGTTTTAATTATAGCACTTTCTTGCGTGAGCTCATTTACTATCCTGTTGATCAAATGTGGAATTTTCTTCTATTTTGATGACATGGAAAAATTAAGCACTAAACTGAAATTAGTGATGTGAGAAGATTTAACCACCAAAATTGTAATTGCTGTCATTATAGATAATGAATTTAACTTCTGTCCGTTGTAGAAGTTTACATCCATTGTAAAGTATTCACGATGCTTAGATTTAGGTAAATTAGAATGTTAAAATGTTCATATTTTTATTCAAATAACAATGGAGTTACGGATTTACACATTCAGAATATTTGTGTGTTTTGTACTTGTTGTCATGAAGTCTTGGTCATTTATTTTTTTTACCTCTATGTTTGTGTTTTTAAAAAGTATTTACACAAGGCTATTCTGGCAATATCAAAAAATCACAAATGTCTTCTTGGGCCTTGGGGTCATATCGCTATATGGGTTAAACCTTATTCACAAAATAAAAATGAGTCCTCTGACGAAGTTTCACTTGACTAGCTTCTAGCTGCTGATTAGTGATGAGTGAGTAGCAAAATATTCGTTATCACGATACTCGTAGGGAGTACCGTATATACTCGTGTATAAGCTGAGTTTTTCAGCCCAAAAAGTGGGCTGAAAAGTTGCCCCCTCGGCTTATACACGAGTCAATATGGTCCCCAAATGCTGGCACTCGCCCCCCCTGTGTGGTGAGGGCCCCCCCTGCTGCTTAACTTACCATCCCCGGTCTTCTGCACCGCCGGTCTTCTGAGCTCCGTCCTCCATGCTCCGAGTCCCATCCGGCTGCATCCGGGATCCCCGGCCGTCGCACGATGACGTCATCGCAACTGCGACGGCCGGGGATCCCGGATTCAGCGAGGACGGGACTCGGAGCATGGAGGACGGAGCTCAGAAGACCGGCGGTGCAGAAGACTGGGGATGGTAAGTTAAGCATCGGGGGGGGGGCCCTTACCACACAGGGGGGGCGAGTGCCAGCATTTGGGGGCCTGTATACCCCTGGGGCTGCTGTATACCCCCTGGGGCTGCTGTCTACCCCCTATGGCAGCTGTCTACCTCCTGGGGCTGCTGTCTACCCCCTGGGGCTGCTGTCTACCACCTGGGGCTACTGTCTAACCCCTATGACAGCTGTCTACCCCCTGGGGCTGCTGTATACCGCCTGGGGCTGCTGTATACCCCCTGGGGCTGCTGTTTACCCCCTGGGGCTGCTGTATACCCCCTGGGGCTGCTGTATAACCCCTGGGGCTGCTGTATTACCCCTGGGGCTGCTGTATTACCCCTGGGGCTGCTGTATACTACCACTGGGGCTGCTGTATACTACCACTGGGGCTGCTGTATATACTTCTGGGGCTGCTGTATATACCACTGTGGCTGCTGTATATACCTCTGGGGCTGCTGTATACTACCACTGGGGCTGCTGCTGTATATACCACTGGGGCTGCTATATACTACCACTGGGGCTGCTGTATACTACCACTGGGGCTGCTGTATTACCACTGGGGCTGCTGTATTACCACTGGGGCTGCTGTATTACCACTGGGGTCTGTATATACCACTGGGGAGGCTGCTGTATACCACACTGCTGGGGGCTGTATACCTGTGCTGGGGTCCACCCTCGGCTTATACACGAGTCAATAGGTTTTCCCAGATTTTGGGGGCAAAAGTAGGGGGGTCGGCTTATACACGGGTCGGCTTATACACGAGTATATACGGTACTTTGTAATACTCACATACTAGTCCAAATAGCGAGTCCAATGTTAGTCAATTAGTGATAGGCTCTGTCGTCCAAATAGCAAGTCCAATGTTAGTCAATTAGTGATAGGCTCCGTCCACACACATCCGCCATAAAACAAGTATTTCCAGGACAGGGCAGGAAGGTGTAGCCTGTATAGGACCAAGTGTCGCACAATCTGCACTGCTACCAAAGAAAACCAGAAGACCGGAGTATCTGGATGAAGGTGTTACTTTAATTTGACTCGTTTTGAAGCCAAAAACCCAGCTTTTTCATTTTGTCCCCAATGAAGGAGCTGGGTTTTTGGCTCTGAAACGTGTCGGATCATTGTCCCTGATGAAGGAGCTGGGCTTTTGGCTCCGAAACTCGTCGGATTAAAGCAACACTTTCATCCAGATACTCTGGTCTTCTGGTTTTCTTTAATAGTAGCGCGGATCATGCAACACTTCGTCCTATACAGGCTATTTCTTCACCGCAGTTATCCTTTGATGTGTGGATCCTGCGGCAGCTGCCTTCTGAGCGATCAAACTGGTTGTGGGTATACACAACCTCATCAGGTGAGCAGATTCCCTGAAAGCATTTACCTTGCCCCTTTAATGAAGAGATAACACTCTATTGCGCATTTATCTCATATTCTAGAGGGCAGGAAGGTGGGCTTTTCTGTGTTTTCACTGCATAAATCATTTTGCTGTGCGCCCCAGAGAGAGCCTACCATTCAATCTGCTATCCCTGGGGTGCGGCTACCATTGTGTACTGAATAAAATTGGCAATTTGTGTCAGATCGTTCACCTTCGACACATCACTCACGAGCACTAGCGATACTCACTGAGTAACGACTATCACAAATACCGTACAATCCGTACAAGTAGCGAATAGTAACAATTACACTCGCTCATCACTACTGCGTGACTAAATGGAGAGCTCCTGCTCTTGCTTGGCACAATCGCATTGAACTCTATGAGTAAACCAATAATTGTCTGCAGTATTGACTGGTCAGCCAGTAATTAGAGTTCCACCGAAGAAAAAGCTGGGCTTTGTAGTCCGCGCTGACCTCAAGACTAGACTAGTAATTAGAGTTGAAATGAAGTACAGAAGTAGAAACTGGTAGGAATCAGGTAAGTGTAAGGACAGAATTTTTTTTAAAGTGATCCTAAACCCAGAAACTGACCCCCCCCCGTATCTTTAGACCTGTCCCTGCACCCCCTCTTATCATTTCTAGCCATGCCTTTTGCAGAAAAAATCGCTTTTGTAAAGTAAGAGAAAAAGTTATATGACTTTGTCCTGTGTGAGTTCTCTCTTTCTGAGCAAGCTGCAATGGGCGGGGCCTGTGTGCTGCCTTGTAATTATGCACGCCCCTCTCTGCTTCTAAGAGCCTTGGCACGTCATGAAAGGGGTGGGGCTAAATCGCGTCATGCCGGAGCCCCGCCCCCTTTCACGACGCGGCCAGGCTCTTAGAAGCAGAGAGGGGCGTGCATAATTACAAGGCAGCAGCAGACAGTTGGGGCTATTGCGGCTTCCTCAGAAAGAGAGAACTCACACATGACAAAGTAATATAACTTTTTCTCTTACTTTACAAAAGCGATTTTTTTTGCAAAAGGGATGGCTAGAAATGATAAGAGGGGGTGCAGGGACAGGTCTAAAGATGTGGGGGGGGTCAGTTTCTGGGTTTAGGATCACTTTAAACTTTTCTGAGCACTTTTCAAAAATATATTGGGAATACTCCTTTAAGAATACAATTGATTAATTTATGTTATGTAAAAAAAATACAATATTAATATGATATGTAACCGTTCATTATGATTTATTACAAGTGATGTTTATGTTGCCTTTTCCTTACAGAAAACATACAGACTTAAACCCACCGGAAGTAGAGGTAGAAAAAGCATATCTCCAGTATGCCGGATGGGGCCCGAAGAGTCAACAATTGGTAAGTAACAAAAAAAAATATTTTCACATAGCATGAATGAAAAGGAAAAGTTGAATATGTTTGTAAATACATTGCATTCCTTGTATTTTACTGATCATATGTTGCAATGTATAATTTAGTCTGGAGACTGACTGCAGACATCAGCTGATATGTCTTAAGGGCCCGTCACACGTGGCGAGATCGCCGCCGATACGCCATGCCCCTATTTCGCCTATGTAATCGGCGGCGATTGTAATCGACATCGCCCCTATGTCGTCTCATGTAAAGGGGCGATGTTGGCGCCGCCGGGAGGTCGCCTGATTTCAGAGCAGAGCTCTGAAACCAGGCAACCGATCTGGGGCGATGTGCACACATCGCCCCATGTAACCGGCCGCCGGCGACCTGTCAGGTGAGGGGAGCCATAGGTTCCCATTGTCCTGCATTGCCGCTGGGGTTCTCAGACACCCCGGCGGCGATGCCGCCTGACAGCTCGCCGGTGCGGGGCTGGAGATGTTGCCCCGTGTAAATGGGGGATGGCGACGCTGGCGGGGCGCCAAAAACGTGCGTGCACCCACCAGTCGCTGCTGACATCCCCAGCCCTGTTGCCAGGTGTGACGGGGTCCTTAGTATTCTTTGTTGACTGATAAACAGGGTTCCCAGAGTAAGATTACTTAGAAATTTATTGGATGACTCTACAGTTCTGTCCTTACCAGGGTTTGGAGGTCTAATTGTCTTAAGAATTCCCTCTAGATCATGTTGCCCCAAAGTAACCGCAAGCTACGCAGTTTGCCATTCCATGATACTTTGCGCTTTTGAATAGCTACACCCTTTTACAGCCTGTGATTGCAATGCACTCCAGTGGGTTCAATATGCTTTGGTGCACATTCTGGGGGATACATATCATCCCTCGCATATGACTCCCCTCACTGCCTCACAGGAACATATAGATATTCTGTATAGATTGGGGGTAGCCTGAGCCATTGCACGCCAAAATGACCCTTACATAACTGCTGAAGACTAAATTGTTTACTCAAATCGTTCTTCCTGAAGATTGGCGTATCTGTTGCACAGACATCATTGAAAGTCTTGTTTTCAAAAACTTTTGAAAATTTTAGCCTATAAAGCAGTTACGGTACTTTGTCACTTCTGTGCCATGACATCCCTGTGAATGTTGCTAATCTTGAAAAACAAAATATGGCATCAACATTAAATATGCACAACTTGTAAAAGTGCTGACATATCCAAGCTCGCAGTCTGATCATTCTGTTCAGATTATTAGAACTGCTGTGAGACATATGAAAACAGAAGATACAAAAAAATAAACTGACAAAGTAAATAGAGTTCTCTAACTTTTTAATGTAGGTTGCAAAAAAAATAAGTCTCCAAGGACAAAACTCAAAGGCTGTGGAGGCTAAGGTTTATAAGGCAGTTGTTCCACACAAGCTTGCTCCGCCATGCTGTATAACATTCTTCCAATGACAATTGCATGAAGGCTGAGGCTCATTAGTATTTATTGATTAACTGCAAGTCCTATGTTTTGACAATGGAGTAGTGCTAATTGCGGTAGACTATGCAGTTGCTAGGCAGCTTGCTAGTAAGGGGGCCCGCTGTCAGCACCAACACTGGGCCACCCCCACCATCATCACACTTTGCTCTCTAACTGTATTCCTCATACTCTGGAACTCTTTACCCAGCTTATTAGACTCTTGCCCTCCTTTAAAACAAACCTGAAGATCTACCTCTTTGACAAGACTACAACCTGCGGTAACCCTCAGTTCACTATACCACTCCATGATCAGCTCTACCCTCACCTGCTGTATCCTCACGCATCCCTTGTAGACTGTAAGCCCTTGCATTCAGAGCCCTCTATCCTCCTTTACTAGTCTGTTACGTGTATTATTCATGATTATCATACTTGTCTTTATTACATATATCTCTTTTCACATATAAAGCACCATGGAATAAATAGTGCTATAATAATTAATAATATCAAGAACTGTATCGGCATCTGCGTTGCCAATACATCTGAAAACAATGATGAAATAGGGAGCACTCTGCTGTCCGCTCACTCCTCCATTATTCTCCCGCTGTTTCTATACTCAAACAGCTCAATGCATTGTGCCCCACCCACTCTAAGAGCACCGATGAAAGAGCGGGTGACCATGGGAAGGTGAGTATTTTTTTTTTAAATAATACTACATAGCTGACTATGAGATGTGCATTATACCATATGGAGAACTATGGGCTGTGAATTATACATGGAGGTGCATTATACTGTACTATATGGAGAACTATGAGCTGTGCATTATATATGGAGGTGCCTTTTTACTATAGGCTGTACATTATATATGGAGGCACATATAGTATATGGAGAACTATGGGCTCTGCATTATTTATAGAGATGCATGATTCTATATGAAGAACAATGGACTGTTAATTATATATGGATTATGCATTATACTATATAGAAGACTATAGGCTGTGCATTATATATGGAGATGTATTATACATACTATATTCAGGACTATAGGGGAAGGCATTATTCTCTATGGAGGTGCATTACATTATATGGAAGGCAATGTAGACCCATTATACTATATGGATGGCTATGTGAGATTTATTGCTCTATTTGAAGGACTATGTTGGGATTACTATACTGTATGAGAGCAATTCTATAGTGTGAAAGATTGTGTTGGGTCCATCACACTGTGTGGAAGACTGAGTGGGGGTAAATATACTGTTTGGAGGCATACTGGGGCTTTTATAAAGTGTGGATTGGTGTAGGGGTCATTACACTATATGTAGGCCTATTATACTGTATTGATGGCTGTGTTGGTATCACTGTTAGGGATTGTACTGTTCAGGTCACCACACTTTACCAGGCTAGTTGACGAGGGGGTACAGTAGTGTCATCACCTTGTGTGTTTGGAGGGTACTGTGTAAGCATTCACTGCGGGGGTATCATAATCAGTCTATGCAGCACTTTCGTTGGCATCATACTTTATGGGTTCAATGAAAGGGGACGTTAAGGCTTTAAATAGATGGAGAATTAGTTTGACACAGCTGAAACGTTGTGACATATGCTATTTTGTGACTCAGTCAAATATATATATAATTTTTTTTTGTTGAGAGGATTTGAAATTCTCCTATGGGGCTCCATTATCACTTTTTTATACCCCTGCCTGTTGGTAAAATCTAAACTTATTGCTGCTTTTATATTTGCAAAATTATGCTTAGAAATTATTAATAAAATGCTACTGTATATATTTAGAGGCTATTTTTCAACAATGATGCACTTGTGATAGTTAGAATATAGAGCAGTGTTTCATATGTGGCAGCACGGCGGCTCAGGGGTGAGTATTGTTCCTTTGCAGTGCTGAGGTCCTGGATACCAATGTCACAAAGGACAAAATCTAACAGTATTGTGTGGGTTTCCTCTTGGTGCTCCAGTTCCTTCCCACAGTCCAAACACATCCCGATAGGAAATTTAGATTGTCAGGCCCAGTGGGGACGATGATGATGATGATGTCTGTTAAGCACTGTGTAAATTAATGGTTCTTTATAAAGGAGTAAAATAAATAATGATAGTCCAGAATACACCAGTCCACCTATCCTTCGCAATGGCAAATAATGTCACAATATGTTCTTGACTCCTTGCGAATTCTAATAATAAATCAATAGTCTTTTCCAATGGTTCTCACCTGCTTAATAACTATTTATTGTTCTTCTTTAAAAAATAGATTAATGAAATATGTGTGGACTCCATAATAAACACATGTAGACTAGTGATGAGCGAGTGTAATCGTTACTATTCGCACGGATAGTACGGTATTGTCAATACTCGTTACTCTGCGAGTATCGCTAGTGCTCGTGAGTGGTGTGCCGATCGTTATCGACCTGATACATATTGCCAGCTCCCTTCAGCAAACAGCGGTATTCGGCACCCGGTGAGAGCAGATTGAATGGTAGGTTCTCTCAGGGGGGCAAACAAGGTGTTTTATGCTGTAGAAAAAAAAAAAGCCCACCCTCCCGCCCTGTCCCGCAAATACTCGTTTATAGCCGGATGTGTGTGGACGGAACCTATCACTAATTGACTAATATTGGACTCGTTATTCAGATGAATATGCAAGTATTAAAAAGTACTTGTTACCAGTATAGCGATTACTAATATTACGCCACTACGCTCATCAATAATGTACACGTTTGTTTTTCTGTTCTGCATCAAGCCAAGCCTTGTAATGAAAAGTTACAGAATGAGAAAGGATGGCAGTGTGAGATTTCATACAGTCAGATATATTATGTGCAAGTGCGGGGACCACTGCTATTAACGGAGAAGCATTACCAGGTGATTTGCCTGGCAATCAATATTATCTATTGATAGGTTAATTAATTGCAGAAGTTCACGGGCTTTATCCCAACAACCATCCACATTTAAAGTAAGCTTCTCAGAGTGAATTTTCTATTAAAGAAATCAGTTTTTTTCCTGTAATTTATCATTACCAGCTATCGTTTTCACATTTGTGGCAAAAAAAAGAAAGATTGTGCTGACATGCCCGACTCTGCAGAAACCATATTGTGTACATTAATTATAAGGTAAAAATATGAACTTCAGTAAAGTGTTTATAATGACTCTTAGGGCAAATTCAGTTGAAACCAGAAGTTTACAAGACTATATAAAAAGACACATATGCATGTTTTTCTCACTATCTGTCATGAAATCAGAATAAACATTTCCCATTTTAGGTCAATTAGGATTACGATAATTATTAATATTTGCCAAATGCCACCATAATGAGAAAAAGAGATTGTTTAAGGATTTTTTATTACATTCTGCAAAGTCAAAAGATAACATACACTACGATTACTATGCATTTTAACAATTTGGGACAGCCCATATGTTGATGTCATGTGTTTGGAAGCTTCTGATAGGTTTATTGACAACGTCTGAAATAATTGGAGAAACCCCTGTGGATGTATTTTAATGCACACCTATAACACACTGCTTCTTTGTGTAAAATCATGGGAAAGTCTAAATAAATCAGTCAAGATATCAGGAAGAGAATTATGGACTTGCACAAGTCTGGTTCAAACTTGGGTACAATTTCCAGATACCTGAAGATGCCTCGTTCATCTGTACAAACAATAACATGCAAATAGAAAGATGGAAATGTCCAGCCATCATACCACTCAGGAAGGAGACAGGTTGTGTGTCCCAGAGATGAACGTGCTTTGTTCCAACATGTGCATATCAATCCAAGAACAAAAGCAAAAGACCTTGTAAAAATGATGGTGAAAATTGGTAAGATTGTGTCATTATCTACAGTGAAACGAGTACTGTAGGAACATGGACTGAAAGGCCACTCTGCCAGGAAGAAGCCATTACTCAAAAAAGCCAGATTATTTGTTGCAAATGCACACAGGAACAAAGACCTATGATTTTGGAGACATGTACTGTAGTCTGATGAAACTAAAATTGAACTGTTTGGCCATAATGACCATCATAGTGTTTGGAGGAAAAAGGGAGAAGCTTGGAAGCCTAAGAACACCATCCCAATTGTGAAACACAGGGGTGGAAGCATCATGTTGTGGGGTTGTTTTGCTGCAGGAGGGACTGGCGCATCTTACAAAAAAGATGGAATTATAGGGAAAGAAGATTATGTGACAATACTAATGCAGCATCTCAAGACATTAGCCAGGAAGGTAAAGCTTGGGCAGAAATGGGTCTTCCAAATGGATAATGATCTGAAGCATACTGCCAAGACGGTTCCAAAGTGACTTAAGAATAACAAAGTCAATGTTTTGGAGTGGCCATCACAAAGCCCTGACCTCAATCATCATGGAAAATTTATGGGCAAAGTTGAAAAGGTATGTGCGAGCAAGGTGACCTATAAACATGGCTCAGTTACCCAGTTCAGTCCTAAGGAATGGGCCCAAATTCCTACCAACTATTTTGAGAAGCTTGTGGAAGGATATTCAAAACATTTGACCCGAGTCATACAGTTTAAGGGCAATGATACCAAATATTAATGAAATGTATGTAAACTTGTGACTTTGCAGAAAGTAATAAAAATGAATTAAAACATTTTCTCTCATTTTTCTGGCATTTGGCAAATATTAATATAATCCTAATTGACCCAAAATGGGAAAGGTTTATTCTGCTTTCATTCCAGACAGTGAGAAAAACATGCATATGTGTCTGTCTACATAGTGTATGTTAAATGGAGAGGAAGTGCACTATAGGGTCTTATCCGATATAATCATTCAATTATAAGTATGATCGCGCTCACCTGGTCGGGTTGTGTGTGACACAACCACTAATAAACCAGACAATTTGATCCTGTCGAACGCAGCAATCAGCCAGAAAAGTTGTATAAATCATATGCGTTGATATAGGAATCCAGCTTGTAGATCGCGCTATTCGAAGATTTGGCCAAGAAAATCACTCCAAGGACCTCGAATCTTAAGACAAAGATCTTTATTCCTCCACAGACTCGACGCGTTTCGTGTACCCACTGTATACTTCCTCAGGATTTTAAGAATTCTTAAACTCCTGAGGAAGTGTACAGTAGTCGAGTCTGTGGAGGAATAAAGATCTTTGTCTTAAGATCTGAGGTCCTAGGAGTGATTTTCTTGGCCAAATCTTCGAATAGCGCGATCTACAAGCTGGATTCCTATATCAACGCATTTGATTTATACATAGTGTATGTAAACTTCTGGGTTCAACTGTATATTCAGTAGATAAGAGTCTTTCAAAGTCACTGGCAGGATCAGCCGATCATATAATATCTATGGGTTTTTTCAGCAGATTAGGAAGGGGAGCAGGCAATTGAAATTCAGTTGTCCAAACTTCTTTGTTTGAGATGGAGATAAACATCTTCTAGATGATCTGTAAGAGATGTGGGGCAATAAAGAGAGATAGCAGTCGGCCAAAATATGTCATTCGATAACGATCTCATATGTATGGTTTAAATTCTGTTAATTGGCTTCTGTTTGAAATTCCTTGCCACCAACGCCAGCATTGCGGTAGGCGGCACATACACAGTATGATTCTGCAGCCAATGTGCACATCTTCAATAAAATGGCCCCTTAGGCAGCATGTGCAGATTGAGATTTCAGTTCTATGACCTTTTCATTAAGCCGAAATCTCGATCTGCCCATTTGATGCCTCTGGTGCCATTTGGTTAAAGACGTGCAGGCTGGCGCCAGAATCCCACTGCACACACAACACTCACAGCAATGATGGCCGCGGTGGTATGGAATTTCAAACAGGAGGCAGGCCACTGAATAATCAATGACTTGTATAAAGAAACAGAGGAGACAGGCGGAGAAGCAGAAGACCTCAACCCAAGTCCAATGCACACAACACATCATTAGATGAAAAGTTTAGAGGAAGATTTTTCAACAACCACAGATCAGATTCCTTCTCTGCGGGTATCTGTTTAATCAGCATCACAGCAAAATTATGGCCATGGCTTTACCTTATCGTGCTAGCTCCTGCTGACAGGTTCTCCTTAAGTATTAAACTGACACTTTATGTACTAGTGCATGTCAATAGAGTAGAATATCATCAAAAATCAATGTAACATTCCCATGTTTCACGGCATTTTCTGTGAGTCCTGAATGTGTTGACTAATAAATTAATATTATATTCACCCTTTGATGTTGCGTGGAATACAGCAGCGCAGTTTTTAACTCTTCACCTCCCCCTACTTTAATTTTCTGAAATAAAGACCTTTGGGTTTTCATTGGCTGTAAGCCATAATCATCAACATTGACTGAAAGAGACTGTTGAAATAAATCACTCTGTAATGACTCTATATAATATATGTGTTCCACTGTTTGTATTGAATTACTGAAATAAATTAACTTTTTGATGATATTCTAATTCATTGAGATGCACTAGTATATGGCCAGTGTGAAAGCAGAAATTACTTTTCCTAATAATGCATCCTTCAATAAAGGAGGAAAGATATGTTTAATAGTGGGCAATGCTCACCAGGAACAATTTCCTCTTAAGGAAAGGCATTGAGATAACCACAAGGTCAAGAGATAATCACAGTGATCTCCAAATCCCTCCTTATTGAGGGTCAATCCTTTTGGCCACCATATCCATTAGATGTAGGTTGGCTGAGCCTGCTGACTAGCCAGCTACCTAGTGTGAATACAGAACGGGATCTCACAACTGCAGCGCTCGCTTTCACAGTGAACGGATGAGATCTCGCTCTTTACATACTTTACTAAGATGTTACAGAACAGTTACTTCTCTAATCATGTTACCATTCAGAAACAGCTTAGTAGTGTATGAGGCAATGCCGGTTTAGTGCAAAAAATGAGATTTTGTGACATGTCATGTTTTCACTATGGGAATAGCTGCAGAGAGCAATGAGATCCCAGTCTGTATGTT
Organism: Allobates femoralis; assembly: GCA_033576535.1. Classification (NCBI taxonomy): domain Eukaryota; kingdom Metazoa; phylum Chordata; class Amphibia; order Anura; family Aromobatidae; genus Allobates; species Allobates femoralis. The sequence goes on from JARQOC010000005.1 coordinate 503,529,440, forward strand.
AACAGCCTACAATCCATAAGTTTGGGCGCAGCTTTTATTAGTGTTATATGTTTATTGGAGGGCATTGTAGAGCCTTTCAAGAACATTTATTAATGAAAAACCCTGAACTTTGGGTTTTACCACTCTTTTATTAAATAAAAAGGACAGTCATAGATTATTGATGGGTACTCTATTATGAGGCGCTTACACAAAATCTATTTTTCTCAATGGCCTGGTTGTCTGCTAAACTAGAGACACTAATGAGGGGAGGTGGATTTCAGGCTCACTTTAGAATAAAGGTCCATAAAACTCTTCTAGTTTTTGAATCCAACATGGCAACACAAAACCCACAGTCTTACTCACCACTAAATAATTAAACACTGACACTTGCTTCGTTGGATCAAAATTGGCCGTGTGGCTTTATTAAGGTATAAATTTCTTTTATTAAAATATTCATAATAAATATTATCTTAAAACTCTGTTTCAAAACCATCCATAAATACCATGTAAAAAACCATAAACCTTTAATACCAACAAATGGGCCAAAATCCGCCCAAATGCAATTGGGCGATTTTACCCCTCTAATAAAACCACACGACAAGGAGAACATAAAGAAAAACGGAAAATACAAACATAAGTACAAAACAATCATAAGATGCTGTTAATTCATACCTCACTTTTTTTTTTTTTTTTTTTTTTATATATATTTTTCTTTATTAGGAAAGCATCAAATACCCGAACTATAACCCAAAAGTATACAGGAAGGAAAAAACAACAGAAAAAAGAGGGAGGGAGGGTGGGAGTTTGAAGTCCTGTCAGATTCTGATGACCTGACAGGACGACCTCAGTATATATACCCCCCTCTCATTGGCCCCAACCCAGGTGACCAATCAGGGAATGTCACCAGGTAAACCCTTGGCAGTTGCCAAGGTCATACAGCAACTGCCAAGGTATCTGTACTCCTGATAGGGTCAGATGTAATCTATCCCTGATTGGTCTGCACTTTAGCCACTGACTGTTCCCTGAAAGTTTTCTGTCAGGGTTTGTGTGGCCATGTTGCTCCACGCAAAAGCTTATGGAGCAATCCATGGCAACACAAAACCCACAGTCATACTCACCACTAAATAATTAAACACTGACACTTGCTTCGTTGGATCAAAATTGGCCGTGTGGCTTTATTAAGGTATAAATTTCTTTTATTAAAATATTCATAATAAATATTATCTTAAAACTCTGTTTCAAAACCATCCATAAATACCATGTAAAAAACCATAAACCTTTAATACCAACAAATGGGCCAAAATCCGCCCAAATGCAATTGGGCGATTTTACCCAAAAGGGGGAATGCATTAGCATGACCCCCCCCAACGAAGCCACAGCCAATTCTCAACCAACGACTGCAGACCAAGATTGAATATATCAAGGCCAACCTCGCTCAAATGAATTCCATCCGTCCTATAAAGACCCCGTAGAAAACCTTCAAGATCCACATGCCTATAAGACAGATCTCCCTCTGATTGAAAAAATTTCGCCAACAACTTATTCACCCCTTTTCTGATACACTCGTGAAAATGCAAATGAACAGATGTCCAAATTAGGTGGGGAACAATCTCGGAAAAAAGGAGAGATACACCTGGAAACAAATCCTTTATCAGCCGAAAATCCCGGCGAAAATTAGCCAAAAAATCCAGAGTAGAAATTCTTCCGAGATCATTCCCGCCAACATGGATAACTATAGCATCAGGAAAAGGGAAAGAAGCCGAAAGGCGTGCCAAGCATTCACACAGGTCATGCAACCGCATACCTCTAACTCCATACCAGAAAATGCGAACCCGGTCGGGGTCGAAGGACAGATTAGTCGAATACGGTCGAATCCTGACTCTCTGTTCAGCCCAATAGACGAAGGAATGGCCGATTATCCATATAATAAAAGGACCTAAAGACAAAAATGACGTTAAAAATCAGGTAAAAGATCCGGCCGAACATACAAACGTGACCTTTCAGACTTCCATCGACCCAGTTTGTGAATCTGTTTTCCACTCAAACCTAGTCTAGCTGCCTCTGTTGCAGCTCCGATCCTGAAGGAATGAGAAGAAATGCGGAGATGTTCCAAATTCAAACGAATTAAACACTTACGTAAGATAGACTTGAATTGAAATATGGTCACTGGATCCCCATTCGAATGAATGAACAAGGAGCCAGGGAGCAAGGGGCGAAACATTAGCCATTGCTTAAAGTTAGCACAAGGGCAAAGAACAGACCCGGGGATAGCACGTACTCTAATACGCAACCCTTTACCAAGTTGATCCGTTTTCGACGAACGAATAAGAATAACCAATGACTGGTTACATAATCTAACATCGTCCACCATGAGGCCAGAGGAACGTGACTTGCTGTAAGAAATAAGCTCACTAACGCAAAAAGCCCAAAAAATGCAAAGACAAAACAGGTTCTAAAAAGGAAAACCTCAAACTTATTAAGGCAAACCTCATCCAAGATAAACCACAGATTGCTTAGCAAATCCAAAGAAATCGGTCTCCTGTCATCAGGGCGAAAATACACCTTTTTTAAGCCCTTTAAAAACTGACGAACTGGGAATAAACTTACCAGAGAAGTTCCTCCATACAGCTTCATAAAAAAAGAGATACCCGACAATTTCTTGAACAGAGAGGAGTAAGTAAAACCCCGAGTTAGGCTGTGGTCACAGTTGCCATGCGTTTTTTTTAGTGATTTAACAAAACTCATGCGTTTTTCCATGTCAGCATGAGTTTTTTAAGGTGTGTGATGGCTCCCTGCGTTTTTGGCTGCGTTTTTGAATCTGCACCTAAAAATAGTGTGTGTAGTATTTTTTTGTGCGTTTTGAAAAACGCATGCGTTTTTGTAGAAAACGTATGCGTTTTTATAATATGGGCCTCTATGGAAAACGCATGCAAAAACGCATGGTACATTAGTAACTTTTAGTGCCATTCAAAAACGCATGCGTTTCCCATAGGAGCCCATGTTAAAAAAAAAAACGCATGCGTTTTCTGAAACGCATGCGTTTTTTTAACATGGGCTCCTATGGGAAACGCATGCGTTTTTGAATGGCACTAATTGTACATGCGTTTTTGCATGCGTTTCCCATAAGGCCCCATATTAAAAAACGCATGCGTTTTTGGAAAAGCTCCAAAAACGCATGGGACAGTCACACATGCTTTTTGGCTATTAGGGCATGCGTTTTTTAACATGGGGGCCTATGGGTGCGTTTTTTACATGCGTTTTTGAAAACGCAGGTCTCCAAAAACGCATGTGAAAAATGCTACTGTGACCCCAGCCTTACACATAGTTTACAGAAAGATAAAACGAGTTGAACATCAGCATGGACGTAATTGCTTCGCCGTTCGTCGCAAAACATCAGCCACTCCCGCCATGCGGCCGAATAAGAGGCCCATGTTGACCGAGCAAGGGAGTTCTGATTAAAGAGTTCAATCAATCCGATAGGCTCTCCCACAGGTAAGCCGGAAAAGGTGTCCCTTCTGGTTCGGCCAAAGGAAGCACCCTGTGAAAATCCACCCACCGCTGCTGTGAAAGAAAAAATGCGGCTCCATTAGCAGAAGGCTCAGAGAGCACTGCTTGTAACCCAATATTATGACGTAAGGACAAAAAAAACAATCTGACGTAGTAGTTTAGCAATCAAAGGAAATTTAGACGTAAGTGCGTTCAAGGCAAAAACCGTACCTGATGACATCACCGAAAAGGACAAGCGTTTACCCGTCAATTGCTCTCCCCAAATGGTCAAAATAGACAAAATAGCAAAAACTTCCCTAAACATCAGCAAGGAAAAGATGTCTGAATTAACATTGAAAAACGGCGGTGAGGAAAACTCCACTGGTGGACAAATACTAAGCCGATTCCCGCAAAAGATGGAAAAGAAAATTGCAAATCTAAAACGTTCACATCAACGAAAGGGGACGGAAAACAACAAATCCCGTTAAAATCCGATAGAAAGCGATTCCAAACCAAAAGATCGCCCCTAATCGGTGCAGTAAGCCGGATGTGACTACGGGGAGAGGAAAAACCTTTCGTGGCATCGTACAGGCGACGCAAAAATGGTCTACCCATGGGTAAAATCCTCAAAGCAAAATTCAAGCTGCCCAACAAAGATTGCAAATCACGGAGAGTAGATTTTTCTTTTGACAATACGCGGGCAATTAAAACCCGAAGTTTTGCAATCTTTTTTTGGGACAGACTGAACTCACAGCGAACCGTGTCGATTGTAATACCTAAGTATTCCAAACGATTGCAGGGAAAAAACGTTTTTTCGTCCGCTAAGGGGACCCCAAAATGATGCATAATATTAATGAACCTGAAAAGGAGATCTCTGCAAGCGTTCGACGAGCAATCGCCAACGAATAAAAAATCATCGAGGTAGTGTACCACACCTCCCGACTCTGAATCTACCGAAACTACCCACTCCAAAAATGTAGCAAAACTCTCAAAGTAAAAACAGGACAAAGAAAACCCCATGGGCAAACACATATCGAAATAAAATTGATGATTAAAGTAAAAACCCAGGGAATTAAAACCAGATGGATGAACTGGGAGTAATCTAAACGCCGATTTTATGTCCATTTTAGCAAGGAACGCCCCCGGGCCGCAACGGCGGAGCAACTCAATTGTCGCTTCAAAAGAACCATAATTAACCGACGTAGCTGATTGGTCAACTTCGTCATTCAGCGACGCGCCTTTCGGAAAGGAAAGATGGTGAATAATCCGAAAAGAATCGGCCTCCTTTTTAGGAACAACCCCTAAAGGGGAAATCCTAAAATGGGAAAAAGGTGAAAAGGAAAAAGGGCCGGCAATACGGCCCAACTCCAATTCCTTAATTAAATGTCGGGATACTACCTCAGGGTGAAAAGCAACAGATGCTAAATTATTGACTATTTTGCAACCCGGGCCAGAAAACTGCGGAACAAAAAATCCATCCCGAAAGCCTTCAATGATTAGATTGGCCTTCACCCTGTCTGGGTACCTGTCTAACCACGGGAGCATGTTTTCCAGAATCACTGGAGTCGTTGTTTTTGTAAACCTGCTCCCGGGAAGGGGCTGACCAGACAGGGGCTGGCGTCTAAAGCATTTAAACGCGGGATGTGACCCTCCACAAAAGGAACACTCATGTCGAAAACGACAGGAGCCTTGCCACTTACAAGATGACTCGTTGAAAGCGAAGCAGACTCCCTTCTTTGAGGTCTGGTTCTGAGATTGCACACGAGGCTGTGCGGAGCGCTGCGGTAGCATTAAATTAAGCCATAGGCCCACATCCTTTACACCCCACCTGATAGACGGGTGAACCGACATTTTCTGCCTGAAAGCTTCATCGTAGTGAAGCCAAGCTAAACCACCAAAATTTTTGTATGCTTCCATTATAATGTCCAGATGATGGAAAAGGCCACTACAAAGATGCGGTGATCTCTCTCCCAGCACTGAAGAACAGATGGAGAAAGCCTGAACCCAACTATGAAAGGACCTATTCGGCCGCCGGCGCTCCCCATCACCCTCCGGCTTCTCGTCCTTTTTGTCCTGCCTAGGAACGGGGTCTCTAGAAACAGGTAGCAATGAAAAAATATCAATGTACTCCTGCTTCCAGATCCGTTCCTTAACAGCAGGAAGCAAGTGAAAACCCAGAGGAGAAATCTCACAAACTAAAGCTTCCTTAAACACACTTTCTGGTACTATGGGGTCCCTTTTATGATAGAGATCTACAGATCCCTCTAAAGCCCCTCGTGACAAGACCTCCTCCACTACCCTGTTCACAATCCCAGTCACTAAACCCTTAGATAAGGAAGAGCTAGAACGCTTCACAGTGAACGGAGAGACCCTCGCTCTTTACATACTTACTAAGATGTTACAGAACATTACTTCTCTAATCATGTTACCATTCAGAAACACTTAGTAGTGTATGAGGCAATGCCGGTTTAGTGCAAAAAAATGATGATTTTGTGACATGTCATGTTTTCACTATGGAATAGCTGCAGAGAGCAATGAGATCCCAGTCTGTATGTTAACAGCCTACAATCCATAAGTTTGGGCGCAGCTTTTATTAGTGTTATATGTTTATTGGAGGCATTGTAGAGCCTTTCAAGAACATTTATTAATGAAAAACCCTGAACTTTGGGTTTTACCACTCTTTTATTAAATAAAAAGGACAGTCATAGATTATTGATGGGTACTCTATTATGAGGCGCTTACACAAAATCTATTTTTCTCAATGGCCTGGTTGTCTGCTAAACTAGAGACACTAATGAGGGAGGTGGATTTCAGGCTCACTTTAGAATAAAGGTCCATAAAACTCTTCTAGTTTTTGAATCCAACATGGCAACACAAAACCCACAGTCTTACTCACCACTAAATAATTAAACACTGACACTTGCTTCGTTGGATCAAAATTGGCCGTGGCTTTATTAAGGTATAAATTTCTTTTATTAAAATATTCATAATAAATATTATCTTAAAACTCTGTTTCAAAACCATCCATAAATACCATGTAAAAAACCATAAACCTTTAATACCAACAAATGGGCCAAAATCCGCCCAAATGCAATTGGGCGATTTTACCCCTCTAATAAAACCACACGACAAGGAGAACATAAAGAAAAACGGAAAATACAAACATAAGTACAAAACAATCATAAGATGCTGTTAATTCATACCTCACTTTTTTTTTTTTTTTTTTTTTTTATATATATTTTTTCTTTATTAGGAAAGCATCAAAATACCCGAACTATAACCCAAAAGTATACAGGAAGGAAAAAACAACAGAAAAAAGAGGGAGGGAGGGTGGGAGTTTGAAGTCCTGTCAGATTCTGATGACCTGACAGGACGACCTCAGTATATATACCCCCCTCTCATTGGCCCCAACCCAGGTGACCAATCAGGGAATGTCACCAGGTAAACCCTTGGCAGTTGCCAAGGTCATACAGCAACTGCCAAGGTATCTGTACTCCTGATAGGGTCAGATGTAATCTATCCCTGATTGGTCTGCACTTTAGCCACTGACTGTTCCCTGAAAGTTTTCTGTCAGGGTTTGTGTGGCCATGTTGCTCCACGCAAAAGCTTATGGAGCAATCCATGGCAACACAAAACCCACAGTCATACTCACCACTAAATAATTAAACACTGACACTTGCTTCGTTGGATCAAAATTGGCCGTGTGGCTTTATTAAGGTATAAATTTCTTTTATTAAAATATTCATAATAAATATTATCTTAAAACTCTGTTTCAAAACCATCCATAAATACCATGTAAAAAACCATAAACCTTTAATACCAACAAATGGGCCAAAATCCGCCCAAATGCAATTGGGCGATTTTACCCAAAAGGGGAATGCATTAGCATGACCCCCCCCAACGAAGCCACAGCCAATTCTCAACCAACGACTGCAGACCAAGATTGAATATATCAAGGCCAACCTCGCTCAAATGAATTCCATCCGTCCTATAAAGACCCCGTAGAAAACCTTCAAGATCCACATGCCTATAAGACAGATCTCCCTCTGATTGAAAAAATTTCGCCAACAACTTATTCACCCCTTTTCTGATACACTCGTGAAAATGCAAATGAACAGATGTCCAAATTAGGTGGGGAACAATCTCGGAAAAAAGGAGAGATACACCTGGAAACAAATCCTTTATCAGCCGAAAATCCCGGCGAAAATTAGCCAAAAAATCCAGAGTAGAAATTCTTCCGAGATCATTCCCGCCAACATGGATAACTATAGCATCAGGAAAAGGGAAAGAAGCCGAAAGGCGTGCCAAGCATTCACACAGGTCATGCAACCGCATACCTCTAACTCCATACCAGAAAATGCGAACCCGGTCGGGGTCGAAGGACAGATTAGTCGAATACGGTCGAATCCTGACTCTCTGTTCAGCCCAATAGACGAAGGAATGGCCGATTATCCATATAATAAAAGGACCTAAAGACAAAAATGACGTTAAAAATCAGGTAAAAGATCCGGCCGAACATACAAACGTGACCTTTCAGACTTCCATCGACCCAGTTTGTGAATCTGTTTTCCACTCAAACCTAGTCTAGCTGCCTCTGTTGCAGCTCCGATCCTGAAGGAATGAGAAGAAATGCGGAGATGTTCCAAATTCAAACGAATTAAACACTTACGTAAGATAGACTTGAATTGAAATATGGTCACTGGATCCCCATTCGAATGAATGAACAAGGAGCCAGGGAGCAAGGGGCGAAACATTAGCCATTGCTTAAAGTTAGCACAAGGGCAAAGAACAGACCCGGGGATAGCACGTACTCTAATACGCAACCCTTTACCAAGTTGATCCGTTTTCGACGAACGAATAAGAATAACCAATGACTGGTTACATAATCTAACATCGTCCACCATGAGGCCAGAGGAACGTGACTTGCTGTAAGAAATAAGCTCACTAACGCAAAAAGCCCAAAAAATGCAAAGACAAAACAGGTTCTAAAAAGGAAAACCTCAAACTTATTAAGGCAAACCTCATCCAAGATAAACCACAGATTGCTTAGCAAATCCAAAAAAATCGGTCTCCTGTCATCAGGGCGAAAATACACCTTTTTTAAGCCCTTTAAAAACTGACGAACTGGGAATAAACTTACCAGAGAAGTTCCTCCATACAGCTTCATAAAAAAAGAGATACCCGACAATTTCTTGAACAGAGAGGAGTAAGTAAAACCCCGAGTTAGGCTGTGGTCACAGTTTGCCATGCGTTTTTTTAGTGATTTAACAAAACTCATGCGTTTTTCCATGTCAGCATGAGTTTTTTAAGGTGTGTGATGGCTCCCTGCGTTTTTGGCTGCGTTTTTGAATCTGCACCTAAAAATAGTGTGTGTAGTATTTTTTTGTGCGTTTTGAAAAACGCATGCGTTTTTGTAGAAAACGTATGCGTTTTTATAATATGGGCCTCTATGGAAAACGCATGCAAAAACGCATGGTACATTAGTAACTTTTAGTGCCATTCAAAAACGCATGCGTTTCCCATAGGAGCCCATGTTAAAAAAAAAACGCATGCGTTTTCTGAAACGCATGCGTTTTTTTAACATGGGCTCCTATGGGAAACGCATGCGTTTTTGAATGGCACTAATTGTACATGCGTTTTTGCATGCGTTTCCCATAAGGCCCCATATTAAAAAACGCATGCGTTTTTTGGAAAAGCTCCAAAAACGCATGGGACAGTCACACATGCTTTTTGGCTATTAGGGCATGCGTTTTTTAACATGGGGGCCTATGGGTGCGTTTTTTACATGCGTTTTTGAAAACGCAGGTCTCCAAAAACGCATGTGAAAAATGCTACTGTGACCCCAGCCTTACACATAGTTTACAGAAAGATAAAACGAGTTGAACATCAGCATGGACGTAATTGCTTCGCCGTTCGTCGCAAAACATCAGCCACTCCCGCCATGCGGCCGAATAAGAGGCCCATGTTGACCGAGCAAGGGAGTTCTGATTAAAGAGTTCAATCAATCCGATAGGCTCTCCCACAGGTAAGCCGGAAAAGGTGTCCCTTCTGGTTCGGCCAAAGGAAGCACCCTGTGAAAATCCACCCACCGCTGCTGTGAAAGAAAAAATGCGGCTCCATTAGCAGAAGGCTCAGAGAGCACTGCTTGTAACCCAATATTATGACGTAAGGACAAAAAAAACAATCTGACGTAGTAGTTTAGCAATCAAAGGAAATTTAGACGTAAGTGCGTTCAAGGCAAAAACCGTACCTGATGACATCACCGAAAAGGACAAGCGTTTACCCGTCAATTGCTCTCCCCAAATGGTCAAAATAGACAAAATAGCAAAAACTTCCCTAAACATCAGCAAGGAAAAGATGTCTGAATTAACATTGAAAAACGGCGGTGAGGAAAACTCCACTGGTGGACAAATACTAAGCCGATTCCCGCAAAAGATGGAAAAGAAAATTGCAAATCTAAAACGTTCACATCAACGAAAGGGGACGGAAAACAACAAATCCCGTTAAAATCCGATAGAAAGCGATTCCAAACCAAAAGATCGCCCCTAATCGGTGCAGTAAGCCGGATGTGACTACGGGGAGAGGAAAAACCTTTCGTGGCATCGTACAGGCGACGCAAAAATGGTCTACCCATGGGTAAAATCCTCAAAGCAAAATTCAAGCTGCCCAACAAAGATTGCAAATCACGGAGAGTAGATTTTCTTTTGACAATACGCGGGCAATTAAAACCCGAAGTTTTGCAATCTTTTTTTGGGACAGACTGAACTCACAGCGAACCGTGTCGATTGTAATACCTAAGTATTCCAAACGATTGCAGGGAAAAAACGTTTTTTTCGTCCGCTAAGGGGACCCCAAAATGATGCATAATATTAATGAACCTGAAAAGGAGATCTCTGCAAGCGTTCGACGAGCAATCGCCAACGAATAAAAAATCATCGAGGTAGTGTACCACACCTCCCGACTCTGAATCTACCGAAACTACCCACTCCAAAAATGTAGCAAAACTCTCAAAGTAAAAACAGGACAAAGAAAACCCCATGGGCAAACACATATCGAAATAAAATTGATGATTAAAGTAAAAACCCAGGGAATTAAAACCAGATGGATGAACTGGGAGTAATCTAAACGCCGATTTTATGTCCATTTTAGCAAGGAACGCCCCCGGGCCGCAACGGCGGAGCAACTCAATTGTCGCTTCAAAAGAACCATAATTAACCGACGTAGCTGATTGGTCAACTTCGTCATTCAGCGACGCGCCTTTCGGAAAGGAAAGATGGTGAATAATCCGAAAAGAATCGGCCTCCTTTTTAGGAACAACCCCTAAAGGGGAAATCCTAAAATGGGAAAAAGGTGAAAAGGAAAAAGGGCCGGCAATACGGCCCAACTCCAATTCCTTAATTAAATGTCGGGATACTACCTCAGGGTGAAAAGCAACAGATGCTAAATTATTGACTATTTTGCAACCCGGGCCAGAAAACTGCGGAACAAAAAATCCATCCCGAAAGCCTTCAATGATTAGATTGGCCTTCACCCTGTCTGGGTACCTGTCTAACCACGGGAGCATGTTTTCCAGAATCACTGGAGTCGTTGTTTTTGTAAACCTGCTCCCGGGAAGGGGGCTGACCAGACAGGGGCTGGCGTCTAAAGCATTTAAACGCGGGATGTGACCCTCCACAAAAGGAACACTCATGTCGAAAACGACAGGAGCCTTGCCACTTACAAGATGACTCGTTGAAAGCGAAGCAGACTCCCTTCTTTGAGGTCTGGTTCTGAGATTGCACACGAGGCTGTGCGGAGCGCTGCGGTAGCATTAAATTAAGCCATAGGCCCACATCCTTTACACCCCACCTGATAGACGGGTGAACCGACATTTTCTGCCTGAAAGCTTCATCGTAGTGAAGCCAAGCTAAACCACCAAAATTTTTGTATGCTTCCATTATAATGTCCAGATGATGGAAAAGGCCACTACAAAGATGCGGTGATCTCTCTCCCAGCACTGAAGAACAGATGGAGAAAGCCTGAACCCAACTATGAAAGGACCTATTCGGCCGCCGGCGCTCCCCATCACCCTCCGGCTTCTCGTCCTTTTTGTCCTGCCTAGGAACGGGGTCTCTAGAAACAGGTAGCAATGAAAAAATATCAATGTACTCCTGCTTCCAGATCCGTTCCTTAACAGCAGGAAGCAAGTGAAAACCCAGAGGAGAAATCTCACAAACTAAAGCTTCCTTAAACACACTTTCTGGTACTATGGGGTCCCTTTTATGATAGAGATCTACAGATCCCTCTAAAGCCCCTCGTGACAAGACCTCCTCCACTACCCTGTTCACAATCCCAGTCACTAAACCCTTAGATAAGGAAGAGCTAGAAGGCGGAACAGAGAAATGTACAGTCTCACCACGTTCATTATTATCAGCTGGATGTACAGAGCGACGGCAGGATGATGCAGGATCCGGGTGGTAGGATGGATGGTACGCAGTCCCTGTGGCGTCGTCATCAGAAGAGGTCCCCGACGACATCCAGGCCTGAAGAACTGGTTCCGGTCCAGGTTGATACGCAGGGGCAGCAGGAGTCCGGTCAGTGTTGTTGTCCTTGGTAGAAAAAAGTGCAGCTGCAGAGAGTCCAGAAGGGGGCTGCGCAGGGGAAAGATCCTCAGGAGCTACCTGACCAGCAGCATGGAGGGCTGCAATATGCGCAGCCAAATAGTCCGGAGAAACAGCTGCACCAGTGGGAACCCTGACAGCTCTCGCCGGATCCGATGGCAGTTCAAACGTCCCGCCGGACACCTGAGGCCGGAAAGCAGAGCCCGGAAGAGCTCTGGCCGACCGGCGAGATTCCCGCGGAAGCGCCGCCTCTCGCAATACTTGCTGTGTCTCGCGAGGCTTCCTACGGTTGCCAGATGAAGCTGCTGGGACCGGAGTAGAAGTGCGGCGGGAAGGGGCCCTGGAACGGCGAGGCGGAGAAGGAGAATAACGATCCCTCTTCCCTTTCTTCGACCGGAGACTGCGAGTAGCAGCAGCCTCCACACGAGAGCGGGATCCACAGTCTGGAGACAACAATGAAGGTGGCAGAGCAGGTACAGGCGATGGGAGCACAGCAGGTACACCGACCGCCAATCCGGTATGAGGGGGCACAGCAGAGGGTCCCGGCAATTCCAAAGCTGGAGTGGGAGAAGCCAGGCAAGCCCTCAGCCAAGTCTCCCCACCTTCCTGAGAAGCCCTCAACAACAGGTCAGCCACAAGGTCCTCCATAGTTTGAAGTCCTGTCAGATTCTGATGACCTGACAGGACGACCTCAGTATATATACCCCCCTCTCATTGGCCCCAACCCAGGTGACCAATCAGGGAATGTCACCAGGTAAACCCTTGGCAGTTGCCAAGGTCATACAGCAACTGCCAAGGTATCTGTACTCCTGATAGGGTCAGATGTAATCTATCCCTGATTGGTCTGCACTTTAGCCACTGACTGTTCCCTGAAAGTTTTCTGTCAGGGTTTGTGTGGCCATGTTGCTCCACGCAAAAGCTTATGGAGCAATCCAGTTCCTACAGTCTTGAACCATTGTCTGATAGTTTTAGGTGCATCAAATTCATAATGAGGACCATGCCTTTTGATGAAACTGGCGCCGCCTTCCATCTGCCCATGTAGAAGGTGAAATACGTGGCAGCTAAAAAAAACATGTATTTAACATATCACTGACTAGCCCAGGCTATGGAGACTCGGGTATCTGGGCCCTTTGCTGCGGTAGGGATGTCACTGGTGGCCTGCCCAGACCCGTGGCCCTGGTGGTTAACTGAAAAGGGGTAGTTGGAGTGGGAATAAAAGTTTATAAGTTTATCCTGACGCCCCCTGTGGTATCTGGTGACTGCATCAGCGCTCTGTGGGGCCTCCAGGGATGATGGATGCGCAGCTAGGTGTTGAAGCTCCCCACAGGTGGAGCTGGGTCCCTGGGGTGTTTGGTTTTGATGATGAGGGATGGAGCAGGGATTTGGCCGGGCTGGTGGATAACTGGACAGTCTCCCTGATGAAGTGACTATTGTGATACACAAGGTCATGAAACGTGCATTGGGGTGGTCACGGGGGACCCTCCTCCCTCGGTGCCTGGTGCTTTAGGTGCAATTAAATCTCAATGGGTAATTGAATCTGATGTACTTACTTAATACTGATTCATTTGCACTGTTTACCTTCAGTAGGCTATATGGCTTGATTGTATGGAACCTTGCTGTAGTACTTTATTGAGGATGAATATCCTTACACACTAATGCACTTTATGTTGGTTTTTTCAATCTGCCTGAGATCTGTAACAATTGGAGTGTAAACAATTTTACTCTGTAAATTACTATTTACCCTGCTGGGACTGACTTGTGCCTTTGTACCTGGGCATTGAGTGCCTTCTTAATGGGAAATAAACCTTTTATTTGCATAACTTGACCCTATTCTCTTTTCCTCCTATGTTAAGACTTTGAACAGAGCTGCTCCCTGAGTTAGGACTACACTGTAGTTCCGGTCTCAGTATGTTTGGATATATGCATGTATTGGTGTAATTGCAGGTAAATGTCCAGGGCACTGCCGGGTGTTCAGGATGCACTTCTGGGTCTCTACAGGGAGTGGGTATCAGGCTTCCTTGTCTCTTTCCCCATGTGTGTGAAGCCCTTGCGCCGTGTGAAACTTGCCTGGCCTCCTCTGCTCTCTGATCACTTGTGCTGTCATCAGGAAACCCTCGATAGACTACCATTGTTCCTCTCTCCACGGTGCCTGGCTCCCTGTTTAGTGACTGCGCAGATGCCTGGGAGACTGAAGTCTCCACGGTGGACCGGTATTCTCTACTGGGCCAGGTGCTGTCCAGTAGACTTGGACTCCGGTGTCTGGTGTGCTGTTTGGGTGAACCTAACGCTGGCTCCTCGGTTCCCACTCTGTTCTCTCTTTTCTCCTCGCATTCCGACCCAACTCTTGGGCCCTGCAGGACTACTTCAAAGGCTGTTCAGGGTCACTGGTTCAGGCCTAGCTCGGCATTGACCACCAGTACATCTTCACAGCTCTTGTAGCGTCTGCACACTCCAACTAACTCCGCCCCCAGCACCAGTATTTATAGGGGATCTTGCCTAAGGGCAGCAAGTTGAGCTTCCCCTACTGTGCTGGGTGGAAAGTGTTGTTTGCATCTGTGTACCCACTGTGGAAACACATACGTGCTGTAGGTGAGTCTGTGGTTACCTGTGTGAGCAGGGCGCCACATCACCTACTCTTAGGTGCAAATGTACAGGGACATAACTGCAACAGGTGCAGAGGTTGCAATCGCACCCGGGCCCTGGAGCCTAGGGGGCCCCAAAAATCCCTTTGACCTATAGAAAAAGACTATTGATATTAAAGATTTGCAATAATTCAGGGCCCTGTTTGAACTATTGCATTGGGGCCCATGAGCTTCAAGTTACGCCATTACAAACGTACATTACATCCGTAGTGCCACAAGGACACAGAAGTGTTTACGTTGTCTTCTACCTGAAAAGCCTTTATGAAATGTTACATATGATAATGACGAGCGTTGAATCCCCAGTTCTCTTTACACTTGGCTGGCACTTTCGGCTTTGTTGAGGTCTGGGATGTCTCTGCACAAGCACATAAGGTGGCAACAACATGGTATTAGGTGTTTTGCATGAACAGAAACATCTCAAGTCTTATTAAAGACAGAAATCCCGGCCGGGGGCGTACATAGAAATAGTCGAGCTAGATAGTAAAATTTAAAATTGGGTCTCACCTCCCTTTAAAGTAATTAAAGAAATATTTGTCTGGGTCACATATGACAATATCTCACAACTTTACACCCCTTACAAAGTAATTTTCCTCCTATTGAAGCCAATTTCATTGTAAATAAACACCCTTTTATAGCACCCATAAAGTATGATGCCAATAAAGGGCAAACACACACTTCATGATACTCGAAAAGTGAATTCCTTAGCCGTACCCTCCACACACACAGTATGATGAACCTACTGTACTCACCATCATCTAACCAGGCACAGTATGGTGACCCCAAAACAGTATGATCCACAACTGTGACTCTCATACAGTATAATTGACCCACACATCTTCACTTTGTATAATGGCCCCCACTAGCCCTTCAAACAGTATAAAGGCACACAAACAGCCCTCCACATAGTATGATTGACTCCACACAAACCTTCACACTGTACAATTTCTTGCATACAGTATAATGGTTCTCAAATGGACCTTCACAAAGTATAAAGGTTCCCTCATGGCACTCCAAATTTTATAATTGTATAATGCACCCCCATAGTTCTTCAAATATTATAATTAGCCACACATTACTCCATTTAGCATAATGCAACCCTTTAAGTCCTTCAAGTAGTATAATGCAGCACCATAGTCCTCCATATATTATAATGCACCCTTAGTCCTTCACATATGTTAATGTGGCACCCCAGGGGTTAATGTGCCACAGTAACATCATCAAGGGTTAACTCCACACACAACCAACAACACTACACTAGCGCCTCCAGGCCAGAAGGGGGAGCTAAAGCTGCTTCCCTATATATTCTGGTGTGGAGAGGAAGTGGCAGTTAGTCAGTTAGTTCAGTCCTGAGAGGACTGAGTGAAAGGACCTGGGTGTAAAAGGGCTGTGTTAGGCCCAACCCACGGTCCACTGTCCACTTCCAGGCCAGTCAAGGTCTGAGGAAAGGAGTAGGAGAAGCAGAGGAACACACCCGGGTCACAGAGTTACCCTATAACTCTCCCCGGTGAAGCGCAAAGACCGGATACCGGATCCAAAATTGTGCCTGACACAAGCAGCACAGTAAACACCGGACTAGTGTAGGTTATATGTGCCACAGCGAAGCAACATGGCGGGGTCAGAAACACAAAGTTAAGACTCAAGTTGCCTAGCAAGTGGGTACCCATGAGAGGAGACAGGGCCAGCAGCCTAGCTAAAGCAGCAGCAGGGCTACACACAAAGCGCAGGTGTGGGAAGCCAAGGGTGGGAGCAACCTGGTACTCTGGTACTCTGTGGACAGTACTTCCTGAATGTCATCTACAGTAAAGACTTAGAAAACTACAAAACCGTGAGTCTGTGTGATCCTTGCTCTCGAGCCCTACTCTCCCTTACAAACTGTCATCATCTCTACTACTACCCCTGCTCTGCATCCATTTATAGACTATTATCACCACTTCCCCGGGAAACCAGGCTCTGCCCGCAAAGAGCCGTTACATCACCGGCTGCCAAACATCATCCCCGGAGGTTCTGCAGCAGCGGTGGTCACCCTGACCACAACCCGTGGGTGGCGTCACGACTTTCTCCCCTGTAAATAACCCCCATTACTTGTGGGCTCAGGACACGGTCTGGACCAAGACTACGGTGATACCCCCTGTGATACCCCGGTCCGGTACCGAGTACCCCGTCCCAGTGGGATCCACATTAATGCATCCCCATAGTCCTCCAAATAATATAATTCACCCCATAGGCCTTTAAATTTTTAATCGTCTCCACATAGCCTTCCATTATAGTTAGCCCCGCATAGTTTGCAATATAATATTATGCACCACGATAGTCTTCCATTTAGTATAACTGGTCACACATAGTGCTCCATATAGCATTATTCAACCCTCTTACTCCTCCAAACTAAGAAGTAAAGATGATATACATATACACATATATATATACATATACAGTATGAAATATGCATCCCTAACACCCAGGACGGGATAACATAAGTAAGATGGCGCACATTAACTTAGTAGAACTAGCTCGCAGGAGTGATGCTACGCTATACCCCTTTTGAATTAGGTAAAATAGCGCTGATCATCTTCAAATAGCTATAGCACAGGGGCAGTGACACGTCATTCTATCCTGAAAGTAATGTTAACACACAGCTAGTATAGCATAGGACATACTTAGTAGTAGACGAAAAATGCTAATAACAGTGTCATTATCTGTATAATGCACTTTATATTAATAGCATCTTTGCACATGTATTAGTAAAATGATTGTGACACTATGTATCTACTGTGAAATGGAGAATGTAATCGCATATTTTATGTAACTGTTATGAATTTTTGCATAAATTGTTAAACAATTGAATGTAATGACTAGACACTTTATACAGTATATTCAATGTTATTGCACTGTCTGCGCCACTTGAAAAAGGTTTTTGAATTGAAGCATTGTGGTTATAATATGGTCCAACAAAGCTTGTGTTTTTTTATATGAAAAAGGAATGCTGCCTTCCCTATTTTTGAATTTACATTGTGTGAATAGATAACCAGACTGTATCACAGCTCAGTAGTCTATAGACTACTATCAGTAGACATGATAGAATTATTTAAACTAACATAATTATTGTGAAGTAGTATAACTTGCTGCACGATAGTGGTGCAGTCTATGTGGGCTGTCGATCACTCAACACATGAGCAAAACGTTTGTTCATTGAGTGAAGTTTTGTTTTAAAATAAGATCATTGTTGTCTACAGCACACCATCCATCCAGTGTAAGCAAAACATGCTCTGCCGAGAACAACCACAGCTAGTAGTGGGCGAATCTGCAGATGTTCGGGATTGGCGGATCCGGATGGACTGGACTTGACCTGAACATGAGCTTGAACCTCCAAACCCCCATATAACTCGTATTAGAAAATGGTAGCAGTAAAGGCTAGAGGGATGTAAAAGAAAGCAAAATGGTGAATAAATTATACTCACCAGTCTCCGGCGCTGCAGTCACACTTGCTTCCAGGTCCACTCATTAAGCTTCATGAATATTTAGTGCCCCGACTACAACAGCCAATCACAGACGCCCACTTTCTATGAGAGCATCTGTGATTGGCTGTTCTGTACCATTATTTGGTTGCGTTGCCTTGTAACTACGTCTACAGCAACAAACCTGCTGTCATAGGTGTTTCAAAATTGTGTATATAAGTAAGGCTGCTTTCACGTCAGCGTTTTTCCTGGAACACGGCAGGTCGGACAGATTTACGGCATCTGCCGCATAATGGCCAACTTGCGGCAAGCTTCCATTCATTCTCTATGGGACTTGCCAAACGTGCGGTTCTTGACAAGATATGGAAAGTCTGGCTCTTGCGGCAAGTCAAAAAAAACATGGTTAGCTCAGTTTTTTAACATACCGCAAGTGCCGGATCGCGGCAAAAACCGCACTTGCCGCACCTGCCACAAGTCCCTTACAAAATAAATGGTGTCTTTCGCAGGCTTGCCGCAAGTCGTCCATTACGCGGGCAGATGTGGCAGATGCAGTAAATCTGCCGGATCTGCCGCAATTCAGCAAAAAGTCTGATGTGAAAGCAGCTTAATTAAAAAAATTACCAAGGGATCCCCCGTATTTTTATTTCTCAGAGCAGATAAAGTAAGTGCTCAGCTGTGACCTGCAGCCCCCAGCTGTGCACTTTATATTGGCGAGTATTGAATATGGGGACCCCCATGTTTTTTTAAAATTGTTTTGAATACTGTAATTCTCCTTTTTTAATCATCAGTTTGCTTGTTTTTGCAGCCCCCTTAGCCCCTTAGAACAGTAACATGGACTTCTCAGGGAGATTTGTGTTAGAGGTGTTCGGTACAGACCCCACACTTTACAGTTCAGGTTCGTCCATCACTAATCACAGCCTATTACTATTACTGATTGCTCAGTGCGTATCTGAAGCACAGTCTGTCTGTACATACATCTACTGATTGGCATTTGTTTAAAGCATCCTTGGAAAATACAACCAACCGGAATCTCTTAAAGCAAATGACAGCAGGCTTCTTGCCCTCATCAAGGATTAATGACTTATTTTAAATGATCAACATGATCACATATCGGCAGCAGGATTAAAATCATTTAATTTTGCCGGTAAGCTTGATATTGCAGTGTGCCAACCAAATTTTCTAAATGACCTTCCTTTTTCTGTTTCTTAGCACACTTACTTTGATGGAAACCCTCTAGCAATGCCAGACGGACACCTGTAGGCGAATACGACAGCATCAATCTCTTCTACCTAAATTGGGAATTGCATCTGCATGACACATTTAGACCTATAAATAAAAAACCTGGGGCACTTAAAATAATCAATCCCTTTATGTGGTACATCTTGGGGCTATTGATCAAGGCAGAAAGAAGAACTGTTCAGAGAGTGCTTTTATGTAGATGTTAATGTCTTCCAAATGAATAACAATAAGGTGAGGGATAAACAAATAAAGGCCTGAGTTAATTATCCGCGTGATAAAAGTTTATTTTGGTATTTAACCTCAGGCATTAAGTACAAGGTTAGTCAATCTCTAAGGATAAAGGATTAATGCACAACATAAAGGAGGAGTACTCCAACATAAAAAATCCAAATACAAAAACCTTTCTTGGTAAACGCACAGGTTTAGGTAGCATAACATGAATCTCGGGGTAAAAATTGTGGATGACATTTTCCACCAACTCCACTTCCCAGTTATAACTTTACCAATTCAAAATCCTTCTCGGATGGTTCTCTTATATTATAAGTCTTTCCATCATGAGCAATTATTCTTTAAAAAAACATTAATCATGGTAGTGATT
Source organism: Allobates femoralis (assembly GCA_033576535.1). Lineage (NCBI taxonomy): Eukaryota > Metazoa > Chordata > Amphibia > Anura > Aromobatidae > Allobates > Allobates femoralis. Next base: position 503,549,436 of record JARQOC010000005.1, read on the forward strand.
ATACGATGCATGAAACATTATATTATTTTAGGTTTTGAATGTATCAAGACGTGAATGTTCAAGATCCAGCTCACCACTAGCCAATTGTTTCTCGATGTGGAACTTGGGCATCAGCCTCGTCACGGCTATGGAAATCCATAAAAATCACAGACGAGGTGTGGCTCAAACTCATGAAGACTTGATTTAATAAAAGTGCAAAAAAGACACATATAGGCTACATGACTGTGTAATCAATGCGTGTAAACCATGAGTGTTTGAGCCGAGTCTCTTCTGTGATATTTCTATAACAAGGTGTGTCCTATAAAATCTACATTCGGGAATCATATGAATAGTAAGGGCTGTTTGCACAATGATTTACTGCTCAATCAAAAAAAAATTCAGATTGTGTAATTAGTACAATTAGTTGATCCCATTGAGTTTATATGTTCTGAGGAGCACATTCCCTTTTAATAGAAACAATGTCCTAAAGATAGCAATCATTTTTAACATCTCATTGCACAGTCTGATAATAAGCTGATTAAGAATTTGTAAGAGCAAGAATAAGCATCTTCGAATACTTAGTCTTCATCAGCTATTTGTATTATTTTTGGGGCCCAAAAATTATTTTTTGTTATCAGCACATTTATATATGTAAACAGTGGATTTTGCACACATTATGCAACCTGTATGGGGACCAATCGATCATGTTAATATCACTCATCCCCATAAAATTTGCATGTCTATGTAAAAGGTCTGTAACCTCATTACTGGGAATATTTTCATCCTTGCACTTTTTGTTTTTCCTCTCCTCCTACAATAGCCATAACTCTTTTGATCCTCCATTGACATAGCCATACGAGGGCTTTTTTTATTTGTAGGATGTGTTGTAGTTTTGTATGACACCATTCTATCATATAATATACTGAAAAAAGAAAGCAATTCCAAAATAGTTTCTTAGCTTATGTTTCTACACATTCGTTAAGCTATAAAGATGACCAAGCAATAATTTTAGATAAAATGTAACACTCTCATATTCCATGACACTTTACAGACATCATCATACCTGTCTCAGTTGGGGCTTAGAATTTAAATTCCCAATTGTGGGAGGAAACAGGAGAAGCCAGAGGAGACCCCCATGGTCAGTGGGTGAAATAAGTATTGAATAAATCACCCATGTTCTAAGTAAATATCTTTCTAAAGGTGCTATTAACATGAATTTCTCAAAAGATGTCTGTAACAAAACATTAAATCCACACAGGAAAAGAAATTGAACCCTAGAGATGTTCATACATAGTGATATGTAATAATGTGGTATAAAGTATTGTACAAACTTACTGAAATGTATTTAATGCTTAGTACAAAAACCTTTGTTGGTGATGACAACTTAGACACCTCCTGTATGTGATATGCATTGCTCAGGTATGATTTTTGCCCACTCTTCCACACAAACACTCTTCAAATCTTGAAGGTCTTGTGGGCTCCTTCTATGAACTCTGAGCTTTTAGGTCCCTCTTCTTTTCTTTTTGACTCAGGTCCAGTGACCGGCTCAGTCATTCTATTTGATTTGTCTACTTTCTCTGAAACCAAGTGAGAGTTTCCTTGGCTGTGTGTTTGGGATCATTGTCTTGCTGAATTGTCCTCCCTTATTACCTCTTCATCATCCTGGTAGATAGCAGCAGATTTTTATTAAGAATGTCTGACTGCATTTGTCCTTTCATCCTTCCTTCAATTAAATGAAGATTGCCAGTTTTGTGAACTAGAAATCATCCCCACACCATGATTTTCCTACCTCCAAACTTCACAGTTGGTATGGTGTTTTTGGGTGATATGCAGTGCATTTTGCCTCCTAACATGGTGTGTATTTTGGCATCAAAGAGTTCAATTTTGGTCTCATCTGACAAGACTATATTATCCCAGTATTTCACAGGCTTGTCTAAATACTGTGGAGCAAACTTTAAAGCACTTGAACATGCTTATTGTTCAGCAATGGAGTTTTGTGTGTTAATATGCATGCAGACCATAAAGGCTAAGAGTATTACTTAATGTAACTTTTGATTTCAAGTCCTTCTGTGGTCTCTTGGACAGCTATTCTTATAATTCTTTCCTTCCTCTGACATCTTGCAGGGAGCATTTGGTCGTGGACAGTTTATGGTGAAATTATGTTCTTTTCACTTTCAGATTATGCCCCCAACATTGCTCACTGGAACCTTCAATAGTTTAGGAATTCTTCTGTAACCAATGCTATCAGTATGTTTTGCAACCATAAAGTTGAGAAGTCTGGAACCAGCTCACTGGTTTTACTCATCATGACATTTTCTTGTGTAGCACCTTGGTAATAACACACCTTTTTATATGCCATGAATTAAACCAACTCTTATTATTTGTCACAAAGTGGCAGGATTGCTTTCTAATTACTGATAGATTTCAGCTGGCGTCATGACTTTCCATGACTTTTCGTACCTCTCTTTCTGCATGTGTTAAATACTTTGGGCTTGTATTATATCTCATTATTACACAATACTAAATGTATGGACATTTATGGTTTTATTTCTTTGCCTGAGCAGATTGGATGTGTTGTTACAGACATCTGGTGAGAAAGTCACATCAATAGAACTTTTAGAAATATATTTACTTAGAAAATTGGTAATATCTTCACAATTCCTGCATAGGTTATCAGTGGTTGGATAGATCCCAGTACCCCAGCATTACACTGCAGCAATGATAATCACAGCTGTCATGCTGTCCCTAAAAGAAAGTCAAATATTTATGTCAATACAAAATATGTTTTTTTTAAATATTTTAACGCCTAAAAAATTAATAAATGTGCCAAATTCTGGGGTGACTGCAGGTTGTTATTCTTACCCATGGTGGGTGCAATAAATATGTGCCTCCCAAGGGTGAGAATACCCTAGCTGTGTGATTTATCTAGGCTGAATATCAAAATTAGGTGTACTCCATGCATTTTTTAAAAATTATTTATTTCAGTAATTAAAAGAAATACAAATGGTGTCCCTGTGTTTTGATATGCCGCCAACATAATGTCGACGGCTGGGAGCTGCAGCTCGCAGCTGTGTGCTTTATCAATATAAGTATGAATATACAGGGACAGCCTATGCAATGTTTTTCAATTATTTATTTATTTTTACACACATATGATGACAGATTTGTTGCCATACACCAACATTTACTGCTACTGTGGCGCCCCTCTAAGAGTGCGTCACAAAAGGGTACTGCACCCCTGACTGAAGGTGTCGTATTCTTTGTTTTAGTAATGAGTAGGATAATCCTGCACCACATGCAACACTTAGTGTTAGAGGACCAATTAGACAAGGGAGAACTCACACAGGAAGGCGGCTCCGCAGGTGGAGGCTGGAATGCAGCTTTCACCAGCTCAATGGAATAAGACACCACATGTTGCTGAGGCTCCGCACGAGTTTACTGATAACCTCCAAGCAATTTACAGTTACACAGTCATGGGTAGCTGGCCTGGGTAGTTGCCAGTCGATGGGGTGTCTTTCTGTGGCTTTCAACGGTGTTCCTTTTGGTTTCTCCCTCTGTCCTCTCTTTCAGTCTTTCTGCGCTGCTCCTTACTTCCTCAGCGCAGCCCTGCACAGAGCCTCTTGTTCTACACCAGGCCCACATTCTGAATAGAGTTTACCCTTTTCTACGGGGCTCACAACCTTGGATGGAGTCCCTGGTGGGGATGTGCTTTTGACCGGGTCATGGCTGTCTGATTGCTCATGGCCCTCCGGAGTGGCGGCTCAGAACTCTCCTGCACCGTGCTCAGAGCCGGTTCTCTGTTAATGGACCAGGCTCCTCCCAGACTGGTTATCAGGACAGTCTGGCGCCGGGTGTTAGCTGACACCAAGGATCCCCCTTTCTGTCCGGGTCACCTCTCCTTAGGCACCCTCCCTCTGTGTCACTCGCAGGGTCACACTTCTCTCTCTCCTGACGTTCTGCTTACTAACCTCTTCCCGCTCTTCACCACCCACCTAAGCTCCTCCCAAAGGGGCTGGGTCTCTTAGCCAAGGATTTAACCCTTTAGTTCTAGGTGTGTTAATGCGTAAGTGAAAGCCACATGCGAACCTCCCTCATTCACAGGCCACTGGGATACCATATGCATGGTCTGGGTGCAGTACCCCGTTTATGGCGCACCGACCAGTGGGGAGCCACACATATTTATACAAACGCTGCAAATTTACCTGTTTATGATGGTGAAAAAATCTGTTAAATTCTTTTGAAATGTGTCAAATGTATCAGAATAAACTGTTTCAGGTACCAGAGGATACGAAAACATTTTCACTGTCCTTAAAATCCTTGCAAACAACTAAAAATAAGAAGATGAACTATGACAAATTTACTCTGCGCTTTTGCTTTTTGCAAGGAGAACTGAATGAACAGACCCATTACATTACATCAAAATATCTGAGCCACAAATCTCTTCAAACCTTTTGTAAAATCTTTATGAGGTTTTAGGCTACACTGACAAACTATGCTGTCATTACAGAAAGCTGTATGAGGCTGCTGATGCTTTTCTCTGAGAATATAAAAAGCCCCTGGGAATATGGAGCAAATGTAGCAAACGTTGCAAAACATGTTTTTTTTCTATGTTTACATTACCCCCGGAACAAGTTTTATTCTAAGTAATTGATGTATAAAGCATTACTACTGTATATCTGTGCAATATAGAAAAATACCATGGATCAGTGGTCCTCAACATTCTTGACCTTGAGAGCCACAGGGTCAGTAGCCACATCCATCTCCTGTCCCCTAACAGTAGTGTCACCCAGAGCCCCAATACATCTGCACTGTGTGCAGAATTATTAGGCAAGTTGTATTGTAGAGGACTATTTTTATTATTATATCAGTTTTTACCATCAGTGTTTCATCAGTGATTTTCAATTATGGATAAATAAATAAATTACACAGCTTCTTCTATCCTTGGCAGTTTTAATCATGGACTGCATACTGATGCCAACCATGTGCTGTCCATGATCATCATGGACCTATAGATTTGTATTGCTGTTTTTCATAAATGGTGCTGGTAAAAACAGACATGTCTGTTATGATGACACAGCATTTGACCACTTGTGTTGGAGTTTAACAGTTCTTAATTAGGCCGGATGTTTTATTCTTTTGTTTGGTAAATCAAGAGGATTTTAGACATTGTTTCATGTCAGATTGAGTGGAGTCCCAATTATGTGTTAATTTGTGGATTGAATGCCAAATGTGGATTGTGTCAGCCACTAATAATTCAGAGGAAAATTATGCAGTCAAGAGCACCCACTGACCTTCATGTCTCCACATCCATTTTGCGTGATATTATATTATGTAATGAACCTTAATTTTTAGTATTTCCACTTTTGTTTCCATTAATAGAGCTGTGATAGCTTTGACAAAGTTGTTTAGAAACAGATTCCAATGACTTTGTTGTTAAATCCAGTTGTCTTTACATGTTCATTAAAACTATTTTTTAGTAAATGATAACTATGGTGCTGTAAACTTAGGCTATGTTCACACATTGCATATTTTTGTGCGCTTTTTTACGCGCGCTTTTCAAAATACGCAACGTGTTTTGTGTCTGCCAGCAAAGTGAATGGGAAATTCACTTTGCCGTGCAGACACTTCGTAAAAATACACAGTGCTTTTTATGGCAGAAAGCGCAGTTGCGTAAAGAATTGAGATATCAATACTTTACGCAGCTGCTCCTGCATTTTCTCCCTCTGACGTCGCTGAGGGGAGGAAGAATCCTGCTTCCTCCTCCCCTCTGTGACAGCTGTGACCGCCCATTAGATTTCACAGTGTATTAATATACACTGCGAAATCTAAATTAAACAAAGCCAAATGTATGTAAAATAAAAAAGAATCAAATACCTCTCCGACGCCTTTTTCCGGTGTCTGGTGCCAAGGCCAGGGGATGTGTAGTGCTGCCAGGACCTGCCGTGATGTCAAGGGGCGTTCCCGGCGCTGATTAGCCACTCGCGGTCATGTGATACATATCACATGTCCGTGAGCGGCCAATCAGTGCCGGAAACGCCCCCTCTGAGATCATGGCAGGCTCTTGCAAGACACACATTGCCAGTCTTCGGCACCAGACACTGGGAAAAGGTGTATTTTGTTGCGCTATTTGATTCTTTTTCATTTTACATACATTTGGCTTTGTTTAATTTAGATTTCGCAGTGTATATTAATATTAATATTAATACACTGCGAAATTTAATGGGGCTGTCACAGATATTACAGAGGGTAGCAGGAAGTAGGATTCTTCCTCACCTCTGTGACATCACCTGCGCTTTCTGGGGTGAAGAATATGCAAATGGAGTCAGTGGAGCCTCGATTAAGAGTCTCAAACACGGGACTAGCCAGATATCCCTCCAGGGAAGGACCTAGCCCTGGGGTGTAATCCTTGCGGAGACCACCATAACCACCATATTAAGTGGCCCTTTTAGTCAATATCCCACTCAGTTAAGAGTTAAGGATATGACAAGGGAATTAACAGAGCCAGGTATCCATCCACAGACAGTTGTTTTGGGGTATTGCCCCTCATCAGTGTGAAGTAGGATTCTGGCTAGGTGGGAGCAATGCCTGGTAGACCAAAATCACAAAGCACTCACATGATCTCAGGGAGACCGTCAATGAAAACACTGCGGGCAGCCAGCTAAAGCGCTCAAACACAGTGAAATCCATGATGCATTGCCCACTGGAAATTTGAATATGCAAATGGAGTCAGTGGAGCCTCGATTAAGAGTCTCAAACACGGGACTAGCCAGATATCCCTCCAGGGAAGGACCTAGCCCTGGGGTGGAATCCTTGCGGAGACCAACATAACCACCATATTAAGTGGCCCTTTTAGTCAATATCCCACTCATTTACGAGTTAAGGATATGACAAGGGAATTAACAGAGCCAGGTATCCATCCACAGAGAGCTGTTTCGGGGTATTGCCCTTCATCAGTGTGGAGTAGGATTCTGGCTAGGTGGGAGCAATGCCTGGTAGACCAACATCACAAAGCACTCACTGATCTCAGGGAGACCAGTCAAGGAAAACACTGCGGGCAGTGTTTTCCTTTACTGGTCTCCCTGAGATCAGTGAGTGCTTTGTGATTCTGGGGTGAAGATAGCGCAGTGTGTGAAAGCCCCGGCGTATTTTGTTGTGCTTTTTTGCACGGCCGAAAAATGCGGCAAAAAGCGCAACAAAATACGCAAATGTGTGAACGTTGCCTTCAAGTGAAACCTCATTGTTGATAGTGAGCACTTGTGTACACAGAGTCTTAATTAACCTTTTTTATCTATGGAGGATCATGTATGAAATATAGGCATAAAAGGAACTAGATCTTTGCATTATTATTTAGTGCCACACTCAGGCTTAATATATAACATATTAAGAAAAAAACAATATGTGCTGATGTGATATAATTAGAGGTGAGCAAGTGTAATCGTTAGTATTCGCTACTCGCACGGATAGTACAGTATCAGAGATTTTCATTACTCGGCGAGTATCGCTGGTGCTCGTGAGTGATGTGTCGATCGTGAACGATCTGACACATATTGCCAGCTCCCTTCAGTACACAATGGGAGCTGGCACCTCAGTGAGAGCAGATTGAATGTTAGGCTCTCTCTGGGGGGCACAGCAAGGTGTTTTATGCATTGAAAACTACAAAAAACTCACCTTCCCCTTGGGCCCGGAAATGCTCACTTTATGGCCGGATGTGTGTGGGCAGAGCCTATCCCTAATAGGCTAACATTGGACTCGCTATTTGGACGTACACACGAGTATTACAAAGTACTCGTTACGATTATAGTGATTATGAATATTTTGCTACTCACTCATCACTAGATACAATCTTACTTAATAAAAAAAGTTTAGAACCCCTTTAAAAATGAAAATATTAATGAGAATACATCAAAGGAAAAGGAGCAGGCTGCTTAGTTCATGACTTTCTAGCTGTAGATTTATACGGCCATTCCATAAATCTCACAGTGAACCCATCTAGTAGATTAGTCAATGTCTGAATCATCTTCTTGCCAGTTTAATCTGCTTCTTCTGCATCAACACTTTGTCCTATTGCTCGGAGCTAAAATATTTCTGCTAAGATAACAGATTTATGGAAACTTGTAAGATAGCCTCTAGTCTTCACTACTGCACGTAGACAACCCATCAATCTCACTGACCACAAGAACCCTGATGGAACACATACTGGAAATTCATATGATTCCATGAGTTCTGATATCGGTGGAACTCCAAGAAAAGCTGAGGACTTGCTAATAAAATGTAGCCCAATCCATCTTCACTCACAGCTATAGAGCAAGTAAAATACAGATAAAAGAGATAACTTTTACCTCTTTTATACATTGTGGACTCAAACTATAATTTGTTGTGGACAATTCAGTAGAAATTGGGGTTTGGACAAGACGGCAGCCAACAAGCAGACTAAACAGTGCTTTTTATACTCTTTAACTCTTGGACAAGACGCTCTCATAAAAATCTCTGACATGTCTAATGCAGTAAAATGGAGCTTGCCTCAGGCACTAACCTTTAAATGGATTGTTAGCCGGTCAGCATAAAATCCTTCTTTCTAAATGTGCATTCTTGAAACAAATTAAGGTTCTTCTTAGTTGAAGGATCCACACAATATTACTAAGCAAATCATTAAGCGGATACTTGACATCCCAAGATATGTTTTAAATAATTAATTAATTATAATTAATCCCCTCTCTATGCCTACAGAATTAAAAACGAAAATTGCCTGTTTTCTTTACCAATACATATTGAAAAAGTCACCAAAAGGAGATTTAAAATCAAAGTTAATGGCTAGATATAATTGTATCTTTGCATATCATATTATATTTCTACTTTTTCCATCCAATAATTTTATGTGAAAAATCTTTGTGTACTTTTCTTCAATTAGGTCATGTGATCGTATGATGACACCTTGGGAATTACAAGCCTGTATGTTCTCTAAAGGGTGTCACGGTGGAGACATGGGGGTCAGTTTGTGCCCTTGTCCGCTGGCCCAGCTGCCTTTAGAAAGATAACATGGACCAGGGCTCATCCTAACTGAATGCCTGAGCTCCTCAACCGTGGATGGAACACTACTCAGACAACACAGAGTGAGGGAACCCCAATGTTAAGGCTTTATTGGATCCCCAAACAGTTAACAGCATATAACACATAACCAGCAAAACATAAAATGTAACAGGAAACAGTTTCTCACCCACTGATTCACCAGGGATTAAAATATTTTTACTGCAGAGCTTCAAGGGCTACTTACTCAAAACCAACAGCACCCCGCTTTCGGCGGGCACCTACAGAGAAAGGAATGATGCCAGATTTAGGAAGCTCACCGAGCACAGCAGTGTCTGTAGACAGGTGACTAAATTGTCCCAACCTGGGTTTCTTCATTATGTAGTCTTTGATATCCCAGCCAAATCCTAGCTTTGGATGCAGAAGTCCATGTAGTATCATAATCCAGGTTCTGATCCCCTTGGTTGGAACCGAAGTGCCTACGCCTTGGGTTATGGCCTGCCAATCGGATCTGCAGATCCTAGACTGGTATTGGTCCCATGTAGCTTAACTCCTCTGGTCAATGAACAGACTTCTTATATACCCCTAAGCACTCAATTCAGAACATTGGGGGACTTCATGATTGGTGCATTAAGACTGTGCCCTCATTGGCTAGATTTCAAGCCGCTTGGCTAACTTTCATCTACATTATGTGGACAGAAAGGGACTAAAACTAGTTATATTTAGTCTGCCATACATAACAACAAACAGTAAAGGTCCCATTACACTTAGCGACGCACCAGCGATCCCGATAATGATACGACCTGGTAGGGATCGCTGGAGCGTCGCTACGTGGTCGCAGGTGAGATTTCAAACAGTCAGATCTCACTAGTGATGCAGCAACAATACGGCGTTCGTTTAGACCCTGTCACCCAGACCAGTAGTATTGAGGTCTTTGGTCGTTGTCCCCATCAAACACACCAATGCATGCTGCCCAGAGGGAGCCTGACAATCAAAAAATGGTCCAGGACATTTTAACACAATCGGTGATCTCACAGCAGGGGCTTGGTCACTGCTACGTGTCACACATAGGGAGATTGCTGGTGAGGTCGCAGTTGCGTCACAAAAACTGTGACGTATCAGCGATCATGCCAGCGATCTCACTTAGTGTGATGGGGGCTTAATAGTTGAGGTAATTTACATAGAATCAGCAATATACATCTTGGGACAATATAAGGCTCACATCCTTATCTGCAGGGGCGTATCTAGGGGGGTGCAGCCGGACCTTTTGCCCCGGGCGCAACTCAGCGGGGGGGCGCCAGCGGCACTCCCCCCTGTGTGTATATCACATGTGCCCTGCACAGATTGTATGTGGGGCCCGAGTGGTCGGCACTTCCGGAGGAGTCTGCACCCGCCACACTATAATACCCCCTGCCGGCCGGGAGCAATGGTACCGCCCTCCGTGACGTCACTGGACATGCCTCGGCGGCCATCTTTGTACTCCAGAAGCATCCTGGAATTGTGAGGTAATGTAGGAAGCGTGTGATGTGCAACCATGGGTGCACAATAGGGGCGGCAGGGCTGACACCGGCAGGCAAGCACCCCCCCTTAACCCCCGGTCCTCAACCACGGCTGCAGCAGGGGTGGCGGGGCTGAAAACTGACAGAAACCCCCCCCCCGGTCCTCACCTGCTCTGGGGGGGGGGGCGCAATAATGGATCTGTGCCCCAGGCGCCGTCAAACCTAGTTACGCCGCTGCTTATCTGTCTTTGATTCTCTGACAAAGGGGTGAGATAATTACATATACTTTTGACCCTGGCAGACTCCTAATAGTCTAATAGAAACAATGATTGGCTTATCACTAGTTAGCACAAATGCAAACATATCTGGCTAATCTAAGAATTTAACTCTTAGTATGCATTGAAAAAGTCCATGTCGTCACAGTCACCATCACAGTCACAAAAACTTCCTGTATGAAGAAATTGTATGGATTATAGCACTGAAGGTTTCCAGAGGGAGTCACACTGATATCACTGAGAATTATGATGACTGCACAGCAACCGTCACACAATTATAAATTAAGAGATAACAGTGTAGTCTTTCTGCCTATTATTATTAATTATTATTTCTTATTATTATAGCACCATTTATTCCATGGCACTTTACATGGGAAGAGGGGTATACATAGACAAGTACAATAATTATGAACATTGCAAAGCATACACAGGTACAGGAGTAGAGAGGAGGGAGAGAGGAGAGAGCTTATGTGATACGGTGCTAAAACATCATGAGGTTTATGGCAGAGTATAAAGATGAAGATGGAAGAGAAGCAAAAAGGAGTCTAAACTACATGGCTACATGCACATCATGTACGAAAGAAGTGCACCGTGTGGCAGGTAATCAGATGGACGGTGAAGGATAGTAAAAAAAGCTGGTCTGTTTCTTTAGCCACTTTTCTTTGCTCAGCAATGCCTATGGTCACCCGCTATTTAGGGAAATACATAAAAGCTGTATTTACTCTATTACACCTATGTTGCAGTTGGTGAAAGCTGTTATAACTGTGCAGGATTTAAGCTGAAGGGACCTTAACCATTCACTGGGAATTAAATCACCGATCTTATGGAGTATGCCTGCAATAAGAAATCAATATCTCCTACACATAGGTCCCGATTCATCAAGACTGGCGATGTTCATACCAGGGTATGCAAGAGTCTGAAAGGGTCTGCTAGAGTCAGACACTCCTTATTAATTAAGGCGCACACACCTCTAAATGAATCAGGAAAGTTGGACAAGTGGTGTCCACTCCTGTGCGCCTGGCCACAAATCTTACTTGTGTAGGATTTTTGTTGAAAGGAACATTCATCATAAATTAGAAGAAATGTACAATTTTGCCCCTGTATTGTCTGATCCCCACCCATTTTGGAGGAGCTGGACTAAACTAGCATAGGAAAAGTTGTGACTTTTTAAAGTGATTAACATTAGCATAATCATTTGGATGAATTGGAGCCATAATGTTTTTTGTGTTTTTTTTAAACTGAAGATGACCCGCCTAGGGGTCTTAGGGAACTCGGTACCCAGGCGTTACTGCTGGGGAGGGATGTCTTGGTGGCCTGTGCCCGGGCATGTACCCTGGGGGTCACTGGGTAAAAAGGGAAAAATAATAAAAATAATAGTCTCGTGACGCCACCTTTGGTATCTGGTGAAGGCACCAGCGCTGCTGCAGGCCTCCAGGGATGATGAACGGGCAGCTTGGGTAGTACGGCTTCCCACAGGTGGAGCGGGATCCCCGGGGCAGTGATGAGGTGACGGGGATTTGCACAGGGAGGCGTTTTGATGGCTCTTCCACTGCTACCAACTCTAGGCCAGACAGGTTCAGGGATGTACAAATTGACACATACACTGTGAGTTGTTCGGTACCTTTACTGGTGTTATGGCAGGCACTGTCCAGGGTACACTCCAGGTGGTCGGGAAGGCACTTCTGGATTTCCACAGTGAGTGTTGGATAAGGCCACATTGTCTCTCCTCCCTCGGTGAAGTCCCCTGACCTGTGTTGAACTAGGCCTGACCTCCTCTTTGTCTCTTTCTCTCACCCGTGTCGTAGTGTCGAGAACCTTTGTGTGGGCTACCGCTTTAGCTTCTCCTGCGGTCCCTGGCTCTCCTGTTGGTTGTGTTACAGGTGTATGGGATACTGATTCTCCTCGGTGAACTGGTCTTTTCTACTGGGCTTGATGCTCTCCTGCAGACTCAGACTCCGGTGTCCAGGTTGCTTCCAGGGGTGAACCGGTATGACTCCTCTGTCCCCAGTCTGCTCCTTTACTTTGCCTTTCTTACGCCTTGCCTTCGACCTCACTCTCAGGCGTTCACACTGGTTAGGCTAGTCTACTGGCTCGGGCCTAGCACGGCTCTGACACACTAGGACGTCTTCCCCAGTACTGCTCCGTACTCAACTAACTAACTCCACCCCCAGTACGGTATTTATAGGGGATCTCGCTTAAAGGCAGCGGGTGGTGCTCGCCCTACAGGTCTGGGGTGGAAGGTGTTACGTGTGTAAGGGTACCTACTGTGGAAATCCTTCCATGCTTTAGGTGGTTCTGTGGCTACCTGTAATGGCAGGGCGCCACATATATTTTTTCATATTTTTTTCTGGCACATAAATGTTTGTGGTATTTGAGGGCACTCAGAACGGAAGTTGTTCCAAGCATCTTCGATAATTAACTGCAGATCTCCTGTGGATGTAGGTTTGCACAAATTCTTGTACCTTTTAATGTAATTCTGCAGAGACTTAATAATGTTGAAATCAGGGCCATATTATCACTTCTTGTTGTTTTTTATACTGAAAAGAGCTCTTACTAGCATTGCCTGTATGCTTGGGGTTGTTGTCTTGCTTAAAAAAACTCACAAAAAAGATAGCTATGAAAAACATCCATTGCACTTAGCAGGAGGCTGCTAGCTCCACTGAGAGGCAACACAGGTGTCTTAACACCGATGCATTATCTCCTGCAACCAACCAAGCATTGGGGGCGGTTTTGTCACCTGCGACCAGCCATGCTATGGGGGAGGTGATTGGTGGTATTTATAGACACAAGGTGATCATAGGGCGTCAGTCACACACGCACATATAATGCATAGTGCCAGTATGCAGCCTATTGGTCACACCTTTACTATTAGATTAGGCGGGCTGCCCCGCACCATGTACTTACATCACACAAATGACAGACGCCCCCCAGAGGGCTCAGCCACACACTATAAAAGATAAAAAAAGTGCAAAAATACACTAAAGATGATGATGTGAGGTGTTAGGGGATATTTTGGCCAAAATACTTCAGCTTGTAACCCAGCGTCAAGTGCCCTCACACTTATGAGTCCTAATCTGTTTTAGCAGAAAACCACTAGAGGACAAAATAATTCTGAAAAAAACACACCAAAAAGATAGCCATGAAAAAACATCCATTGCACTTAGTAGAAGGCTGCTAGCTCCACTGAGCGGGCAACACAGGTGTCTTAACAGGACAAAAGAGGACACAAAATTCAAAGCTAGCAGCCTCCTGCTCAGTGCAATGGATGTTTTTCATGACTATCTTTTTGGTGAGTTTTTACAGAATTTTTTGTCCTCTAGTTGTCTTGCTGCAAAATAAATTTGCAGCCAATCAGACGCCTCCTTTATGGTTTTATAAAATGCATAAATATCTGTCTGTGTTTCTTAGTATTGAGGACAGCATTAAATACCAGCCAAATTCTCAACTTGATTTGCTGAAATAGAGCTCCAAACTTGAATGAAACTTTGCCATTCTTCACTGTTGCTTCCAGACACGCATTATTGTAATGCTCATCAAGCATTTTGCAATCAAGCTGCCTTCTTATGTAGCTAAATATTCTTAATTCTGACTAATCAAGAACACATGCTATCATGTTTCTACACTCCACGTCCAATGTATTCATGCATAGATGAGCTGCTTGGCCTTGTTTCTATGTACAATTGTGGCCATAAAGCAATTCTTTTCATGTAGACTATTTCTTGCCAGAACATGAGATGATTGTAGCTGGGTCCTACTTGATTCTGCCAATTCTGAGTTGATGGCACCCCCGGACATCTTTCAGTTCTGAAGAGAAGTAGGCTGGATTTGTCTTTCATCTGTTGCCCTACGTTTTCTCTACCGTCCTTTAAGTCTATGGTCCTCAAGGTTTCACATTTCTTAGTGCTTTTTCAATTTTGAATTATTTTGTATGGAAGAGACCTTGCTGATGTAGTGTAACTACCTTGTGTCTTGCTGTAGTGCTCAATATTGCCATGGGTTATGACCTATAACATGAAACTATTTTCTACAACCTCATCTTTGTAGCTGAGTTTGGGTTAATTCTCACCCATGTTTATGTCTCTTTCACAACTGCTCAGTTCTGTTAATGTTGGGTGTCACTCTACATATGAAAATTTTGATCATTATCACTGTTTGGTATAATTGATTTCTCCTACTCTTAACTAAATTCCCAGAAATACTTAATTGTGTACAAGTGTATGTAGAAGAAAAGCAAAGGAGGTCAAATCAAATACTCATTTAATTTAGATTTCTCTTTATTGTTTATTCACTTAGCATTTTATTAATTGATAAAAATAAACTATTAACACACAACAGTTAAAACTATTGCAGAGTTGTGTACGTCCATTTGGGCCATATTCACTCCATTGTGGATCTTTTGAAGTGGTACAATCTGCACCAAATCAGGCAGATTTTGCTGTGGACCTTTTTTATAGATTTAACACAGATTTCACCCTTTGCATTACTAAGGATTCATTCCTTGTTAAAATCTGAAGCATAAGAGCTCATTGACACCTCTCTGATTTTTCCCCTATGCAAAAAAAACAGTCAGAGCTTCATCAGTATTTTGGATCTGATGTTCATCAGCGTTCATTGGTCAGTGTGTCCGTTTATACCATCAGTTTCTCTTGATGGCAAAAAACTCATTGTTAGATAGGAGAAGCTTGAGAAACACAACAGTGAAAGTTAGACAACCCATTGCCTGTGAGTGGGGTCTGATGTTTTAGTCTTGCATTGTTGAGTTTGATACGTGCTCAGATCATAATTAGTCATGTCACGTGATTTTATGAGAACCACTCGGTCGAGTTCTATCTGTGAAAAACATGGAGAGAAACTATACGGAAAAAACTAATATCTGAATGAGCGCACAGTTGACATAATGCTGATGTTATGTTATTATTATTATCAACCTGCAGCTCGATCTCGAGCCATGGCAACTGATGGATAAACGCTCTGTAGGAAGATCGATATTGTGATAGCCTAGATCGGTTGACCAGTGTCTTCTCCCTGTTATCTTCACAGTATCAAGCCATTGGGTTGCTGGTCTTCCTCTTCACCTTATACCTTCTATTCTTCCTACCATAATTCCTCTAGTGATTTTTCTCTTCGTGTAATATGACCAAAGTAGGCAAGTCTTAGCTTGGTGATCTTTCCTTCAATTGACATATCTGGCTTGATTTGTTTCATATTGACTTTTTTGTTCTTCTTGCCATCCATGGCATTGATAACATCCTTCTCCAGCACCACTGTCTGTCTAGTTTCTTTATTGCCCATGTTTACTTCCATATGTTACTACAGAATAGATCAGACTATGTACGAACCGTGTCTTCGTTGCCAGTGAATTGTGTCAATTTACACTGCCTTTGTTTGCAGCAAATTTCATAAAAATCTCATCTACAATGCTGATACTATAATACACTATAGATTTTACGTTTATACGACCCGAGTGAACACATCCGTATTTTGTTGTGCATGGGCATTTTAAACCAAATTTACTCATAGCTTTAAGGAAATTACAAAAGACAAAGTGAATAAAAGAAAAACTCCTAATAAAAATGTACAATACGAAAACATATCTGATCCAGGAAAGCTCCATCCACTTCAGGTCGGCCGCGGAGGTGTCTATGGGCTTATTACAATTCCCTAACATGATGTAACTGTCTGATTTATTCTACACATTCACATAGATTAGCTGGAATAAATTGTACTATCTGACAACTAAAATCTTTTCTGTTCTTTATTTCCAGATTTTTATATTTGAAAATAACATCTTCTATAAAATGAATGCTGACGGCCGCCCCATTCGCTTGGTCTCTACTGGGAAAGAAGGAGTCATTTTTAACGGACTGAGTGACTGGCTTTATGAAGGTAGGACAAATTGCGTTGAAAAAATAGAGCCATGTGAATGATAGCTGACATTTTACTGTAATAAATCCATACATTAGGGCTCCATACAACAACATTAAAGTCCTTCGGCCCTTCCGATGCCAATATCACTCCCATATGAAATGTGGCAAAGGGCATTGATAGCATTTTTGTGACAGATCATTGTGTCTTGTTTCTGAAATTGCATCTGCAGTCAGCTTTCAGAAAGGTATGCATCACTTTCTTTGCCTGGAACATAAATAGGCCTTGTATTTTTGATGTATAGGGTGATGTATCAAGTCTAGCAAATGTGCATTTTGCTGTAAAATTGACGTGAAGTGCAGTTTGTCTCCTGGCACCGGTAGATCAACCTACAGTATTTGCTTGCAGTTTTTCCCTCTGTAAACCATGATTTTATACAAGCAAAATATAAAAGCTTAGTAAAATGATCTGTATATCATAGAATACTCTGCTGTAATGGAGCGGTTTACCATTTAAAGACAAAATATGGTTGACGATTTAAATACTGCGTAAGAAGAAATAGAAATGCTAGCAGTATTAAGACCCTCAAACATACCAAAGAAATGTCAAGCAAACTTGTTGTTTTCAATTAAACCAGGCAAGCATCATTGTGTATGAGAGTTTAAGACTTTACCCTCAACAAATGATGTCTCCCGATACTTATCAACATATATACATCTTGACCTCACAAGTCCTTCTCTTCTCCACTCTTTTATGTTCCTCACTCAATTTGCTGTAAAAATGTCACAAACAAGCCCAATCCTCTGGAATACAGTGCCTTCTCTCATCAATCTGATGTCAGGAGATAATCTGATGTGACCTTCAACCTGAAAACTCTCCATGAAAACCTATAATCTACAGCAGGGGTGGTGAACTCCAGGCCTCGAGAGCCGCCAACAGGTCATGTTTTCAGGATTTCCTTAGTATTGCACAGATAATAATATAATCTCCTGCACTGGTGATAATTCCAATCCCTGTGCAATACTAAGGAAATCCTGAAAACCTGCACTGCTGGTAGCTGTCAAATCCTGGAGTTTCCCACCCCTGATCTAGAGTGTTCCCAATGCCACTTCACTACCACCGCAGCTGCTCCAACCCCAAGATCTGCTGTCTCCTTCCCCATTACCATGTAGATTGCAAGACCAAGTAGTCAGGGTCTTCCCTTCTGCACTAGTCAGTCATTTTGCTTTTTTCTTTTTTTGTAAGTAATATGTATGTTAACCTTCAAATGTATAGCACCATTAATTTAATGGTGTTTTAAAGACATATAATGATAATAATGTCAAGGGAAGAAAGAGCCAGGTTGTAAAACTTCAATGCAAATTAATTTCTTCTCTCTGAAGACAAGCCTTTGCGAATGGTGGTATTTTTTGGCTTCCTACTCTCTCTGCAAAACACATGACCATTCCACTAAACTAAATATTCATGTGTATTAGAAAATATTCATCCGACGGCTATCTAGTGTGCATAAACATCTCTAGAGTATCAGAATCATAGATGTTTTGCCATGTATGTTGTTCACATCAGTGATATCTAACCTGCAGCTATCCAGATGTTGGGAAACTATATCATTCAACATCCACTTATATGAGGGGGGCTGCTGTGATGAGAAGGATATGTTCAATCATTGCAAATATTTCACAACCTAAAATCAGTTTCGGCAGAATGTACAATTATTTCTGTCATATCCAAATAAACCTGACATATAAATATATGCTAACACTGAGGATCTGCACAATCTAGGATCTGTACCAACATAAATATTAGAACCATTAAATATCCAAAATTTCCTTATGAAACAGATTTTTAACAGATTTAAGAAGTCAAATCTGTAGCCATATAACACAATTATACATTACTATGCTATAACTATACAAAAATGCTGAAAAATAACTCAATGCTGAAAATTGTAACTGGACTGATATAACAATCAACGTTTCTTCAATGAACATTGCTTAAATCAATAGCACAAGAAAGCAAATAACTGAAACTTTGTAGTGTTTCCCACCTAAAAAAAATGCCTTCTTTCTCCACTTATGAGCCACTTCTTTCCCTCCCTTGCTTTTCGATTAATCATTAAGTAAAAAAAAACATTAAATTCTATTGTGGTTATGTAGGATGGGTTAGGTTTTAGGTGCTGCCATTCCTGCCCTGTGGTGTGGATTTAAATATGTACATTGGAAATGTAAAGTAGTCATCTGTGATGTTAAGGTTGCTAGGATGTGTATGATGTAAAGTGGCCATTATCGCTGACGGCTTCCCTGATGGAAAAGGATAATTTTCTCTGATAGCTAGTACACCTCTTAAGGGTGGGGTTACAATAACAAAATGGACCTGTAATATGTTCAGGAAGGCATGAGAGTAAAGAGTTCCTAGGATACAGAGGCTGCACCTGTGGGAGGTCTGGTAGGGAAGAAGACCCCCATAAGATCCAGTTGGACCCCCTGGACCAAACGCAAGACCCTGAACTCATCTCTTTAGATTAGAGTCTGTGAGAAATATCTCAAGTAGTGTCTGTCTTCCCCTGGCTGGACTTTGTGAATCCCCTTGTTTCTGAAGGCTTTTTGGCTCTTGTGAATGGGCCTATGTTGTAAATGTGAGGGAGTCCTGTCTTACCAGCTATTTCAAGAGTGCATGTGTGGAATTAACTGTGGGTGGAACGGAATAGACCGATACAAATATTTGAATCCGTGGGCAATCTAATGATGTTAACGGGGAAGATGATGGCCTGTGAATCTCAGTAGAGGCCCAAGTGCCAGGGAAGCAGTTGGCTGGTAAATTAAAGATATTAATATTAATATTAATGGAGAATACGTTTAGGAAATGTGCCTACAGTAGTTATTTACAAAAGACTGTGTTCAATCTGCAGTAAAGAATCATTCATAAAGAAACTTGACTCAGTGACTGTGTCCTCCCTTGGGAAGCACTGTGTCCCTCATCAACGTCCCGTTTGCCCTGGAACGGCAGCAGGGGCTCAGAATGACCATCCAGGGCTGTACAGTAGCTGATACTCTTCCTTGCCCGTGACTACAACAGCCCCACATTGCCCCCTCAACAGTTACATCAAATTAGGCTATCATTTCTTCAATGGTGAAAATGCAACTGCCTGTTAAAATCTATGAGGTGGGAAGGTAATAGACAGGAACACGGGGATGCACCAGTACAGGCCCACAGTCCAAGCTATTGATTTCTAGTGAGTGTTTATCAAATTTTAGGGCTGGATTCAGAGCAACAGTGGTCAGTTCTACTGTATCAGGACTAATATGTTGCTTTATATTGTTCTCTATGCTGTCTTTTTCTGTGTGCTACATAAGCAAAGAACAGTCCTTCATTTTTTGTGTACTGTGCATGGCTGACATCAAAGTAGCTAGTCTCTTTTCACTAGCTCAGAGATAACTGAGTGTCTGAATTGGGAAACATCTTATATATAAAACCCGAAGGCCACTTCCGGTCTATCCGCTCAACTTCCGTGACGGCCTGCGCCCTGTGACAAAGACCGGAATCGGAAGTAGCAGTCCCACGAGCGAGCCGCTGTCAAAATGGCACAGCGCCTTGCGGTGGCGCTAAAGCGCCACCACTCTCCGTTATCCCGCCACCGGCCCTGCACAGAGCCCCGTGTGCGCCCATCCACATCCGGCCCACAGCCCCCGCTGCCCCATCACCCCCCTGCCTGTCACCATAGCCGCCCTCCACTGCCTTCCCCCCGCTGCCCCATCAGCCCCCTGCCTGTCACCATAGCCGCCCTCCACTGTCCGGTCACCCCCAGCCTATCACCACTGCCCCTCCGCTCCCCGATCGCCCCCCTCCACTCTCCGGTCACCCCCCGCCTCTCAGCACAGACCCCCTCCACTCTCCGGTCACCCCCCTCCTTACCACAGCTCCCTCCAGCCACACGCGATCTCTCTTCATCGGTTCATCCTGCTTGAGGACCTTTGATGACGTCACGATGATGGGTGGAGTCACAGATCACATGACCGTGACGTCATCAAAGGTCCTGTCCCGATCTAACCTCCTCTGCCTATTCATCCCCCTGCGCTGCACACTGACCCACGATCTGCTCACTGACCCCCACTCTGACCCTGACCCTGCTCTGCCCACCCACCCCCACTCTGACCACTGACCCACACTCTGCCCCTGACCCTGCCCACTCACCCCCACTCTGACCACTGACCCTCACTCTGCCCACTCACCCCCCAACTCTGCCCACTCACCCCCCAACTCTGCCCCCCTCACCCCCTCTCTGCCCCCCTCACCCCCACTCTGCACACTGACCCCCACTCTGTCCCTGCTCTGCCCACTGACCCCCACTCTGCCCACTGACCCCCACTCTGACCACTCACCCCCAAACTCTGCCCACTCACCCCCCTACTCTTCCCCCTGAACCCCTCTCTGCCCCCTCACCCCCACTCTGCACACTGACCCCCTCTCTGCCCCTGACCCTGCTCTGCCCACTGACCCCCACTCTGCCCACTCACCCCAAACTCTGCCCACTCTGCCCACTCACCCTGCTCTGCCCACTCACCCCCACTCTCTGCCCACTCACCCCCTCTCTGCCCACTCACCCCCACTATGCCCACTGACCATGCTCTGCCCACTCACCCTGCTCGGCCCATTGACCCCTCACACTGGCCACTCATCTTGCTCTGCCCACTCACCCCTCACTGCCCACTGACCCCTCACACTGACCCTGCTCTGCCCACTGACCATCCTCTCCCCACTGACCCCTCACTGACCCTGCTCTGCCCACTCGCCCTGCTCAGCCCACTGACCCCTCACACTGCCCACTGACCCTCCTCTGCACACTGAACATGCTCTGCCCACTGACCCCTCAATGCCCACTCACCCTGCTCTGCCCACTGACCCTGCTCTGCTCACTGACCACTCACACTGCCCACTCACCCTGCTCTGCCCACTGACCCCTCACACGCCCCACTGACCCTGCTCTGCTCACTGACCACTCACACTGCCCACTCACCCTGCTCTGCCCACTGACCCCTCACATGCCCCACTGACCCTGCTCTGCTCACTGACCACTCACACTGCCCACTCACCCTGCTCTGCCCACTGACCCCTCACACGCCCCACTGACCCTGCTCTGCTCACTGACCACTCACACTGCCCACTCACCCTGCTCTGCCCACTGACCCCTCACATGCCCCACTGACCCTGCTCTGCTCACTGACCAATCACACTGCCCACTCACCCTGCTCTGCCCACTGACCCCTCACATGCCCCACTGACCCTGCTCTGCCCTCTCACCCCTCACACTGACCCCTCACACTGCCCACTGACCCCTCACACTGCCCACTCACGCCTCACACTGCCCACTGAACATGCTATGCCCACTTACCCCTCACACTGCCCACTGACCATGCTTTGCCCACTGACCCCTCACACTGCCTACTGACCCTGCTCTGCTCATTTACTCCCGCTCTGCCCACTCGCCCCCGCTCTGCCCACTCGCCCCTGCTTATACCACTCACCCTGCCCACTGACCACCCTATGTTCACTCACCCCCCGCTCTGCCCTTTCACCATGCCCACTGACCCCTGCTCTGCCAACTGACCGTGCCCACTCACCCATGCTCTACCCACTGACCCTTCTCTGCCCACTCACTGTGCCCACTGACCCCTGCTCTGCCCACTGACTGTGCCCAATAACCCTTGCTATGCCCACTAAACCCTGCTCTGCCCACTCACCCCCGCTCTGCCCGCTGACCCTTGCTCTGCTCACTGACTGTGCCCACTCACCCCTGCTCTGCCCACTCACCCCTGCTCTGCCCACTGATTTTTCCCACTAACCCCTGCTGTGCCTACTGACTGTGCCCACTGACCCCTGCTCTGCCCAATCACTCTGCCCACTAACCCCTGCTCTGACCACTGACCCCCGCTATTACCCTGCTCTGACCACTGACGCCCCAATCCTGCTCACTGACCCTGCTCTGCCCATTCATCCACCACTCTGCCCACTCACCCCCGCTCTGCCCACTGACCCTGCTCTGCCTACTTACCCCCCCCCCCCTCTGGCTACTGACCATGCCCACTGACCCCAGCTCTGCCCACAGACCCCAGCTCTGCCTACTGACCCTGCTCTGACTACTGATTATGCCCACTCACCCCTGCTCTGCCCAATGACTGCCCACTAACCCCTGCTCTTCCCATTCATCCCCCACTCTGCCCACTGACCCCGCTTTGCCCACTCACCCCCAGCAGATCGGTTTCCCAGCCAACGACAGGTCCTGTCCTGCCACCTACAAGACGGGTGGAGCGAGCCGCCGCAGGGTAAGTATCCTCACTGAGGTTTTTTTTATTTTTATTATCACCATGAAGGGGCGGGGGGTGTGCAGCCCCAGAGGGAGGGAGGGAGGGAGGGCGGGCGCGCCAGCCAGCCAGCCAGCCAGCCATCCATCCATCCATCCATCCAGCCAGCCACAGAGACTGGAGGCCCAGAGGGACGGCTGCCGCGCGGAGCGGAGGGGGTCAGGAGGAGCGCCTCCATCCTGCCCCCCTATCCATCCTGCCCCCCTATCCATCCTGCCCCCCCTATCCATCTTGCACCCCCTATCCATCCTGCACCCCCTATCCATCCTGCCCCCCCTATCCATCCTGCCCCCCCTATCCATCTTGCACCCCCTATCCATCCTGCACCCCCTATCCATCTTGCACCCCCTATCCATCCTGCCACCCCCTATCCATCCTGCCACCCCCTATCCATCCTGCCACCCCCAACACCATCCTGACACCCCCAACACCATCCTGCCCCCCGACTCCATCCCGCACCCCCATCACCATTCTCACCCCCCGCCAACATCCTGCCCCGCCACCTACATCCTCCCCCCTCCCCCACCACCATCCTGCCCTGCCGTCTCCATCCTGCCCTGCCGTCTCCATCCTGTCCCCCCTTCCCGCTACATCCTGACCCGCTCGCTCCATCCTGCCCCACTCGCTCCATTCTGCCCCCCTCCCCTCCTCAGCTGATCGCTTGCCCAGGCAACTACAGGTCCTAAAGGCCTGTAGGACCTACAAGGCGGAGGTGGAGCGAGCCGCCGGACAGGTGAGTATCCTCACTGAGGATTTTTTTATTTTTACTGTGGACGACCGGGGGCCAGGAGGAGTGGGGGACCGCGGTCACCGCAGTATTGCCATATACCATAGTGCTGCTATACATGTGCTATAATGTACAGCCATATACCATAGTGCTGCTATACATGTACTGTAAATTACAGTACATGTATAGCAGCACTATAGTATATGGCGGTACATTACAGTCTGTAATGTACCGCCATATACTATAGTGCTGCTATACATTTACTATAATCTACCGCCATATACTATAGTGCTGCTATACATGTACTGTAATGTACCGCCATATACCATAGTGCTGCTATACATGTGCTCTAATTACCACCATATACCATCGTACTGCTATATATATATTATATCTTATATATAAAACCCGAAGGCCACTTCCTGCCAATCCGCTCAACTTCCGTGATGGCCTGCGCCTTGTGTCAAAGACCGGAACCGGAAGTACCAGACTCACGAGCGGTGAGCGCATAGCGCTCACCGTGAGCCGCTGTCAAGATGGCACAGCGCCTCGGGGTGGGCGCTAAAGCGCCACCACTCCCCCTTATCCCGCCACCGTCCCTGCACAGAGCCCCGTCTGCGCCCACCCACATCCGGCCCACAGCCCTGCAGCTCACCGCCCACTCTCCATCAAGGACCGCCATCCCGCCACTGGCTCCGCACACAGCCTGGTGTGCGCCCACCAACATGCGGGAACCGGCCCGGACCGGCCCACACTCCGGTGTGCGGCCTCCGCCGCCACCGCTCCCAGTCCTGCCGCTCTCTCCACACACCCGGTGACTCTCCTCCATCACGGAGCTAGCCCCGCCCGCACTCCGGGGCCGGCCTCCGGAACCGCCGACAGCCCAGTGAGTGTTCAGCCCTCCAGCCTCCGTTCTCCTCTGCCCCCCCAGCCTCCGCTCTCCTCTGCCCCCAGCCTCCGCTCTCCTCTGCCCCCCAGCCTCCACCCCCTCCCTCCTCTGACCCCTCCCTCCTCTAACCCCTCCAGTTTCTGCCTCCTCCGTCCTCTGCCCCCTCCAGCCTCTGCCCCCTCCAGCCTGTGCTGCACTCACTGCTGACCACTGAGCCAACGCACTCTCTGCTGACCACTGAGCCACCGCGCTCTCTGCTGACCACTGAGCCACCGCACTCACTGCTGACCACTGAGCCACCCCACTCACTGCTGATCACTGACCCACCCCACTCACGCTGACCACTGACCCACCCCACTCACTGCTGACCACTGAGCCACCCCACTCACTGCTGACCACTGAGCCACCCCACTCACTGCTGACCACTGAGCCAGCCCACTCACTGCTGACCACTGAGCCAGCCCACTCACTGCTGACCACTGAGCCACCCCACTCACTGCTGACCACTGAGCCACCCCACTCACTGCTGACCACTGAGCCACCCCACTCACTGCTGACCACTGAGCCACCCCACTCACTGCTGACCACTGAGCCACTGCACTCACTGCTAACCACTGAGCCACCGCACTCACTGCTGACCACTGAGCCACCGTATACTCTGCTAACCACTGAGCCGCCTGTATACACACAATTAATTTCACAGCACTCCCCTATTACTAAATAAACTCTATATAGATTCTAGACTACCCGATTCTTTAGAATCGGGCCACCATCTAGTTTTATATAATTGCTCATTTTTACACACAGCTTGTTAAAAAAAATTCACCTGAAGTAGCTTTAGTTCATTTAAACACAGCGCAAGACACTGAAGGTGTTGTGAGGTTCTGACACGCCTGGGCCAGATCTTTCAGTTGTTTTAGAGAGGACATCATGGTGGCAACCCGGATCCATGACCGTGGCGGTGTCAATTAAAAGTTTAGGGCTAGATGATGGGGGCTAAAGCGAAAGGGGTATTCGTGACACCACCCATGGTGTGCGGCTATAGGTGGCCGCTGCTGGTGCAGAACCTCTGGGGATGGTGACCGGCAGCTAGCATGGCTTCACTCCCCGTGGGTAGAGCGGTGGGTCCCCAGGGCAGTGGATAAAGGGGGTGACTAGTTCATTCTTCAACTGGCCCCCTTCATGGTCTCAGCACACGGATAGGTCAGGTGGCCTGCACGACCAGTAGTAACTGCAAAGAAAAGTCTCTCACACAAGTGCTGGAGTTCTGTACCTTTAATTCTCAGACCAAACCAGGCCACCGGGTGCTTTCCTCTGCCACGCTCTGGTTTTAGCGGCTTCTCTGGGAACCGGGACTGTGAACCTGAGACCCCCTTCTCTGTCTTTGGTGTTCCCCAGTTCCTCTTTCATGTTCCTCAGTTTCTTTCTAGTGTTTCTCTCTCTTTCTCTCATATTTCTCTTTCTTTCTGGTGGTACTCTCAGTGCTATTTTTCACCTCGTATGTCACGTCTCCGCACATGGCACTCAGATCAAGCAGCCACATGCTTTTCTGGCACCGCTTCAAAATACCTTGCCATAGTACGGCCTAACTTTCCAAGGTGTGTCCAGTAGTGAGTCACAGTTCCTAGAGAACATGTGATCTCCAGTTCGGCGCTTCGGGCCTCACACTGTCACGCCACTCTCATGGCCGGTCCCTGTTTCCTCCATCAGCCCCTCTGTACCTCCAACAGATACGTGTATACGGGTGATTTCTGTCTTCTGCCGCACCCCAAGGGCTACTTCTTTTCTCTGCAACTTTCCTCTCCCTTCCCCACCCGGGACGAGCGTGACCATGCTCAAGTCCATGGGGCCAGCTCATCACTCTCCTCCTTTCTCCTCGACTCCCTTCTCTTTTCTCCTCTTCCTACCCTTGTCCCCTTTTCTCTAAGGCTAGGGTCACACTTGCCCAATTCTAAGTTCCCTGCGTTGTTTGCAGAGAACTTAGAATTTTTTTCTCCCTCCGCAGCCTTCACACAGGCTGCAGAGCGGAGAACGCGGCCCCTAGCAACCCTCTGTGTATCATGGATTCCAGCTACACAGCAGGCTGCGGGGAGTGCAATTTTCACCACGCACAGGGGAACGCATCATGCTGTGTTTCACTGTGCGTGGTGCGAATCACATTTCCCGCAGCCCGCTGTGTAGCTGGTATCCATGATACACAGCGGGTTACTAGGGGCCACGTTCTCCGCTCTGCAGCCTGTGTGAAGGCTGCGGAGGGAGAAAAAAATTCTAAGTTCTCTGCAAACAACGCAGGGAACTTAGAATTGGGCAAGTGTGACCCTAGCCTAAGACTGGGCCCTCCCTCCTGCGGGTCCACCCATGGTCCCTGTTTGGGGCTCTAGGTGTGTGGTGCAAGTGTGGGTTCTGGATCCACCATCCTGGTCTCCTCAGAGAACAGGGGCACTGCACCCCCGCAGTGAAGAGGGGTTGCAGTACTCCTGGTGGCGGCCTAACCAGTGGGGTGCCACAGTTCGGTATCAGGCTTACATTTTTTTTGTATCAAGATGTCATAGTGCATTGTGTTATTTGTGTCATGTTGGGAAATGCTAAAATCTACATGACTGTTTTATCAGAACACATGCCATTTTCCATTTTTGAATTCACTATTATTTTACATATCCCAAAATAACCCATGTGTGATAAACCCGTTGGAAGATCAGTTCTTCAGTGAATGATAAGTAATGTCACAGTATGACGTTAGAAAAGAGCCAGATGCTCCTGGGCTCCTGGGGTTTTGCTTTACTGATTGTCATTTCCATCCTGTTTTCTTCTTCAGAAAACAGCGTGACGGGATATTAAACACAACAGCATCGTGACTGTACATATTGGCGAGACGCTTTTAAGGTTACTTAACCTTCCCTGGACCCTAAGACAAATTTCAGTCATAGCTACTTGCAGAACTTAAAGAAGGGACTTTTTTATTTGAAGGGTACGGTAATTTAAATTTTGGATACATGGAGTTAGTGGAGACTCCTTGCATTATAGTTTGTGTACTTCTGCTCCCATGTATTTGACTACATTGAATTTATGTGCTTTATCTATATAATAACATATGAAGTCACAAAGTAAAATATGCCTCCTCCTTATCACAACTACTTCTCTCAGGTCACCTGCACATGTTGAGTATTTGGGGAGTTTTTTACTTCAGTATTTGTAAGGTCATGTGCACACATTGTTTTTTACCTCAGGATTTTGTAAGTCAATGTTCACACGTTGAGCATTTGGTCAGTATTTAACCTCAGTATTTACAAGACCAAACCAGGAGAGGAACAGAGGAAAAGTATAATAGAAACAAGTCGCCATTTCTGTATTTATTGACCACTCCTAGTTTTGGCTTTCCAATACTGATGCAGAATATGGACCAAAAAACTGAACATGTGAACATGGCCACAAATTGAATTTTGACAGCATGAACATTACAAAGAGTGAGCATTCAGGTTACTCATTCTACAAACCTTTCAGCCATGATCACATGTTGAGCATTTGGTCAGTTTTTTACCTCAGTATTTGTAACCAAAACCAGAAGTGGGTGATAAATACAGAAGTGGTAATGTGTTTCTATTATACTTTTCCTCTGATTATTCCACTCATGGCTCTGGCTACAAATACTGAGGTAAAACACCTCACCTAATACTTAACATGTGCACATGACTTTAATGTGAGTGACATTGTTTATTGTAAGGCCACGTGCACACGTTGAGTATTTGGAGAGTTTTTTACCTCATTATTTGTGGCTAAAACCATGAGTGGGTGATAAATACAGAAGTGGTGATGTGCTTCTGTCGCACTCACTAGCGACCGGGGTACTCGGGGCCGGACCGTACCATCTCTGGGGTGTCAGGGTGCCATGGCCCGGCTCTGTGGTCCCGATGCGGCAAACAGAAAGGATTAGGGTGTATTTACAAGGAACATGATAGAGTTTCTCGTGACGCCACCCGTGATGAGTGGTCAGTGAGGACCACTGCTGCCGGATTTCTGCTGGAGACGATGGTGAGGGGCAGCCTGGATGGAAAGCCTTCCACAGGTAGGGCTGGATGTCCAAAGGGCAAGAGTAATGGTGAAAGGAGCACTCTGAATGCTGCACTCTCCTTAGCAGCTTCTTCAGCCAGCACGCAGGGACAACTCTGATGTGGCTCCGCAGGTGGCGGTTCTACTGCAATGCAATGATAACAGTCTCACACACATTTGAGCTGACCAGCTTCTTTACTGTTCACGGTTCTTAAAAGCAGGTTACAGCACAGTTTACGGTCATAGTTTTTACACTTTACCGGGGACCCATGTTTAACTGCAGCTCAACGGTTCCGCTGCGTCACTCCTCTCAAAGTACCTCTCATGCCTTTCCAGTTAGTCTCTATCCTCGCACACGGGTTCGGTCCGGCCATAACGGGCTCTGTAGTGATGTCTCCTACTCTCTTGGGTCACTAGCCCTAGTCCGATGGCTTTGTCCTACTCCGCTGTGTTAGTTAGGTTACGGGTCATAGAGTCCCTGTACCACGCCGGGATATCCTGTGAATAGAGTTGTGGAGTCTCCCCAGTCACTTTTACAGAGCTGGCTCTCTGGTTGTCCTGGCCTAGTCTTCCAGTGACCCAGGTGTGATTTGGGCTTACCAGGCTCTTTCCGCCTCTCCAGTTGTCAGCTCTGGGTCCTTCGACCAGCTAGATTAGTCACGGCTGTTGGGCCCGTTGTTCTCCCAATATCTTTAGTGTTTAGCTGTGGGGTGTATCTGCTTGTGGTGCTTTTCCCTCGCCTCTTTCTCTAGGGTGAGCTCCCTCCTGGGTATACTGCCTCCAGGGAACTGCTGCCTCCAAGGAACCTCTCCTCCTGGGAATGTGTACCTCCAACTTGGTGCTCCAGTGTTTTACTACTGTTCCTCCACCCCTTTGTCAGGGTCTGTCTTTCCCTCCACCCACATTTCTCTAAACTCCCGCCACCCCTTGCCCTACATAGAGTAATTGCCTCAGGGTTGGAATGTGTCGGTGTGTGTGTGTATTTTGAGTTGACCGTCTTACCTCGTCTGACTGCAGTTCATCCTGCCGCAGGGGCAGCACATTTCTACTTTTCCTCTGATTGTTCCACTCTTGATTTTGGCGACAAATACTGAGGTAAAAGACTCACCAAATACTTAATGTGTGAACGTGGCCTCAAGGTAAATTGCTTATGTTTTCCTCACCCTTGATGTCAGTATGCAAACTTCCCAAATACTGTTATTTTGTAATAAAGGACTCTTTCTATGACTTTACATTGGCTCAGTAGCATAGTCCTATTTCTAGAGGCGAATAAATCTGTAAAAAAATGAATCATGAGTTTTTTGAGATGGGATAATTTGCTATTAATATGTTGTCTGACACAGGCCCAGTCATTTTTTAAGTGGTCTTTACTTAAGGGGAACCTGTTAAGTCTTTTTTGTTTTTAAACTGCCCCCAATGTTATTTAGATCATCCATTGTGCATCACTAACCTGTTTTTTTTTAATTCCATGTATTTTTCATAAAAAACACTTTAGATGCTTGTATGTTTGCATTAGGTTCCTGCACAAACAGTCAACAGGGTGTTTCTTCTGCTGGTATCAGTCATGTCAATCCTCATTCAGTCATGCAGTTTATTAAATGTAGTTATGCCCCTCCTCCCAAATTGTAATATATTAACATCACTTAAGAACCTTCAGAAATTCACATGTGTTGTATCAGAGCCAGAGGTGACCATAATAGACATAGCCTATAGCTCCTTCACGTCAGGCCTGCTTAGCTCTGCTCATTATAGACATATGGTCGTGACATCACCACAGGTCCTTCTACAGCATTAGTGAATTTCTGCAGGTCCTTAAGTGATGTTAATATATTACAATGCGGAAAGGCGTGACTATGTTTAAACAACTGCATGAATGAATGTGGATTGATGTGACTAATACCTGCTGAAGTATCCACCCTGATGACTGTTTGAGCAGATACCTAATGAAAATATATAAGCATATAAAGTGCTCTTTTATGATAAATACATGGATTTTTTTTAAAACTAGATTGGTGATGCACAGTGTAGGATCTAAATAACATTGGGGGCAGTTTAAACGCAAAAAACGACATGACAGGTTCCCTTAAAAATAACAAAATAATTTTACTTATATAGAAGCGGAGACTCCACCAAAGGTTCCTTCCTCTCTGGCATTTTTCAAATTTGTGTGCTTTTTTAGCATATTTAACAATAAAGACTGCAATGCATGAATGTTTTTCAGTACCTCAGTCCTAATAGTCTTATAAAGGAGGAAAATAATTCCGTGATCCATTTTTTTTCTAAAGATGCCATTTGTAATAATGCTGCATATACTGACATTTTCAAAGGTCACGTAGCACTTCATAAATTTCTCATATTAGAAAATGCTAAGAAGCTTGTCTTGCCTTTTGTATGTCCTATTTATGTATTATGTATTAAAAAATTGGCAAATGTCCAGTTACTGCCATATTTGAAAAAACAATACAAGCTGCCAATGTGATGGCATTTAGTGGAAAAAATTGGAATGAATCAAAGGGTTTATTCCAGAATCTGATATTTCTCAAATTCCCGGCAGTCCTTTCTAAAATAGCCCAGCCAAATTTATCAGGTCCTCTGTGGCTCATTTGATGCATCTACTTTGGACTCCTGCATTGTGTGAAGTGGGTGCTCCAATAATGTGGGACTATAACCTACATTTCCCACAATCCCCTGCTTCTTCACCAAACTCCCTGCTCTCCCCCATGCACAGATAAGATTAGTTGCTCTTCCATTTACTCTGTGATCTGCTAATGGCCGAGCTTAAAGAATGAAACATTGTGCCTACCAAGTACTGAACGTGTAACCATGGCTTAAATGTAATTTTTTTCTGTCCCCACCATCCTGTGCAAAACTTTATAATCCTACATCCAGTGGCGCACCCAGAAATTTCCCAAGGTAGGGGTCCAAGAAACACACACCGGCCCTGAAAGGGGGGTGTCACCCCCAGCGGGGTTCCGAGGGGCAAAGCCCCCGGTGGGGGGGTTTGGGGGAGCAAAGTCCCCCTAAAAGCAGCCTCTTTTGTGGGCCCTTGGGTGCTGTGTAATTGTTCCTGTCTCCTGACATAGGGGCCCAGCTCCTTGTGTACTGCACCACTTCTCAGGGCCGTCCAAAGGGGGGGGTCCAGACACGTAGGTCCCCCCCTTGGGTGTGCCTATGCCTACATCCACTACCAAAGTATTATATTGTATTTTTTCTAACCTATTTTAAGATGATTTTAAGTCACTGAGCTATAAATTGTTTAGAGAAATTAATCATATATAGGTTTAATTTTTTTACAGCTATGGCCTTGGTTCTATTAGTGTATGGCATTAGATGTGAGAATGTGGTGCCCTGCCATTACAGGTAGCCACAGAACCAACTAAAGCATGGAAGGATTTCCACAGTAGGTACCCTTGCACACACAACACCTTCAACCCCAGGCCTGTAGGGAGAGCTCCACTTGCTGCCTTTAAGCAAGATCCCCTATAAATACAAGTATTGGGGGCAGAGTTAGCTAGTTCAGTACGGAGCAGTACTGAGGAAGACGTCCTGGTGTGTCGGAACCATAATAGGCCCGAGCCAGTAGACTAGCCTAGCCAGTGTGAGGGCCTGAGAGTGAGGTCGAAGGCAAAACGTGAGAAAGACAAAGTAAAGAAGCAGAATGGGAGCAGAGGAGCCATACCGGTTCACCCCAGGATGCAACCCGGACACTGGAGTCCAAGTCTGCAGGAGACCATAAAGCCCAGCAGAAAACACCAGTTCACCGAGGAGACTCTAGTCTCCCAGACACCCGTAATGCAGCCAACAGGGAAGCCAGGGACCACAGAAGAAGTTATAGCGGTAGCCCACACAAAGGTTCTCAACACTACGACACAAGTGAGAGAGAGACACAGAGGAGGTCAGGCCTAGTTCAACACAGGTCAAGGGACTTCACCGAGGGAAAATAGACAAGGAGGCCTTATCCAACACTCACTTTGGAAATCCAGAAGTGCCTTCCTGACCACCTGGAGTGTACCCTGGACAGTGCATGCCGTAACACGAGAAAAGGTACAGAAACGATTCCCAGTGTATGTGTCAGTTCTTCCATCCCTGAACCTGTTCGGCCTAGAGACTGTAGCAGCCGCCCAGCTGCCTAAACGCCTCCCTGTGCAAATCCCCTTCACCTCATCACTGCCTCGGGGACCCCGCTCCATCTGTGGGGAGCAATACTACCCAAGCTGCCCATCCATCATCCTCGGAGGTCTGCAGCAGCGCTGGTGCCTTCACCAGATTCCACAGGTGGCTTCACGAAACTCTATTCTTTCTTTTATTATTTTTCCCTTTTTACCCAGTGAGCCCCAGGGTACGGACCTGGGCACAGGCCACCGATACATCACTCCCCAGCACTAATACCCGGGTACCGAGTGCCCAAAGACCTCTGGGCAGGTCAAGAGCATCGAATGTGATATGCTAATAATACTCGCTCAGGTTCTGCTGTGAGGTTGAGCTGATGTCAAGCAACAATGATCCTTTCTTGCCATCAGATTACAGGTGTGGAGAAGAGGAAGAGACTAAGCTCTCTATCTCCTCCATTGCCATTCACAGAATATTTTGCTCTGCATTTGGATGACATCCGAATCCAGTGTGATATTTCAAAATCACCAATAGACTTGAATTGGTGCATGTGATCCAAGACTTAATGCCAGACGCAGAATGCAACAATTTTTTTTCTATGCAAATTACGACAACATTTTTATTGATATACTGTCTAAGAGATATACTGTCATATACTACATCCAATAGTAAATCATCCTGACAGGTTCCCCTTTAACCTACTCTTGACATAGGATAGAGTAGTATGTCCAAGTGTGAGGCTCAGATGTATAGGGCAAGCGCTGATCATTGCTGTTTAACCATTTAAATGCCATTATCAAACTCTGACAGGGACAATTAAGGGTGTGTTGCATGTCTGCCACTCTGTATAGGGAGTCTGGGCAAAGTAAACAGGAGTTCTTTGGATTTTGGAGGAGTAAATCAGGGTATACATAACCAGCCTCTTCCATACATTAGGTGATGTAAGAGTGTTCAGCAAATAAACTGCTATATAACACTATTCCAGATAGAAGTAGACAGTCATGCTTTAATAATCTTCACACAAGGCTTCCAGAATAGCAGTCATGACAGTCTGTTGACAGAATATCTTCCTTTCTTAGTTACAATCTTTTCTTTAAACAGTGTATGTACACAGAGCATTGCACTGTACCTTTTTCATGCAGTGAAGTGAGGGGGAAGGGGTGAATCCTGTACTCAGCCAGTTCTCTCCATTGTCCTTCTGCTTCACATCAGCATTTGCTCCTTATCTGTCCTAGCTATTCTGCACTCCTGACAGTCTCTTTCCTGGACTGGCTCGCCACGGCAGTTTTACCTTGTGCAGGAAACCCACACAGTCTTTTCAAGCGCTGCTCCTTCTTTTGCAGAGAACCAAAAACACACTCCTTCCCAGCATCCCCTGGGATAGTTCCTGTCTCCTGTATCAGCCTTAACTCCATAGTTTCTGAATGATTTTAGATCACTGGTGCAGTTCTTGGTTGTCACAGGTGCAATCCTTTTAGGGATGTTTGTTTGGATGCTTACTGCTCACCCCCTCTCTACACATCGTTTATGGTGGTGGTGGGGGAGGGGGGGTGGCAATCTACCGTCATGGAAAGCAGAATTTTCCAAAGTCTCATTGGCAAATTCATTTTGGTGCTTCTGTGAATCAAGCTGGGATGCATGGGAGATGGTGATTTTACATAATCACAGGTTTATATGGGGACTAAAAATACAGTGAAAAGTGTTTAAAAAAAGTTTAAAAATATTAAAAATATTATAAAAATTCAAATTACCCCACATTTCCCCAATTCAATTAAAAAAAAAATATTGAGCATTGCCATTGTCGATAAAGTCCAATCTATCAAACTATAAATAAAAACGTATACGCCAAACACTGGAAAAAAAAACATATAAAAATGTAAAAATTTCTATTTTAGTTGCTACACCTCCCCCAAAAATACAATGAAAATCAAGCAAAACATTGTATATAATGCTAAGTGATACCAATAAAAACTACAACTTTACATGCAAATGCCCCTCTCTTCCCCCAAAAAAATAGTCTTTTCTCACCATCTTCTGTAGGAAATAGACATTCTTTTAAAATAAAAATAAATATGTTAGTATTCCTTTAAGTATCATTTTGCTAGATTATTTTTATTTCACAATGAAGGACTTAAAAAATTAAAAAAAACCTTGCAGTAGATTACATGGTAAAATTAATGGTATCATTAAAAAAAACCTCTTCACTATGTGAATGGGAAAATATAAAAATTAAAATTATCTCTAGGACGTCTGGCCCGGTAGGGGTTAACAGTTGTGCGGCTTTTCAATTATCAATAGATTCCAAATTCTTTTCTCAGTATTTTAATATACGACCTACTAAAACCTTTCACTATAAATTTATAATTTTATTTACTAGTATATCTAAATATTTCTTCTTGTATAAGCTCGGCTAAAATATATATGGAAATAAAGTGTAATAAATATCAGCGTGAGATCACAATCCATTCTGTACTCAGACAATAAATAAAGCTGGCCAAGCAAGAACATTGTCTTGCTACTGCCACCATGTGGTTGAAATTGTGAATTACATGCAACTATGCATTTAACAGTTTTGCACATTGAAAATTTCAGACATTCTGCTGCACTTTCACATCAGCATTTTTCACTGATTGCGGCAGATTTACCGCATCTGCCGCCTAACGGCTGAGCCCCATGCATTGTCTATGGGGCTTGCGGTCGGGTGCAGCAATTGAGGTTTTGCCGTGATCCGACAAATGTGGCATTTGCGGCCACGAAAAAAAACGCAGCTAGCAGCGTTTGTTTTCACAGCCGCAAGTGCCGGATCTGCTGCATCAGGCAGAACCGCACTTCCCACTCCCGACCGCAAGCCCCATAGACAATGCATCAGTGAAAAATGCTGATGTCAATGGGGCCTAATAAGAATCATTCACTAGGTTAAAAAAAACAGTACATATTGGTACTTATGGTGCATTTACCATGATGAATCCGGATTTCCACTGCTTTTGTCACGAAGGTAAAAGCCTTTAATGTCCAACTTCCCTGTCTTTGATGACAACCATAACACAACCCCTTGCTGATATTACTTCACTCAAGTCCAATGATTTATATATATTATACTGTCCATCCATTACACTGACCAGCTTTCATCATGTGGATAGTGATGCTGTAGTGTTAAGATCTGGAGATGTCTCGATGTTCACACAGACCAAATATAGGTACCGTATGTTACTTGGTGTATGTGTGCATATATATACAGTATATATACATGTATATATATATATATATATATATATATACATGTGTGCTTGTATATAGGGATATGTGAGTGAACCTATGTGTATATCTTAAAGGTTATGATATGTGTGTGCATGAATATATATATATATATATATATACTGTACGTACATACATATATGCCGACCTTCAAAATACACATATATATATATATATGTAGATGTACTATATATATGCACTCAAGCACCTCTAGTCTGTATATGTAATCATCTGTGGACCTTGATCTTGACACTACTATCAATCAGCAATCACTTTATATGATGGGAAAGTAGTAGCTTTTCTCTTTTATACATAACCTTCATAATGCTGGATCCAATTTAGCAGTGAATGCTTTGTGGCAGTAATAAATCCACACTTTTTCTTTTTTTCCCAGTCCATGATGCTGGTGACTTTTTGTCTTTTTTTCCTATTTTTGGAATTCTTTCACAGAGTTGTTCTACCTTTGCGGCAATATACTCAGGGCATTCTCAATGATACCAGATCAATGAGTGTGGTCTCCATTACAAGTATATACTTGTATTGTGATGATAAATTGGCAGATATTAATTTCCTGGACATCATTTCTATGTGAAGCCTCAGCTAATGACATAATTGCAGATTATTTGACTTTGGAGCACAATTGTTACAGATGTTCTAAAAGTACATGCACCTCTGTTGCTGTTACTACATAGGATTCACTGAAATGGACACAGAATCCTCGTATATAAATGATCTGGCTGGAATCTCCTATTTGCAGTGTAGCCTGGGCCGTGCTGAGGGGCACAGTGCTGTTTTATAACCCTGGCACAGGAAAGGTAATTATTCTGGCAGATCTCTCAGGTACATTTTATTAGACAGTAAGTTAGTATAATAAATGCTTCTCCCTAGGGTCTATACAGCATTTCTTAAAAGACTTCTGGAAACAAACTATACCAAAATCCACTTCTTGTATGGTTGTGTTGCTTAAAGAGGAACTCCGGGGAGAGAAAAAATGTTTGCACAGTCCCTGCCCTTCTACATGATGAAGCAGAGCTGGGCACTACAGTTCTAGGATATAGATCACGTATAAATCAATAAAATCATATCTGTTCCTCCGCACTCACCCCTCCCTTTGGGGACAGAGAAGATTCTGCCTCATGTTGCTGAGAGTAGGGAGGTGTGTCTTACAGAAAAAGTATATTCCAACATATAAAAATACCCTGTAATAAATACATAAAAAATAAAAAGTTAGTGCTATTAAAAACATGGTACTTAGAACATACATTTTTGCAAAAAAAGGTATAAAGTCATCCCATCAGCCTCAAGGTGTACCCACTTCGGGACGGTACCTACTCTAATTAATCTGCTCAGGTGTCGTCAGACCTCAATGAAGTCAAGGTGCAGAGTCGCCTAGTTCAGTGTGAGCATGCTCCTACAGGTGTGTTCACTTATGTTTGCTCTGCCTCAGTTTCACGTATGCATATGTTTATAATCTGCAGATAAATAACATTTAAGTAATGTTCAACTGCTTTTCCAGAACTGCGGCTACAGGAGAGAATAAAGTTATATTCTCCCTGCAGCTGTTCATTACCAGTTATTAGGATATTGCAGGGAACGATTAGTCAATGCTCACTGTACTGTGAGGGTGCTGTGATAACTTACTGACAAACTGATGATAAATCTGCAGCATATGTGTGTAGATCAGGCTGTCAGCCAATATGTCAGAAGCTGATTGGTTAAACAAATACTTTACTTAAGGGATAGTAGAGGGGAAGATATGATTTGATTATGTAAAGGCATGCCCCATTTGTCACTACAAGAAATATTCTCAAATACCCCGTCCAGGGGATCAGGATGAAAGTGCTGACCCCAAGGACTCCCCTCCGAATATCAGGAACCACTGAAACAATTTGCCTTTCAAAACAGCTAGCAAAAAGAAGACGTTGCACTACTGCTGTACCAATGTAAATTCAATGGGGGAGCAGCAGAGTGAGTCTTTGGAGTAGCACAATGATTCACATACCGTATATACTCGTGTATAAGCCGACCCGTGTATAAGCCGACCCCCCTACTTTTGCCCCCAAAACCTGGGAAAATCTATTGACTCGCGTATAAGCCGAGGGTGGACCCCAGCACAGGTTTACAGCCCCCAGCAGTGGTATACAGGCCCCAGCAGTATGATATACAGCAGCCCCCAGTGGTATATACAGCAGCTCCCAGTGGTATATACAGCAGCCACAGTGGTATATGCAGCAGCCCCCAGTGGTATATACAGCAGCCCCCAGTGGTATTGCAGCCCCTATATACAGCAGCCCCAGTGGTGTATACAGCAGCCCCAGTGGTATTGCAGCCCCTATATACAGCAGCCCCAGTGGTGTATACAGCAGCCCCTATATACAGCAGCCCCAGTGGTATTGCAGCCCCAGTGGTATTGCAGCCCCTATATACAGCAGCCCCAGTGGTGTATACAGCAGCCCCTATATACAGCAGCCCCAGTGGTATTGCAGCCCCAGTGGTGTATACAGCAGCCCCTATATACAGCAGCCCCAGTGGTATTGCAGCCCCAGTGGTAGTATACAGCAGCCCTAGTGGTATACAGCAGGCCCCCAGGGGTACATATAGCAGCCCCCAGGGGGTACCCAGCAGCCCCCTGGGGGTACCCAGCAGCCCCCAGGGGGTTTATACAGCAGCCCCCTGGGGGTACCCAGCAGCCCCCAGGGGGTTTATACAGCAGCCCCCTGGGGGTCCCCAGCAGCCCCCTGGGGGTACCCAACAGCCCCCAGGGGGTTTATACAGCAGCCCCCCCTGGGGGTCCCCAGCAGCCCCCAGGGGGTTTATACAGCAGCCCCCTGGGGGTACCCAGCAGCCCCCAGGGGGTTTATACAGCAGCCCCCTGGGGGTACCCAGCAGCCCCCAGGGGGTTTATACAGCAGCCCCCTGGGGGTCCCCATCAGCCCCCTGGGGGTACCCATCAGCCCCCTGGGGGTACCCAGCAGCCCCCAGGGGGTATCCGCAGCCCCCAAATGCTGGCACTCGCTGGCAAGGGCCCCCCCCCGCTTCTCTTACCATTCCGGTCTTCTGATCCGTGCCGCTCCTCGGTGCTCCTCGCTGCTCCGTCCGTCCTCCTACATCCGGGATCCCCAGCCGTCGCGCGATGACGTCATATGCCTGCGACGGCCGGAGATCCCGGATGTAGGAGGACGGACGGATGGAGCAGCGAGGAGCACCGAGGAGCGGCGCGGATCAGAAGACCGGAATGGTAATATAAGCGCCCTGGGGGGGGGCCCTTACAAGGGGGGACAGTGCCAGCATTTGGGGGCTATATGCACTGCTTCCCCCTGCGCTGATTGACAGGGGGAAGCAGTGCATATTTAATGAGCGGCCCCACGTGACGGGGCCGCTCATACAGCAGCCTCCCCCCGCCTCCTGCAGCCTCCACAGCCCCGGGACACAGCCCCCACCTACATGTACCGTATATGACCCGTGTATAAGCCGAGGGGTAGACTTTTCAGCCCAAATTTTGGGCTGAAAAACTCGGCTTATACACGAGTATATACGGTACTTATTACAATACCTATATTTCATCTTCTATTTCATCATCTATTGCATCTTCACACATGTATACACTCTAGCAGAAAGGATACCCGGTTATCTAACACTGTTAGGCTATGTTCAGTTTTTGGTCAGTTTTTCACATCAGTTTTTGTAAGCTAAAACCTGGAGTGGATGAAAAATACAGACGTTGTGACATCTTTCTACAGGATGGGCCATTTATATGAATGCACCTAAGTAAAATGGGAATGGTTGGTGATATCAACTTCCTGTTTGTTGCACATTAGTATATGGGAGAAGGGGGAAAACTTTTTCAGATGGGTGTTCACCATGGCGGCTATTTTGAAGTCAGCCATTTAGGATCCAACTTTATTTTTTTCAATGGGAAGAGGTTCATGTGACACATCAAACTTATTGAGAATTTATAAGAAAAACAATGGTGTGCTTGGTTTAAATGTAACATGCGTGTGGAAGCACGCATCATGTGATGCACTTGGAAAAAGCGTGAGATTTCAAACTTCTTCACACTAGCGTTTTTTTTAAATCGCGGCAGATGCGGTGAAAAAAGCGCATCTGCCGCGATTACCGCATACCGGCTGCACTTGCGGCACGGTTGCGGCACAGTTGCGGCAAGCCCCATACAATGTATAGGCGGGCTTGCGGCAGGTGCGGCAAGTGCGGTTTTGGCACTTGTGGCAGGTGCTGCCGCGAAAAAA
Organism: Allobates femoralis; assembly: GCA_033576535.1. Lineage (NCBI taxonomy): Eukaryota > Metazoa > Chordata > Amphibia > Anura > Aromobatidae > Allobates > Allobates femoralis. Next base: position 503,589,712 of record JARQOC010000005.1, read on the forward strand.
ACGCTAGTGAGAAATTACCCTTAGATGTCAGCGTTTGCAATGCCCCCAAGTTCCGTCTGCCATAGGGATCAATTGACAGCGTTAACGCAGTGTTACCTTTCCGTTAACACTGTGCTAAAGCTGCCAAATTCTAAGTTTTAGACGGAACCCCCTGAACGCTACGGTAAACACTAGTTTGACCCTAGCCTAACTCAGTAACATGCCATGCCTAAAGCACACTCTGATTTTCCCCCCAAAAAAATCAGTAAACACAAAAACCCAAGTAAAGAAAGAAACATTTCAGTTTAAGAGTTGTCTTTGCTATTTTCTGAGTCCCAGTAAGCATCTGATGGCAGCATTTTTTTCACTGAATGTGGCAGATCCAGCAGATTTACCGCATCTGCAGCTAGCCCTCATTTATTCTCTATGGGGCTTGCAGCAAGTGCGGCAAGTGCGGTTTTGCAAATCCGGCAGTTTCGGCAAGGTAAAAAAACGCGGTTAGCTGCATTTTTTTTTGTGCGGTCGCAAGTGCCGGATTGCGGCAAAACCTCACTTGCCACACCTGCCACAAGGGAATGAATGGGGGCTAGTTGCAGGTGTAGCGCAAGCCGGCTGTTAGGCGGCAGATGCGGTAAATCTGCCGGATCTGCCGCATTCAGCGAAAAACAATCATGTGTAAGGGGCCTTAGAGATGTATTTGCATTTTGAATAAGCCTTATCCTGGGTGAAGGGGCCAACTTAATATATTAAAGTAAAATCTACAGTCTGAAAGTGAGTAGTACATTACGCAGCTCATATAGTATTCTGCACTATGTGTTGTGAATGGTTAATTGTGTTTTTGTCCTGCCAGCAAAAATGACAGATTATAGCTGCATATTTTGCTATGACATATTGCAGTGCATAGCGCTATTAACCGGAGGGGTGACAAGTGTCTAACATAAAGGTATACCCAACATCTGGAGGGATAACTGGCAGAAAATGTGTCCGCGCATCATCAGTGTGATTATGTGACTCATCAGGATGTAGATTGAAGCCACAGCTGAATATAATGTCATCATTTCATTCAAATTATACCAAGAAAGTAGATTAGTTTCATGTCATGGTCAAAGCCATATTACAGACTTAACTATTCTGAATACCGAATAGATGAAAAGATCTCAAAATCTTAAGGAATACTTTGCAATATGATTGAGTAAGAAGTAAGTAAGAAGCATGCTGTAAAATCAAGAAAAACTTTAGTTTAGAACAAAATGTTTATCACAAAAATCTCACACTATAAAGATAATAAACTGTGAGGTGCCCCCACATGGGCACAGATGCTGCAATGTCTGTGCACATGGATAATCCACAGCAGATTGTCGTTCTAAGGTGCTTTCACATCAGCGTTTTTCGTAATTCGCGCAGATGCGGTGAAAAAACGCATCTGCCGCGTTTGCTGCATAACCGTTCCACTTGCGGCGCGGTTGCGGTTTTTTCTATGCAAAGTATAGGCGTACTTGCGCAGGTGCGGCAAGTGCGGTTTTGCACTTGCCGCACGTGCGGCCGCGAAAAAAACCACGGCTTACTGCGGTTTTTTTCGCAGGCCGCACCTGCCGCAAGTGCAAAACGCACTTGCCGCACCTGCCGCAAGTATGCCTATACTTTGCATAGAAAAAACCGCAACCGCGCCGCAAGTAGAAACGTTATGCGGCAAACGCGGCAGATGCGTTTTTTTCACCGCATCTGCGCGAATTACGAAAAACGCTGATGTGAAAGGGCCCTAAGGTACGTAGATGAGATTTGAACACATTTCACTCCCAAAAATGTAGAGAGGTGAAATTCACTGATACTTCCAGCACAGATGATTAAGGCCAGCTTCACACCACGGTTTTCGGCTGTCAGGTTATGACCGGTGTTTTGCAAGAAGCACCAGACATAACCTAACAGCCCCGGACAAACAATACCGGAGTGCAAATCTGCCCTACGATCCTGTTTGTGCCGGAATCGTCTGTGTCGCTGTCAAGTGCTGAAATATCAGCACAGCGGTTTGCAAGGGAGCTAGCCGCGGTGCTGATATTTCAGTCATGGAGCTCTCCAGGTGCTGAAATTCAGCGGCGGACGATTTCAACAGCAGCCACAATTTCAGCACCTGGCGTGTCTGGGAACATTTTTTTGCTAGATCCGGTGCGATACGGTGCCCATAGACTCCCATGTTATGGGCGCCGGATCGCCCTGGATCCGGAGGATCTAGTTTTGTTTGATTCTTGCCTCGGACACAAAAATGCTGCAAGCTCTGATTTTGTGTCCGGGCAAAAAACGAAAACAGCCAGATCCTGCCGGACAGACACCAAACCGGAGAGCAAATAACTGCCATCCGGCCCGATCCGGCACTATAGGGATACAATAGGGGCAAAATTGAATCCGGGGCTGTACAGTTCACACCAGACAGCTCCGGACCCGAAAAACCATGGTGTGAAGCTGGCCTAATGGTACCGTCACACGTCGCGATATCGCAAACGATATCGTAGATACGACCCGTTTTTTGAGGAATGGCTACGATGTCCAAACGATATCGTAGCGTGTGACTCCTAGATATGATGACGATGATGTGTCGTATCGCTCATCGCAGATTTGAGAACATGTTCTCAAATATGCCGATTTTCGACCGTACGATCTGCTGCATCGTGCTGTGTGACACCGTGCAAACGATCTTAATAACGATTTTGCCTATTCCTGACAATGGCTGGCCTCGATCGCTGGGTTGTGCGCTGGATCACTGGCGTGTTGCCAAATGTGAAATCGTTAACAAGATCTATGCTTGTGACACCGCACAAGCGATATCACAAAATTGTGCTAACGATCTCGATCACGTGACTTTCCAGCCAATATCGTGATCGAGATTGAAGCTTGTGACGGTACCATAAGTCTACGTTTCCATGATCCAGAGATACTGCATCCTGGACGCAGCGTCCTTCCTCCTATTGGGGCACCGGTGATCTCCATGGGTGAATGCAGTTGCCGCTGATCAGTGTTCTAGAGGTGCCGACTTTTTGCTGTATTTTCCTGATGAGATTGCAACCGTCTCCGCAGGAAAAAATGACATGCTGTGGCACTGGAAGTCACTTCGCATATCAATTTAAGCTTTGGAGAAAACGGGCACAGTGGGCATGGGATTTCTTTAAATACCCTCCACTGTGGTTGTACTGTACAATGCAGCATTTTGGACATAGTAAAATCATGTTGCATCTAAAACTCTTCAAACACTGATCATGGGAACATACCCTAATGACAAAATCCACACGTGGATGTTTTCCATGTGTTATGAATGTCTCATTGAATGTATTTTTCAGTGCATGATTTCTCTAAGAGGGAAGGTCCTGGTAGGGTTGCCCAGCTTTTCACTAATGTATAGGTATTATTACAGCAAATAACTATCTGCACCTGCCACTAAACAGTTGGCTCCAGGCTCTGTCATGACAGGCAGATGCCAGCAGTATGTTCATTTGGATTCCCCAAAACCAGAATAGAAAGTGATCACAATATCCAGAATACCGTAGATATGCTTGTATGTGCACAAAAAAGGAACCAATAAAAACTCCAACTCATCCTGCAAAAAACAAGCCCTCACATAAACCTGTCAGCAGAATTGTAGAACAATTATAGCTTTTATGGTGGTGGTTTTCATCAAAAAAAGGGTTTTTGAGTGTGTAATAGTAGAAAAACATAAAAAATACGACATAATGGGGTATCGCTGTAATCACACCGGCCCGAAGAATAAAGCTGTCTAATCGCCTATACCACATAGTGAATGGCGGAAAAAATAAAGAACAGTAATTTAGTCGGGCTGGCAGGGAAGGGGTTACTCTGATACCGGGACGGTGGCTTCGGTGGGGATCACGGCTGGTCGGTCCCGTTTCCGTGCCCTGGGCACTCAATGGCTGATGGGGGTGATGATGATGGGCGATTACATGTGACACCACCTGTGATACCTGGTAATATAATTACCAGCACTGCAACTCTCCGCTGAGGTGATGGTGATGCAGCAGTGATAGTACAGCTCCCCACAGGCGGAGCTTTACCTCAGAGCAGCGGGGTGGATGATAGGAGTAGTAGTTTTTGGTTTTGTGTAAGCGCTGCAGGCAGCGGAGGAGAGTCTGGCACATACACACACTATAGTCTCTGTTTCGGTACCTTTTTTACTGATGTTGGAGAGCAGGTACAGTTCAGGAGGGTAATCAGGTGGCCGGTGCAGTTTGGGACGTCCACCTTGGAGAGTTGTGAGGCCTCCTCCGCTAGTGTGTTTTATGGTTGGGGTGAGATCTGCCTGAAGTTTGATCTACCGCTCTCTCTCCTCAGGAGTCTACTCCAAAAGCTGAAATTAAGGACCTTTACTTGGGATCCCTATCTTCTCTAGGGCCATGATCCTTCAACCAGTCTAGCTTGAGCCTTTACTTTCTTCTGAGCTCAGGGGGACTAAATCCTCCGGATCTGTTCAGGATTTCTCTGCTACTAATGGAAATATAGCAGTTACGGACTCTGGTGTCCGGGTTGACTTTAAGGGTAACTAGCTTCTTCCGTTCTTCCTAACTCTTCCACTGGCCTCAGTCTCCCTCCCTAGTGCACTGCACAGCTCTGGTCAGTCTTTCCTGGTTCTGGGCCTGACTTGGTCCCAGCAACCAGCTCCTTTAGGCTCTTTGGTCCTAGCTGACCTTCTGCCCTAACTGTTCTTCCTTACTGTCTGACTGAACTAACTCCTCCCTCAGACCTGGACCTTGATAGGGGATCTGGTTTAAGGGCAGCCAGTGGGGGCTCACCCTCTAGGCCTGGGGTGGGAAGGTGTTGTGTGCTGTGTGTGCCAAGGTGTACATCCCTCCCTGCAAAGGTTGGTCCTGTGGCAATCCCTGTAGGGGTGCCAAATAATTCTTTACCGGCTTTTGATTTGGTTATTCTGCCTCCCAAATATTACAGTAAAACTCAGCTCACGTCCTGTGCTCTGTGCTAAGCACTTACACCGAGGTTTACATTTAAAATTTCTAAAACACATGATTCACATGGAGCCCCTGACAGATAATTCACTATAATGAGGCAGAGGGAGTCATTTGGACTCTATCTGGCCTATAATTCAGTGAGGTCTGTCTTTTTAAGCATGCATAAAATCACGGTCGACCACAGTTTTGTGCACTTTTGAAAAGACACCACTGAACGAGCACAGGATAAATGTGATTCAAATTTAATGTAAAATGTTATTAATAAAAGCTTCACTTACCGTAATCCATAAAAAAACAAGTCCCCAGTCAGAGCTGTAATCTGCCAATGGAAGTATAAGGGGTTTAAAATGTACTTGTGACGACTATCCGCTGTGAGGCTGAGCTACTTGTAAGGCAGCACCCGAGAAACTCCGAGGCCCTCACCCCCCTATACAGGGATCTGGAATTACAGCAGAAAATATGTGCTCCAGGAGTCAAATAGCTCTGCTTTCCTTGCAAGTGTCAGTGTGTGACTAAAGGTACTGTTACACGGTAAGATATTGTGAACGACATCGCTGAAAAGTCTTGGATTTGGAGGCGTTCAAAAGACATCGTTAGGACGTCGTTGCGTGTAACACCGAGATAAGACTAGGATAAATCGTTGGATCGCTGATCGCAGATTTATGAACATGTTCTCAAATCAGACAATCGTCGTTCAGCCAACCTGCTGCATCGCTGTGTGTGACACCGCAACAACGATGTCGTTCATGACTTCGCCTATTCACAACAGTGAACAAGTATTATTGGCTGGGTTGTGTGAATGATAGCTGCTCGCTACATCGTTGGTGCGTCGTCCACGATATCTAGACGTGTAACAGCTCACCAACGTTGTCAAAAAGATGTCCTAATGACTGCGCTCCCGTGAAATCGTAGGTGAGACTATTACAACATTGAAGTGTGTAATGGTACTTTTAGTAGTATTGTACAGCCACATGTGGGATATTGCCATGTTCAGCAGAAATTGTGTGATGAATTTTGGTGCCATTTTTACCCATTTCCCTGAGTGAAAATGTAAAATTTTGGGCCAAAACAACATTTTTGTAGTAAAATTATAATTATTTTTTCTTTACTGTCCAATAATATAATATTCTGTGACACACATGTGAGGTGAATATGATCACTACACCACTAGGTGTAGTGACTTAAGATGGGTTATGCTGTTCTGGCATCTCAGGGGCTCTGCCAATGTGAATTGGCACCTGCAAACCGTAACAGCAAAATCTACACTAAATAATGGCGCTTTTTCCTTTCTGAGCTGTGAACTGTGTCTGAAAAGTAGTTTTTGTGTCAAATGTTCACTGCTTTGCAGTCCATGAGTGTTGCTGTTCTGATTTAAATCTGAGTTTTTTTCATTAGTTCAAGCTGTAGTCTATGCTGTTTGTAGCTCTGCAGGTGGAGGAGTGTGTCATAGCATTCATGCAGAGGTGGAGGTAGAGGAGTGTATCTTTGTATTCAGATCTCCACTCCCTCAGCCTTTAAGAAGTTCCACTTCCCTCCACGAGGTGTTGCAGATAGATTTCAGTCTCTACTTGAACCCCATGCAGTGAGGATGTGCTGCACTGTGCTGTTATTCCCTTCCATTGTAGTAGCTGAGTTTTCCCAGTCCGTGAGTGGAGAAAGGGGCTCTTAGCTCAGGGCCAGTTATAAGCAAAGGTGGTGACCAGGGTGAGCCAGGGACCCCAAGTCAGGTTCAGACTACTTTCCCAGTTCCCTTTAACCAGCTTACCATCCTGTCTCTTGATTCCCTATCTGCTATACCATCCCTTGACTTCCTGATTACATGCAGGGTATTAGCACTCTAAACGTAATTGCTCAACAAACTATTATAAAAAAAATATAACTTGGGGCTATAACAAGATTTTAGTGGTAAAAATTTAATTATTCTTTTTTCACCTCCCAATGGTTAAACATTTTGCAACACACCTATGGTGCCAATATGCTCACTGCACCCCTAGATGAATTCATTGAGGGGCTGTAATTTGTAAAGTGCGATCACTTAAGAGGGGTTCTACTCTTCCTGCATGTTAGGGGATCTCCCAATGTGATATGGCACCCCCAAATCATTCCAGAAAAATCTGCACTCTAATAAGGCATTCCAACCCTTTTGAGCTTTGTGCTATGCCTCGAAAGTAATTTTAATATGCAAATGGAGTCCGTGGAGCCTCGATTAAGAGTCTCGAACACGGGACTAGCCAGATATCCCTCCAGGGAAGGACCTAGCCCTGAGATCAGTGAGTGCTTTGTGATGTCGAAAGTAATTTTGACCACATATGGGATATCAGTGTACTCAGGAGAAATTACACTTAAAACTGGATGATCCATTTTCCCTGTTACCCTTGTGAAAATCAAAAATTTGGGGCAAAAGAAAATTAAAGGGGGATGTGTTTTTACATTTTCTTGGCTCAATGTTATAAAAGTCTGGAACCTGTCGATTCACGGTACTTACCACACCTAGAATTGAATTTCTTGAGAAATGTAGTTTCCGAAATGTGGCAACTTGTGGGTGGTTTCCACAGTTTAGGAACAGGAAGGAAGGTGAAAACAAGCCTGGGGGGGTGAAGGGGTTAAAATAGAAGGAACCATTTAGACATCTGTATACTCTGAAAAGCATAAAAGAGACAAAAATAATTCTATGTTTCACCGGAGTGATAGAAATAACTGTAATTTAAAGATGGCGTACTACAAAGAGGAGAACTTATAGTGGCCCGTGATTGACAAAGTCACCACTCCGAGTATGATAATAATCAATATACTGTAGGTGGAATTGCTGTTTTCATATGGATTGATTACTGAATACAAGCCCAGCATAAAGCGCTCGCTCTGTTATTACATGGCTGGGATGATGCCTGCAGATTTAACACTTAGAGGGCTGAAAATTGTAGATGTGGAAGGTGTAGTGTTCTCGGTTGCTCTGTAGCTTGGCTTCCTACAATGGTAGGTATTAGCACAGATGCAGGATTTTGCTTTTATTTGCTGGTATATATTGAAACACAATAACATGTGAGCAGATTTGAGCTGTTAGTTACAACCACAGAATATTTGCTACAAAAAGTACTTTTAATCTAAGGTTTTAGTAAGCGCAGGGGTGGGGTTCACATTTTTAACAACAGGTTCCCTGTTTGTATGGCTAAGGCCGGCTTCACACCACTGTTTCCTGCTGTCAGGTTCTGTCTGGTGTTTTGAAGGAAGCATCGGACAGAACCTGACAGCACCAGACAAGCAGCAATTGAGGGCAAGTATGCCCTCCGATCCTGTCTTTTGCAGGATTTGTTTCTGTTTGTTGCTCCTGCTGTCCGCGGTGCTGATATTTCAGCCTGCGTGTGAAGGGGAGCTGCCCACAGTACTGAAATTTCAGTGTTCTGTGCAGTGCAGCTGTCAATGGTGCTGAACATTCAGCGGTGGCTCTGAAATGCTGCTGCTGTCCATGGTGCTGAATGAGTGCGGCAGCATTGCAGAGCCGACACAGTTCTGTAAATGGCCTATGGGAAACTATCCGATTTTTTGCCGGATCCGGCGCCTAAAGAGTCCCATGTTATGGGCGCCGGATCGCCCCAGATTCGTTTCTGTCTGGTTTTGTCTGATTTTGGTGCCGGAGCCAAAAAATGTTGCAGGTTCTGATTTTGTGAAATTAATCCGGGATAGAATGTAACAAACCGGATGCCAAATAGCAGCTATCCGGCACCATAGGGATACACGGGGGGCAAAATCGGATCCAGTTCAAACTGGACAGACCTGGAACAGAAAAATAGTGTGTGAAGCCAGCGCAAGAAGCCACACCCCACACTTTATTGCAGACCACACACCTTTGTCAGGCCACACCCATTTACATGACTTTTCCTCAACCATAAAATAAAAACACAGTTAACCAAAATTAATATCATACAACGTTCTGCAAAAAATGTAATAGATATCACTAGAGATGAGCAAACTTTGCTTGAACATTTTCAAATCCAGACCGAATTTGGCATTGTTTGTTTGGCCTTTTGAACACAAACGTTTTTGCTGAAAAGTTGTGAAATTTACGCTTTGTTTGGTAATTTTTCAGATGTGTGCAGCTTAACTAGGACAGAAGCATTGGTCCGAATGCTGTTTCTGTTCTATGTTATTCTACACACACATACACACAGACACACAGATCACCTTACCTGTCTCCTGCTGCTTGCTTGCTTCTGGGCTGCTCTCCCAGTAGTAGTTGAAATGGAAATAAATGTTTATAAGTTTATCGTGACGCCACCCACAGATTCTGGTGATTACGTATAGTAGCTGAGGTGGAACAGCTCCCTGCAAGCAGAGCTGGCCCTCCGGGGCAGGGAAGCACCTGTAGTGATTGAAGTGCTGATGTTGGAGATAAACCAGTTGCAGTGCGGCGGGGAAATAATTACGCGGAGACTCTACCTGGGTATTTTACTGGATCATTGTTGTTGTGGTACAGTTCACAGAAGACAACAGTTGTTGGGTAAGAGTAGCCAGCCGGGTAGTCACAGTGGGCTGCAGAGTCTCTTGGAGTCTCCCGTGGTATGCCTTCCTTGCTCTAACCTGTGTCCCATTGCAGCTGCCTGTCCTGGAACAGCTTGCTTAGGCCCTATTGGGGTGCTTTCTGAGTGTCCCGGCTTCCCGCTCTCTTTTCTCCTGCAGTGGAACTGAACCCTGGTGGGTTATTCTGGTGTGACTGGTTTCCTTTCTGACATGGTGTCAGGGCAGGTAGACGGACCCACGATGACCGGTGTTATGACTCAGGGGCTGAACTCCCTGTGCCGCGTCTTTGGAACCGGCACTCCGGTGTGTGAACCAGGGTACCCTCCCAGATGATGGACGCTCTGATTCGGGGGGGTCCCCTCCTTCAGTCTGGGCTACCTGTTTTCTCTCTCTCTCCAGGCCCCCTCTCACAGAGTCCCCTTCTCTCTCTCAGGACTAGCAACCTTCATTTTACTACCTCCCAACTCCCCTAACTCCCCCCCCTAGGGTATGGGCTCTTGACATCTGCCTAGGTGAGTGTGCGAGAGTGCTGGGATGGGATCGTCCTAGAAACTTTACATTCCACTGTGATAGGGATAACCGCACACTCATTTATGGATGCAATACCCCAACTGTGACGCCTGACCAGTGGGGCGCCACACTCTCACATACTTCCAGTCCTGTCCATTAACCTTGGAGTGGTAATCTCTGCGGTCCTGGGTTCAAATCCCACCAAGAACAACATCTGAAAGGAGTTTGTATGTTCGTGGGTTTCCTCCAGTTTCCTCCCACACTTTACATACTGATAGGATGTTTGGATTGTGAGCCCAAATGGGGACAGTATTACTGATGTATGTATAGTGCTGTGGAAATAATGGCGCTGTATAAGGGAATAAATATTATTATAGTCTCTCTACTTAAAAATCTTCTGTGAAGGCCTGTATTATTATTTACTATGTATCATGTGTTCCCACAAAATTGTGTGTGCTTGAAAGAAAAGAGTTAAAATTATGTCAATAGATCCAAAACAGGGTGTCACATAACTGTTCTTACATGGACCATGATGTGAGAAGTGTTAGGGCACTTTACATCAGCGTTTTTTTCAAATCGCGGCTGACAGCATTTTTTTCGCGGCGCACTGCCGCAAGTGCCAAAACCGCACTTGCCGCACTGCAGCAAGTCCGCCTATACCTTGTATGGCGTTTACCGCAACCGCGCCGCAACCGTGTCGCAAGTGCAGCCAGTATGCGGTAATCGCGGCAGATGCGTTTTTTCACCGCATCTGCCGCGATTGAAAAAAACGCGATGCGCAGAAGAAATACTTTAAATGCAATAGTAGTGGATACCACCATATACCAGGCATTGTCACTTCTATAGTTTCCTGTTATATTACTATCACATGCCACATTTACAGTGGTCTTCACACTACATGTCTACAATGGCTCACAATGGTTCACTGCTGCTAAGCTTGTTGTTTAGGCACATGCCATTGCCAATTAGTTGTCTACTTTACATCTACACATTATCTACCGCTATTTTAGGACTTCTGTCTCAGTACAATATGTCCAAGCATACTAAGTCTGATCATTGCTTTTCTAAAGGTAATCTGTTGCCAGGTGTTTGCTTCCTTATCTCAGAGCATCATAATATAGGGACAGACAGCTGATTTCTGACTAGTCTACTTGGTGTGTTCTAATAAAATCAGTGCTTTATTAGCAAATGATTATCAGTAGAACTACTTGGCCTGCTGTCAGGTAGTCTATCCCCACCTCCCTCTACTGATTAGCAGCTTTCTGCCTATGCACAGTATACACAGAAAGCTGGTGATAATCACTGGGCGATGTTATACAGAGCTGAGCATTCAGAGCACTGATAGATCTGTAATAGATAAAACAATGTTTAATAATGAATATAGGAACCAGTAAAATAAGTGACACATCATTGAAATCAGGGTCTCTGCCCCAGCATTATGCTGCTCTCAGATGGGGAAGGTGACTCGCCACTCAGGGAACGGGTACTCGGATCTCGGGCGTACTGTTGCGGGAATGCTGCGGTGGTCGGTGCCCTAGTCCGTGCCTTTCAGCGGTCATATAAAAAGGGGAGAAAAATAATAAAAACAGTGTCTGTGACGCCACCTGTAGGTCCGGTGATGACACCGGTGCTGCTGAGACCTCTGGGGGATGGGTGGCAGCAAGGTGTAGTAGCCCTCTACAGGTAGGGCGGTTTCCCTGGGGTATTGGAAGTAGGAATGAGGTAATAGGGCAGCGTTGTCATTGTGGTGTGGGGCTGGAATAATGGACACACACACAAAAGTCTCTTTCTGTACCTTTACTGATGAAAACCGTTACACATCCAGGGATGAAGGGTGCACTCTGGGACTTCCACTTTGAGTGAGGTGTAAGCCTCCATTTGTCCTTTGCTTTGTCCTGCAGCCATGCTAGCTTGAAACCAGTCCTGACCTCCTGTGTCTCCACACCCCTGTTGCTGCACTGAGAGCTCTCTCTGGGCTACCGCTATCACTCCTGCGGTCCCTGGCTCTCAATTGTGGGTGCTGCGGGTGTCCGGGAAGCTGAACCTTCATGGTGTTCTGGACTTTCTGCAGGGATGGTCTCTCCCTGTGTGCAGACTCGGTCTCCTTTGTCTGGTGTTCTGGTGGGGTGAGCCAGTATGGCTCCTCTGCCCCTCTGTAGTGTTCCTCGCCTCTGCCTTCGTCCTCGCTCTCTGGACCTCACACTGGCCCTGATGTGCACTGGTGCCGGGCCCAGCACGGCTCCGGTAACCAGTTTCAGCTCCCTAGGCACTGAGCTGACCTTCACAGTTCTTGTAGTGACTGCACACTCTGGCTAATTGCCCCCCTAGCACCTGTATTTATAGGGGATCTGGCTTAAGGGCAGCCAGTTGAGCTCCCCTACAGGCCTGGGGTGGAAGGTGTTGGTGTATGTGAGTGTCTCAGCTGTGGTAATTCCATTGTGAACCAGTGAGTTCTGTGGCTTACCTGCACAGGGCGCCACAAAGGAAAAATCAGTTGACAGATTTCGTTTAAGAGATTTTTATACTTCGAAATATGTTATATTAAAATCATAAAGAATATCCAGACTTCTACAGTAGATTTACCAGTTTTCCTTGTCTCTATTATATAGCCTAGGTTCCAGTCAACGCTAAAATTCACTTTATATTATGTGTCTAATATAAAATTGCAGATCTGTTCATTTTCTATCATAACTAGTGCAGACAAATCACTTCACTTGTTATCTTATTTTCGGAAGATGCTGATCTTCACGCATTAATCAGATCTCAAACTGAGAGGCGTCAATTGTGCTTTTGTTTTTACTGAAAGTCACAGCTTAAAATGACGACAATCTACAGCAAAATAACACACTGCATCTAGATTGTTTTCTCTTTATTTATAGGCTTTACCTGATGTATTAGGGACATAGCTTTAGGGGTATACTTGTAGCTTTCACACTCACGCCCTGGTACTTGAGGGGGGCCCAGACAGGGGCATGCATAGACATCATGGGGTCCCATAGCAAAAGTTTTAATTGCCCCCCTTCAATAAAATTATTATTATATATTTGTCTAGGTCACATAATAGCGTATTTAAAATTAAACAAAGGAGACAAAGAGGCGCAGATTGTGCCTTATCACTTATAACAAGTAAAAGGTGGCCTCAGAGGTAGGTCACTCACCTGGTCGGATTGTGATCACTCACAACCGGCTTGTACGCCTGAGTTACAGCTGCCGCAGGACCCACACCGCTACGTGTACCATGGGAAGAAGATCCAGAAAACCAAACAGGAGTGGTGCCTCCGGTCCAGTGCCTGGGGGCCTTGGTGCAGGAGCAGGGGGGGTGCTACTGGCCGTCGGCGCGACCCGGGGGGAGAGGAGATAGCTGCTGCCCGTCGGCGCGGCCCGATGGAGGGGGGGTTGATGCAGCTGGGGGCCGCCGGCGCGGTGGTCTCCTACCTGGTGAGCCGCGCCGGCTGTTTGCAGCCGTCCTACGGGCCGGAGGGGCAGAAGAGAAGAGGGGCGGGATCAGGCAAGGGAAGCAGGAAGCTCTCTGCCTCCCTTGCATGACCCTCCTCTCCTCTGACGGCGGCTTGCGGGGGTCGGCTGGGGGCCCCCCTCCAGGCTTGAAGGGGGCCCCTAGCCGGTCGGGGCCCTGGTGCAGCTGCACCAGCTGCACCAGTGTAGTTCCGCCCCTGCCTCCGGTCAAAATAATGATGCAAAAGAAGACAATGCTTGTATGTGCTGCTCCTTTATTCGACCTCTCAGTATAATGGGCCAACATATAGTATAATGGCCCCCACACCTCTTCACACTTTATAATGGCCCGCACTAGGTCTTATAATAGCCATCTGCAGTAGGATGGATTCCACACAAACCTTAGCAGTGTATAATTGCTTAAATACATTACAATGGCCCTCAAATAGCCCTCCATAAGGTAAAAAGGCTCCTATTAGCCCTCCAAATAGTATAATGGCTAACACATAGCCCTCCAAACATTTTACAAGTAATTGACTTCAAATCACCTTCCATATAGTATAATGGACTCCATATTGCCTTCCATATATTATAATGCACCCCTAAGTCCTTCATATAGTATAATGCACCCCATAATTTTCCATATAATATAATGCACCCTCCATAGTCCTCCAAATATAATGCCCCTCCCATAGTCATCCGTATAGTATAATAGTCCTCCATATAATATAACGCACATTCCATATAATATAATGCAGAGCCCATATCCTCCACATAGTATAATGCACAACTCATAGTCATCTATGTAGTATTATGGCCACTGTGTACTCACTGATTTAAAAAAATATATATACTCACCTCTCAGTCCTGCTGCACTGCATAGCTGGCACACCATAGTGACAACATCGCGCCCGCTGCACTGAGCTGTCAGATCTCAGAAGCAGCGGCAGAATGATGAAGGGCGCAGACAGGGTATGGCTCCCTCTTTCATCATTTCTTTCAACTGAATCGGCATCCACTATGTCAAAACAGTTGAAAGCATGATGCGGGGAAGGGGGCGGCGATATTGGTGCGGACACCAGGCCCCCTCCACTCACAGGCCCTATAGCGGCTGCGTCGTTGGGCCCAGAGACAATACATAGGAAGAAGAAGTTATATAGAAAGAAGATGGTTTAGTAGCGGTGTATTAAGAATGGAGAGCAGAGAACATCCAAATGCCAGAAGTGAGGAAAAGACAGAGATTGATGGCTTATACTGTACTGTATCTGTGTGGGGAGGGAGGTACAGTACTGCAGAGGGGTGGGGAGAGCTCACGTGATGCTCGTATTGTGAAATCTTGCTCATTTACTGAGTTACTCTTTTAAAAAATGTTAGCTTGTCTTGCAAAATGCTCTCAAACAAAGTTACTCTTAATCCAAGGTTCCAGTGTATATTAGTTTTTTATACAATGTGATAAAACCTACTTTTTTACTGTTTTTTTTCAGAGGAAATATTTAAAACTCACATTGCCCATTGGTGGGCTCCAGATGGCGCCAGACTGGCATATACTACAATCAATGATTCCAAAGTCCCCACTATGGAAATCCCTGTGTATACAGGATCAATCTACCCTTCAGTGAAAAATTATCATTACCCAAAGGTAAGACATGTCAACTTTGAATATCTGACATGGAATTAAACATACTTCATTTACTTCATGGTTAGATTATGATTAGAGCTATGCCAATATAATTTTATAAGGTCTTTTTTTAATGGACCGTACAAGAATTGCTGTCTTCTATTGGATCGTAGAGGCCAAAAACTGTGTTAAAATTTAGGCCCACTATAAGATATTTTGAAATTGGTTCCACCAAATAAATTAGAATGGTCCATAGAAGGAAAACAGATTGCAATACAAGACATTGATTTATCATTGATTCATCAACAGTGACAATTTTCTAGCCGATCTTGATAAAGGAACCTATTGGAGTCAAACACACCTGAATCATTTAAAGGGAACCTGTCACCTAATCTACCCCTCCTAACCTATGAATACCTGTCCCTACAGTCTCAAACAACTTTATCAACCATCCCTGTCTGACCTTTTATAAGGATCTACAAGTGCAATAAAGCATTTTGTAAACTTACTGAATCCATGTCAGATGGGCGTTCCTACAGGGGATTTTGACTAGAAGCCAGGGTCTCCTGGGCTGCGCTCCCCATGCCCCCCTGCTGAAATTACTCCCCGATGGGCGGCATTCTTCTTTCCGGAGCTCGGGCACGATTCAAACTACCCACCCATTTCGTCATCGCTATGACGCAGTCACGTGATGCCTGCCCCGGGTCACTTCCGCCCGTCGTATCGCTGGGTGTACTAATAAACGCACAGGCCACCTTCAGCATGCCATCTGTGCATGCTCTGAAGATGGCATGTGCGCTTAGTACACCCAGTGATACGACGGACAGAAGTGACGCGGGGTCGTCATCACGTGACCGTGTCATAGCAATGACGAAATGGGTGGGTAGTTTGAATCGTGCCCGAGCTCCAGAAAGAAGAATGCCGCCCATCGGGGAGTAATTTCAGCAGGGGAGCAGGGGGAGTGCGGCCCAGAAGACCCTGCCTTCTCATTAAAATCCCCTGTAGGAACGCCCATCCGACATGGATTCAGTAAGTTTACAAAATGCTTTATTGCACTTGTAGATCCTTATAAAAGGTCAGACAGGGATGGTTGATAAAGTTGTTTGAGGCTGCAGGGACAGGTATTCATAGGTTAGGAGGGCTAGATTAGGTGACAGGTTCCCTTTAAGAGATGTGTGCCTCGCCAAAAATGTTACTCCAGTCCCCGATTAGAGTAAGATTTCTAGCTTAAAGAATACCATAGCTCATCATGAATTAGACAAGATGTTAGGTCATGCCACCACCGTGCCCTAGTTCCGCCCCCATTTTGGTGGAGCTGGTGCAAAAACAGCAAATACCTCAAAGTTCATTGCACAACTCTGAGTTGTGCAAACAATTATCGACTTTTCAGTGCAATTCACAACAAAATTCTGACAAAATTGTTTTGATGAATCAGCGTCAATGTGTCTGAATTTTGTCTGCATAAATAAAATTAATAAAAAACTTAAATGTTTAAAAGTTTTATTTTTGTTGTCGCCAGTCAACAATTACAACAGGCACGCTTACTGACTTTTTTTGTAAGAAAAAAAATAATAAAAAAATTGAAAATTTTCAGAAAGTAACAAGTTAAAAAAGTTCTATAACCCAAATTGAGTTTAAACATAAAATGATGTATAGGCATTATTGATTTCACCATAGCATAATACTTTATCACTGCTCCATAATAATGAGAGAATTTGATGGAATACATATCGGCAGATCTTCTCAAATCAGGCAGGAATGACATTATGCATTTGATTTATTTACTATCAATGGAATATGCCTTATTTTTCTTTGAGATCTCTCCAGACCCCTCACCTTAATAATCATAGGTTAATAAATAAAAAATGATGCCTCTCTCCAGCTCTCACGCTTCCAGCCATGCAGCCTCTCTCCATTTCAGTCCACTCTCTCTCGTCCTCCTCTCTTCAGTCATCTTCTTCCATTGTTTGCCAGGTTCTTCATCCCCTTACTATTGCACCATACTTAAAAATGTCATGACATAGAGTACATGCGGTGTGTCACACCGACATCATGAAATTTCCATGAGTCCATAATTCTGGCTAGACCTCACCTCATCATGTTGGGGCAACATTATGACAATTTGAGGCAAGTTAGAGTAGAGTGGCCGAAGATGTTGAGACACAATTGGAGAAGGCTACAAACGGCCAGAGTTGAGTATAGACTGGATAAGGGATTGGCTGCCCATATTGTTTTATTTTATTTTCTAAACTTTTTAAAGGGAACCAACCACTAGGATTAACCACCTGTAAATCAGTGCAGCAGGTGACTGATGTGGGCAGCATGACATCAGTATTTTGGGTTTTATTTCTCCCCTGTGGGCTTGTCTTTCTGCTGGAAGTTGAACCCCACTCCCTCCTTCCAGCCATTCATTTTACTTTCACTATCATGTTGCTAGAGGATAGTGAAAGTAAAATGAAGGTCAGTCACCTGCTGCACTGATTTACAGGTGGTTACGTCCTGGGGGTTGGTTCTTTTTAAGGTCTTTTATAGTCCAGCAAAATGGTAGCCAGCCTATCATTATTTTTCTGGATCCACATTAAGCAGAATGACCAACATTTGTATTCGCCTAAATCCACAACGTTTGTAAAGCTGTAGACAAATTCCATTCTTTTAGAATTGATTCAATGATCTTTACTGCTGCATTATTTCCTCATAATAAGTCAAAACCCAAATGTCTTCAAGCTGCTAAATATGAAATAACAAAGCCTCCCCTCGTCCCCTTTTGCTATGACATAGTCACTGACACGCAGCATGTATTTTGCTTACAAGACTTTCATACATTTACATTGATGTGTAGAACATAAGTCCCCGAGTGGTTTGTGCATGAGACACATCTGTCGAAAAGAGATGTGAGCAGCAGTTATGTGTAACAGTGTGAAGAGCCGGGAGGTTCAGTGTCATAGACTCACAGAACAGCAAGACCAATCATCCCGCTATTTCACAACCAATGTCTCTATTTGTGATGCATCACAAAATACGTCATCTGGAAAGACTTTCAACATTTTTCATCAAGTGCCTCTGTATAAGATTCTGTACATTTCCTCACACGTTTTTTAAGTAAAACAGAGGCAAATCTAAATTTTCCAGCACCGGGGGCAATAATTCTGTTTGTTGCCCCTCCCCACATGCAGTGTGCATAGTGGTCATGTGACCGCTCATTCATATGCATTTTGCCACACTTGCAATCACAAGTCAACGCACTGCTCTTCATAATTCTCTTAATGCCCGGTGGAAAACTAAAGCTCCTGCTTTAGGAGAAAGAAAGAATAGCTAGATGTCACATGACCTTAAATGTGAAAATTGCATGAGTGCAGTGGCCATTTGATGTTTGCTGGAATCGGAAAGCAGAGCTGAATCCTGACAGTGAGTATATTACGTGCTGTTAGGATTTGGCATGCTGCTTCCATAATTTTGTAATTAAAGGGTTTTTCCAGGTTTGTGATGAAAGTTTTGAGACACTTTAGATGACTACAGGTTTCTGCATTCTCACATGAAATACACACTTTTCAGATGCTCTAATGCCTGCAGCAAGAAGAGATAGGCCTAGCTCACATCAATGCTGCCTCTGCACTTGCCTGCCCTGCGCTAGCGCAAATTCAAGCGCAGGTGCATTTTAAAGGCAAGTGCAGGCAAACACATAGGCACATGGATGCACTGCTCTTGCGCTCGCCTGCGCTTGGTGCCCCCATTACCTGCTATGGCCGAGCGCAAGAGACAAAATCACGGAAGCGCGAGTGAGAATAAGCTGACGACACTGCGCATGGGCTTCTCCTGACGCACCCGGAAACATCACAATTCGCGTTTCCAGGTGTGTCTGGCCAAGTGCATGCGCAGTGACATCAGCTTATTCTCACTCGCTCTTCAAGGATTTTATCTCCTTCGCTCGGCTAAGCTCAGCCATAACAAGTAATGAGGGCAAGAGCAGTGCATCCATGCACCTATACGCTTGCCTGCACTTGCCTCTAAATGCACCTGTGCTTGCATTTGCTCTAGCACAGGACAGGCAAGCACAGAGGCAGCATAGATGAGAAAAGGCCCATAGTCATGTGAGTACAATAATGCATTTTACCTACTTCCAGCCACATTCCGACTAGACATGCTCAGCCTTACTCAATTCACTTATATTGCTCGAGATCAGACATGTCAACATGGCATGTAACCGCATGTATGTAATTCACGTAGGTGTGGTTTTGTGACCTCCAACTCTCACTACCAACATTAGAGAATCCTGAAAGTGTGCACTGTGTGCACTGTGAGAATTCAAAAGTCTGCAGTCACACTTGGTGTCTGCAGACTTTCATTAAAAACTTAGCTAACCCCTTTAATGCTCCTAACAATAAAAAAATATCCCTTAACTTGTCAGAAGACACAATACTTTTTAGCATAGCAATATATAAAGTAATCTTACAATTCAATTTAGTGATTGCTACATGTGTAAGGAGAAGATCTAATTACAGCACAAGAATAAATCCCCAGAAGCACAGCATCACAACCATCATCAGTACAGAAATAAATCATCAGAACCATCATTAGTACATCGTATATGAAATGTAATGTCAGGTCAGACCCATATACATATGTACAACATGAACTGACATCTCCCAGTATGTTGTTAATAATGGAAGGCGATACTGGGTGTTGTTATCAGTCATCATCAGACTGTAGATCTTACAGGACTATAAAAAATTCCAGTACATGAAAGTCTGGGATACTATGTCAGTTGCCACAACTACTAAGACATCAATTAAACAAGAGAACCATAGTTGATTAGCAAAAAAAGGGATTCCATTTATTAAGAACAATCCACAAAGTCAGAGAAAATACTGATAAGTAAGATTTCAAGGGTTATAAGTAAAGTGCTCAGTGATGATACAAACGATAGCATGCATAGAGCTGCCTCCTCAACATTGTAAGGCTATGTGCACACTGGCCGGGTTAGTGCAGGTTTAGCCGCGGAAACCGCCGGTCGGTTTCCATGAGGTTTATGCAAATTTATGTTAATCCAAAAGCGGCTTTTGGGTTAACATATAAACCTATGGAAACCGACACCCGGTGTGCACACACCGGCGGTTTCCACATGCTCATCCGTTGCTAACCCGCTGGATTCCCAGCGGGTTAGCAAAGAATGAGCATGTTCTATAATCCGGCCGGTTCTGCAGCGGCTGCAAGCAGAATCATGTGCTGCTTCCAGCCGCTGCAGAACCGCCGGCGCTAACCCGCTGTGCACCCGCCGCAAACCCGAGGCACAGCCGCCGCACATACCCGACAGGAAGCCGGTGGACGGCTGCAGAGCTTCCTGTCGGGTCCGCCCAGCCGCCGACCCGCTGTGCACCCGACAAGTGTGCACATAGCCTAAGACTCAGCATGAGCAATTGAATCTATAGCTCTTACAGGAATGTATACAGTTATCAGGGGTTTGTACAGTATAGTAACATACATAGGTATATAAACAATGCTCAGATTACAAACTCATAGTGAATAGGACATATGTGCATACAATGCCACAGGTTGACAAAGCAAGTGAACAATGGATACAGTAGTACTGTCACAACCTTAGCCAGAGCACATAATTACTCTATATCATATGAGATGTCTTTGCACCATCAGGCACCACTGTTACCTGTTTGAAAGCAATCCCCCATATACACTGTCTGAAGTTCCCCATTCCTAAGCATAGTATCTAGTATCTAGAGCTATAGACCGTGTGTCAGCATTAAAGAGTCATATCCAGTGATGTTGGAGGGTCCCCAGTGCACGTGCCAGCCCCTACGTCGTTTCGCAGGTAAGCAGTACTGATGACAATTAGACAGTATCACAAATTAGCACATCATTGTACCATATATATGATATTGTCTCTAATCGGAGTTGTTCTTTCATTTGTTCATATTGTCTTGATACCATGTTGACTTTTTACATCAACAGCTCATCTCTGCAGACTTCCATTTTCTCTAGTCTTGTGCAGCACATCCCGACAAGGTGCCCTTAAAAATACCAGAATGATTTTGATGTTCTTGAATCTACTATATAATTGCCGTAAGCACTTCCGTGTCGGACCCCGAGTAGACCGTGGTTATGTCACACTGTGACGTCACCACGGCGAAGCATTGGCCGCGTAGCGGCCAATGCGAGTCGCTGGCCTGCGCGAGCAATGGCCGCGAGGCCATTGCTCGCGCAGGCTGAGTACGAGCAATGGCCGCGAAGCGGCCATTGCGAGTCGCTGGCCGAAAATCGAACCAGAGGCTCGGCCTCAAAGTTAACGATTTACCGGTCAGGTAGCGCGAGCAATGGCCGCGAGGCCATTGCGAGTCGCTGCCTGAGCCGCGGCGCGCTTGCGGTAATCCCCATACAAAGTATAGGGGGACTTGCGGCAGGTGCGGCAGCGAGTCGCTGGCTGAGTGCGCAAGTGCAAGTTGCGGCGCGGTTGCGGTAATCCCCATAGAAAGTATAGGGGGACTTGCGGCAGGTGCGGCAAGTGCGGTTTTGCCGCACCTGCCGCAAGTCCCCCTATACTTTGTATGGGGATTAACGCAACCGCGCCGCAGATGCGGTTTTTAAATAAAATAAAATAATTTTAATACAAATAAAGTCACTTAAAATAACAAATAATAAATAAATTTAATAATAATAAAAATAGTAAAAAAACAAAACAAAATAAATAATAAAATAAAAAATAGCTATCTACTATAATCAAAATAATGCACGTTCTAGAATCCCGATGCATTTGCATCGGGCTCACAGCTAGTATAAAATAAGTGCCCTGCTCTATGCCCCTGAATAAATGATTGCTCCTTACTATGTTCTCTGCACAAAACATGACCCACACTGTCCCTCTAAAGGTACCGTTACATGGTACGACGTTGAAACGATCTCGTGGGCGCAAGGTAATTTCACACATTGTTTTGACAGCTTTGGTGAGATGTCACAAGACTAGATAGCGTGAACGACTCACCAACGATGTAGTGAGGAGGTATCATTTGCACAACCCAGCAAACGATACCTGCTCATTGCTGTGCATGGGTGAAGTTGTAAACGACATCTTTATCGCAGTGTCACACACAACGATATACCAGGTTGGCTGATCGTTGATTGTGTGGTTTGAGAACATGTTCATAAACCTGTCAACTCCGATCAAACGATTTATCGTTGTCGTATCGTGCTGTTAAACGCAACGACGCACTTATGATGTCATTACAACATTGTTCAAATCGTGACTTTTAAGCGATGTCGTTAAAGATGTTGTGCCGTGTAACAGGGCTTTTAGAGTACATGCCCTATGCACTACGCTATCCTTTTCACACTGTCCTCTACACTGTGTCCCTCTATACTTACCAGTCTTTATACAGTGCCCATTGATCACACTTTCCCTCCTAAACATACTGTCCTCTCATGCTATTCCCACTCTATACTGACCCACACATACTCTCTACCCAGTTTCTATTGTGCTCATCCAAATACTTTTATACCCCTGACTGTCTACTCACTATTCTGCTCAAAAGGCTCCTCAAACATTCCCACAACTCTGTCATACTAGCTCCTCTTAAATTCCTCCCTCTAGTTGTACAGTCCCCTCACATATTTAGCCTCTCACTCTCCATACTTTCTCCTCACACATATCCCCACTACCCACACTGTGTCCACACCCATCCTCCTTGCTCCCCATATTGAATATGCATACATACCCCCTCTCATACTGTTTCCTCATAGATGCCCCACCACACTCTCCATACTATACCTGCACCCATTTCTCCCTCGTTCGCTTTCATCCTGTTTCCTCAAATTTCTCCCTTGATTCTTATACTGTGTCCACACCCCTTCAATTCCCCTTGCTCCCCATACTGTGTGCAAATATATCCCCCTCTCATACTTTTTCCTCATAAAACGCTCCCCCTTGTTCACCATGCTGCATCCACACCCATCCTCCCCCTCGCATACTGTTTCACCATATATCCCACCCTCACTCCTCATACTGTGACACCTTGGACTGCCACATCAGGTGGCCTAAAAAACTGCCTGACCCCAGTGGCGTAACTTCAGGCCCCAATGCGAAAGCTCCAATGGGGCCCCCAATTATTGCAAATCTTTAATAGTATTAGTCTTTTTCTATGGGCCAAAGGGACTTTTGGGGCCCCCCTAGGCTCCATGGCCCGGGTGCGATCGCAACCCCTGCACCTGTTGTAGTTACGCCCTTGCCTGACCCCCCTCTCACCCCCTGGATAAGCAACTGAGTGGAGAGTAAAATTAAATATATAAGAGGCTATAAATATATATAATCCAGAATGGATTAAAACTCCTTTGTAAACGTTGGTTCTGTTCACATTGAGATTTTTACTTGGATATTGGGGTAAGTTCGGCTCTAAAATCCACATGGGAAAAGCTTCAAATACTATTTGAATAAAACATCCTATTCATTTCAAAGGCAAAACAAGAAGTGACATGTCATTTCTTTTTTTTCCTACAATACGGATTTCAAATCTGTAAGTGGTGAAATCCATCATGTAAACATAAGAATATGCCCAATATACATACATCTCATCCATATATATGAAGTATTTTGATGGTGAGGTATGCGTAAGTAAATGTTGCAAACCCAAGATTTATGGAGTGTGGACACTACGAGCACGGAGTCTTATAGCAGGTGTTTCATGCATATATTCATTTCATACCGTATATGTAATAAAGCCATGCTTCTACCCATTTGGCCCATCCATTTGAAATCTAGTTGAAGTTGTGCACACTGTACAATCAGATTTAATGCATTTGAAATGATAAAAGCATAAACTTTACGTTTGTTCGGTATTTCATGTTTTAGGCTGGCTTTGAGAATCCAGTTGTTACCTTACATGTTGTTAACTTGAATGGGCCTCTTCACCACGTGGAAATGACACCCCCAGATGATCAAAGAATGAGGTACAGTACACTGGACAACTGCTCACTTCATACAGAATATGTGTCCTTTTCATTCATATTCTGACTTACATCAAAGAACCAGAAAGCCAGAAAGTAGAACATGTGCTTTAAGGATATTAATAATATTGTGTAACATAAAACTCATTGATACAAAAGGCTGCACTGATTTTATTGTTCCCTTAGATCAAGAAGAGTCATGATCCGCTATTTACAAAGGAACATACATGTATGTTTATATATATATTTCACACTCGTCCTGAATATTGTTAATTAAGCCCATATAAACCTGACATTGCCATTAGGACAACTCCATATTTGCTTTCCAAGAGCAATCATCTAACTCAGTGATCCAACATATGCTCTGCAAACTGAGACAAGGTCTGAATTCTAGAGGATAGAATTGACTGCCAGCATGTGGCTGTAAGGAGATGGACAAGATTCCCACATTTTCCCTTGAAGACAAGAGTACTGTTATGAAGTGTAATGTGTATTGTGTCAGACGTTATTAGTGATAGATTGTATTTTGTTTGGCAGTAGAGAGAGTTAGGGGTAATGTTGGGACTAGCCCAGTGTCGGGGGGCTAAAGTGAAAGGACTTTTTAGAATATAGAAATAGAAAAGGGGTGCAATATGAAGAAACCTTTTAGGATATGTGGATTTCGGTGGGCAATACTATCCCCTCACCTGAAAGTGTTGTGCGCCCCCGCACAACACCGGTAGAAAGCTCTAGCATCCTCCTCTGTTACCGCCGGCGGCTCCAGCCGCTGCTTTGCTGATCCTTCCGGCGGGGACCGTCACGTGACCGCGTGCGCGTCACTAGGATTTCTGCGCCGCTCCTCTGGTCGCCCAGCAACCGCAGATCCTCTGGACTCGATTTGTTTGCCTACTTCCTCCACTCCTTGCTCTTTCTGCTGCTCCTGCTGTGTTCCCTCCAGGGGATACAAAGTGAAACCAAAAAGAGCAGTCTTTTTAGGAGTGCTGTCCTGTCGCTCTGCTCCGATAAAACAGCAATGACTAACCTTTAGGGTTAGTCATTGCTGGAATATCGGAGCAGAGCGACAGGACAGCGCTCCTAATAAGACTGCACTTTTTGGTTTCACTTTTTAGAATATAGGATATATATGGTGTTGATAGTATTAGTTGCTATGAGAGTAATACCACAACTAGGATAGTTTTGAATAAAAACAACAACTTTATTGTACAAATTTTAAAAGGATTTAGACAGACAATGACATGTAAGGAACCCACAAATCATTATTTTTCAAGAATTTACAGTATCATAAAGGGCCTAATATATTCTATGACAAGCCCTTCCTGTCAATGGAGGTAGTTCACGATAGACAAAAGGGTGCCTCCATTTCACAGTGGCTATCCCTATTTGTGCCCTGGTCTAAACCATAGACAATGTAAGAGAGTATCAGTTGAGCCCAACTTAACTTAGGCTTCAGGTGCTGTAATTCACTGATGGAGTGGGTTCCTAAGATAATTATAAATTTCTCCACGGACTAAAGTGAAGGGACAGAGATAGTTTCTTGTCCAGAGGTTAAATAGGTCCCAGGGTGCAGTAAGGTCAGACCTAAGGTCTTGCAGAGCAGAGCCGCATGATGTGGGTGTCCCTGATGTGAGTGGAATCTGAGACAGTGGATTTAGTGACCCTGAGAAAAATGAAGGAAGGAAAAAGGAAAACAGATGAAAGGACAGAGTGGTCAACCAAAGATGGGTTTGTCCTGGGACAAGACACATATGGCCCCCAGTTTATAACTCAGAGAGGTAATGGGCCAGGATGGAATAGAGAACATGAGACAAAGAGAGATCCCTGAGAGGGAGTTCCAAGGCATCAAAAGTAATAATAATCTTTATTTATATAGCGCCAACATATTCTGCAGCACTGTACAATTTAGAGGGCAGAGAAGCTAAATACCAGTCATATTGGCAAACTAATACCCTTAAGAGGAAAGAAGACACAGAACCATGAGTTGCGACGCTCACTTACTGGACTGTATTACTGACCTGGGCTATGGTGAAGGCAGGTGAATCAGTGGAAAAAGAGTTCAAGTGAGTTAAGAGGAAGGAATTTAAACTGTGTGTGAAAATGGTCCATATTGTGAAGGAAATGCTCTTCTAGGGTGCCTTCACACTTGAATTTGGCACGCAACGCACCGAACGCAGCCAAACGCTTGCGCACATGCGTTCCTATGTTTAACATGGCAACGCATGTGCCTGCATTTTGGCTGCGTTCGGTTGCATTTCCATACAGATGCACATAATTTATGCGCCCTCCTCCGCACTCTGAAAGCATCATGTTGCATTTTTTGTGCGTTTGCGGGCGCTTGTTTTATCCGCAAGCGCACAAAAAATGCATAGATCTCAATGGATCTGCAGTGTCCTCCGCATAACAGCGCAGGAGAAGGCTGCGGATCTCATTGAAATCTCTCCCAGTTACCGCCGGTGATCACCGGCGGCCACCGGGAGATCAGCTGCAGCCGCCGCTGCTCTCTTGCCGGTGTCAGTGGGGAGAAACAGCTGATCTGACAGCTGTTTAAATCTCCCGCGCTGACACCGAATAGGTGATGTCAGCGCTGGAGATTTGAAGCAGCGATCAGCTGTTTCTTATCTCCTGCACTGATATCACCCTATTCGGTGTCAGCGCGGGAGATTTAAACAGCTGTCAGATCAGCTGTTTCTCACCGCTGACACCGGTGGGAGAGCAGCTGTGGCCGGGAGGAGGAGATATCTGCTGCTTATCTCCTCCTCCTGGCCGCCCCCAAGACAGCTGATTGGCTGCCCGGGCACCATACTAATGTGAACGCATGCGGAGATTCTCCGCTGCGTTCACATAAGTATGAGCTGAGTTTGCATCTGCATGCCCTGCGCATGCAGACACAAACGCAAGTGTGAAGCTAGCCTTAGCTGTGTGCCTGCTATCTACTGTACACAATCCCCACCAAGTTAACCTTTTATAAAAAGTTTATTTTTGAGTGGTGGCCTCTGTCATTGAACATTTAACATTTGGTCAACATTTGGACCTGGCTAGTCAAAGCTACCTGCATCATGCGGCCTGCATGGGCATAGCGCCCCTATAGGGCAAGTCAACACACCAAGCCAGCACCCCAATCTTCATGTAACATGCGTCAAAGATGAGTACCTCACCCACAGTTAACACCTCTTTTCATGCTTCCTAGCCATACATTGTTTCGGTACATTTACTGTATATAATTATCCTATTATCTGTATTAGCATAAAAAGGCACTTTTTGTGCAATATAACCACATTAAATGAACATAGAAGTATTACTTTAAACCAGGGGCATCATGAAACAGACAATGACTGGGTTATTACAGGTATAAATGTTTTACTTTTAAATGCTTACGACATAATAACTTTGAAAAGTTGCTAAATTTTCAGGAAACTGGACCTTAAAGGATCTTGGCCTAAAATGACAAACTCATAAGCTACTCAAACTCACTGGTTCCTTTGATAATGTGTGCCACAGCTACAGTTTGGCTAGGGTCACACATAAGCCCTGCATCTGTTATTTGCATAAGTTTTTCAACTTTAGAATTCTAAGTGCAAAAACTGATGCTGTTAACGGATCCTGGACTCAAGTGTGACTGCTCTGCTATGCGTTTTTTACAGGACCCCCAAAAAAGGTTCAAGCAGCATTTTTTGGTGCAGTAAAAAATCGGATCTGTTTTTTATAACATGGGGCCCTAAGGGAAACGTATCCAGTAAACAATGGCACCACCTGTTAACGGATCTGTTTTTTTCTAGCATTTTTTGCCAAAAAGCGCATAGCTGCACGGGAGGATCAAATAACAACCTAAAAAAATGGATTTGTTATTGGATCCATTTAAAAAAACTGATTGGCATGTGTGACCCTAGCCTTCAGTGTCTTCACTGCAGCAGTGACGTCACATTAACAGTGGACATCATCACGATAGCCAATCCTTTAACTCATCAGTTCATGCTATCTACCTCAGCATAGCCGCTAAGTTCAGTGATTAGCTACAGCAGTGATGCGCACTGTAGATGTGACATCACCCTGAGAGTGTAAATACCAGCATACTTGTAGTATCGGGGACCGGAAATAACTACCTGGGGAGAGTGTGTGGTGCTGAGAGAGTGGGTGCGACCACCCAGACATAGTGGGCGGAGAGGAAAGAGTGGGTGTGACCGAGCACCAAAAGTCAATGGGCTGCAGTGGAGATCTAATTGGTGTGACTGACCTAACTTAGCAGGCAGGAGCAGCCGAAGGTAGCGTTCTCAATCGCTCACAGTTAGGCTAGGGCTACACTTGGGAGCATGCATTCGTTTACTGGATGCATTACTGGATCCAGTTTTTCGCCTTGCCATTTTTGAGCCATTTTTACTGGATCCAGTACCGGATCCGTTAACGCATAGAACCTAAATGTACCATGCATTAACGCATGTGCTGCCCATAGACCTCCATGTTAAAAAAACACATGTGTTTTTGAAAATGCACCAAAAAATGTTGCAGACCCTATTTAAAATGGATTTCTCAAAAACCCAATCCGGTAAACTGATTGCACAGTTGCAATCCAGTTTTTGCATTCGAGTCTATGGGTGAATTACCGGATCTGGTTTTCAAGATTTCAACATGTCAAAACCTTTAACCAGTAACTGGATTGCAGATGCAAGTGTGGCCCTGGCCTTAGTGAGCGGGAGAGGAGATAGTATTAATATATAATAGAAGCGGGGGTCTGGGGGTAAGACCCCCCAGATGGGAGGGCTGCAGCTTGTTATGGGCTTCATAATAGAATATAATTTGTACACATCATAGTTTCTTTTGAAATACTGTGCAGAAAAAATCTCAGGACTCGCCCACCAACAAAGGTGCAAGTATGCCTCCTCAATTATGCAATTGGACTTCCCGAGCCTTGGGGTCTTACCCCCAGACCCATGCTTCTATTATGAAGAACTCCCTGACCACTTGGACTTAAAAATTAATGCTTATTCCACCGCACTTCAAGATGAAATGCCAGGGAATGCCCACCATATGTCCGCTATGTTAGCTGCTCTCACCCACTGAGTAGAAGCAGTCACACCCTCCACATCTCCGCTCCACTGACTATATCCAGGTGGTCACACCCACTGTCTCCACTCCACCCACCATGTCCGGGTGGTCACACCCACTCTCTCCATTCTACCCGCTGTCTCTGGGCAGTTAGGTATAATTCACTTCCAGTGCCCGATACTACAAGTATGCCTGAATATCTATGTTTATTGGTTTAGGTATTTTACAGCATTTGGGTCTACTTTCTTGAAAATAGAAAATCCCTTTAAGAAATTAAAGCTGATTTCTGATTGGTCGAAAAGACAGGTCTGTTTCAGTTTTGACAAATAATCCCAGTACACATTGATCTATTTTCTGAGACATGACTGGAGAAGTCATACACAAAATAATTAGTGAACTCATTTCTCTAGTTGACATTGGAAAAAACATATAAGCTGAACTGTTCTATATTACTAAGCATATTGTGTGGTTAGGGACATCAGAACTAAACTAACCTTTTCCCCAAAGAGTCTCATGACTGCCTGTAGGCACAACCTGAATCATTCTTACCAGATCAATTTCTTTGCATCATCATTTCATTATTTATGAGCATAACATAAAGAAATATCCCTATGTAAGATATAGAACAGTCATCCATCAAATCCTGGCTGAGATCAAAATGACATTTGTGATCACCACATATAAGTCTGGTTGACTGCTTGAATGAGCACTGAAAATCAAAATCACCTTCAGTTTTGGCCTTGTACTGGCAGGAAAGAACATAAAATAAATATAATAAAAAAAAAATTAAATCACAAAAAATAAAAACATCCATATAGAAATCATTCTATATGAGAGGAACTCATGATGAAATGCAAAATAAGTGTGTTATGATCTAGACGTAGACATAGATGTAGCTAGGACATAGCTGAAATGCCGCACCTTCGTGGATTACAATACACTTTGATCCACAGTACTGTCTTACTTACTCGTATGTGCAGTATATTGATGGACTTCTCATTGAAGCAGGAACCTATGGTGCAGCCCCATCAAATAAACCAGGCATGCTGCTTTACTCGATGCCTATCAAAAAAATTAAACAATCAGCAAAAATGATGAAAATTTTATAATGGGAATTACACTGTGGTGTAAGAGTTTGCAAACTGTATAAAAGCACTTTTGAAAACACAGTACTTTTTTCTGAGATTTTGGGCAATGTTGACCTCATTGTGAAGAAATACAAACTCTGGGTTTATTTTTCTATAAAAATTGAATGGATTTATAACATTACAAATAATTTGTTGTGAGAATAATGCAACTGTCATGCTTGGGAGGAAAGGGAATCAGGTAAGAGGTAGGTGAATTGGGCAAAAGGGGGTCAAGAGAGCGTAATCTGTCCCTGAAGCTGGGGTCCCTGGCTCGCCCTGATCTCAGAGGTACTTCTGATGGTGAGGAGTTCCGAGCTGCCACCCTGTACTCTAAAACTCCTGACTACCCCTAGGCTGAGGGCCCCTACCTCCACCCACGGGTCAGGAATCACAGCTTCTCCCAAGGAAAACTTTAGCCCAGCAGCTAAGCATCAGCACAGCACCAAGACCTAGAGCACATAGCTATCAGCAGCACCTGACAGAGGAGAGGGAAGGCTATTTAAAGCCAGGGGGAGGGAATTCCAGGCGAGTCACACAGTAATTCCTGAACCAGCAATTGAACATAATAGTGACTGCAGTTCTGGAGCACACCACAGGAGGCCCAGGACCTTCACAACCATCAACCATGCAGCTCTTTAAAGACATACCACATACACAGCAGCATCCAACAATGTCAGCGCCAACTAAGCACGTGACAGCAACCTTGGATCTGTCACCTATCCCCAATCACGACAATAAAGTGAGTGCAGTGATCATGTACTTCATTGTGTATAAGGGCAGAATCACTTTTCCATATGGCCCTCTGTGCCCGGTAGTGAAGTTCTTCTTATTCAATCACATAAAAGTGAATAGTAAAAACTGCGGTTCCAGGTACAGCCACCCAAAGGAATGGACTCTGAATGAACACTGTTTCTGTAACAGGTACTCAATACTAGAAGGAGCTCCTCAGTCTCCTCATTGGGTTCTTCATTGTGTAGATAGGCACAGTCACCTTTCCATACTGGAGACTCTTTGAGCTGGACATTATGTTTATATAGATTCTCATTCCTGGGTGTCTAAATTGGGCCCTGGTTGTGCTCAATCCTTACTCACATTTAAGGTTTTAAATATTAGATGCTAGAACCTCCCAGATATTGACGTGATGGGGTGGCTTTTCCATTTTTTTATTATCTAAATGATGTTAACTAAGAACCAAATTTATTTTACATTCACTATTGCTAATTATTTATTTAGTTTAGGAAATTTGCTCTTTTTTGCTTATTTTTGCAAGATGAATAGTACAAACTATGTTACCGAGCACAGCTGCCTATAGGGTGAATAACTGTTTCTTCTAAATAATAAAGACTACTCAATGCTCGAAGGAGGCCCTCAGCTACTTCATTGTTCTATATTTATGAGAATGATGGCAATACAAAACCAACGGAACAATCTTACCCATTTCTTTTGATATTTTCTTGGACTCCGGTATAGCAAAATTGGCTTTTTTGATAGCCTTATGAGACGGTCATATATAAGCTGCTTCAAAAGTAAGATAAGTGGCTAATGCACCCTGAGAAATATATTGCTGGCCATATTAGTTGTCCATACTAGAGATGAGAAAACCTTTTAAAGTTCAGGTTCATGCAGCCAAAATATTTGGCGCACTATTCGTGGCCCTGAACTTAGCTCGAACATCAATGGAAATCACTGATTGGCAATTCAGCTCTCTGCTCACATACAGACAGCCGTAAGTGGGAGGGCGGGGTTTTTGTTATTCCAAATTAATTTTGGATACACACTACACCCAAAAACTCTGCTTTTTAGCCCAATGCATGTGGCTCAAACTGGGCTCAGCACCAACTCACTCCAATGCTTTGCAAACATGAAGCACCCAAATGCCAAATCAGAACAGGTTTGTTCAACACCGGGAAGTTCGGTGAACCGAACCAAACTTTAAAGGGTTTGCTCATCTCTAGTCCATACCTTTCCAAGATAATGATCCATAAAGGTATAAGTGCCCTTAAAGGCTTATTCACATTTTAGATTGGTAAAATTGCAAAGTGCTTATAAAACTAAGCAACATTGTAATCTACTCGTTATTAAAATTCCTCTATGTTCTCAAGAATTGAGTCATTTTTTATTTTATTGTTTATTGCTAGCAATCTAGGGAACAAGTCAATGCTGCACTCTAGCAGCGGTGGCTGAACATGTGCGCCGATGAGCTTGTACGCACTGCTTGGAAGCTTGGTGGAATCGGCTTGGTGCATTATTAGCTCCTTCAATGTTGTAGAGGAAATGTTGCCAGTATTGGGAGTGCACAGTTCAGACCTGCAGCACTACCATACTGCTGGACTGACCTGTCAATCAGGAAAGAAGGTAACCCCCTTCCAACAATCAGAAACTGGGGAGGCAGGGGAGTTTCTTAAGACAAATCCTTTAAATAATTCTGTAAGGCCAGGGCCACACTTGCGTCTGCAAGCCTGCTACTGGATGTGTTTTGGAAATGTGTAAACACGCATCCGTTAACGCACTCATAGACTCCAATGCAAAAAACGCATTGCAAAAGTGTGCAAAAGTGCAATCCTTTTAACGCATTGCGTTTTTGAGAAATCCATTTTTAATAGGGTCTGCAATGTTTTTTGGTGTTTTGTGAAAAAACGCATACTATTTGTAGGGACTGGGTTTGAGTGTGGGTGTGCTGGGGTGGGATCTACTTACAAACCTTACCCCTCCCTGTGACAGGAATAACTGCACACTTATCTGTGGGTGCAGTACCCCTACTGTGGCGCATTGACCAGTGGGGCGCCACACATCCAGTAGACGGATGCTGGCTCCTAAGTGTGGCCCTAGCCTAATAGTTAATTCTTATTTTGGAGTTAAACAACATGTATATACAAAGTTGAAGATTACCACATCCAGAAATGTAACACGGCTCCTTCTCTCTGCATATATTCACACAGTATTTTCACACTCTCTATATACAGAAGCATGTCGCACATTATTTATTAGGAATTTGCATGATAAGACTCATTGCTGCAGATATCCTGAGTGTCGGTCTATAACATTAGGTCATACAGTATTTTTATTACATTTTGCATCATTTTCATTTTTGTTTATTCCTATTACTTTCAATAGGGAGAATGGCGCTTTCCAGGCTAAAAGCAACAGTAAATGAAACAATATATCAGTGAGATTATGCTGGAAGCCAAGCTGTGACCTATATTAGAATGTAGCAGAGCTGTTTAATAAGTTATTTATTTATTCTATTTTATGTATTTCTTCAGCTTCCAGGGAACCAGGGAATGTTTTTTTTTTTTTACGCTGAAAAAATTCTAATTTATGATAAGCAGTGCATTTCAATTACTAAATCAGTTCTTCGGGTCCGCTTAATTCGTTCCATTCACACTCATTACAGTAAAATACGGGTCAGCGGCGGTCTCATTCGATTGAAATGTACATATATTCATTAAGGCAGCACCATTTTCTTCTCCGTTCCTTAAATGGAAAAGTGAAATTAATCAATTCAGACTGAAATCTTCAGAGGGCACCAAGTCTGACAGCTGAATTCTCCCGACAAGTTAAGCAGAGAAGCTTAGACTTTATTTTGCACTCGTAAAAGTGAAACTGCTCTCATGAAAATGCAGCATCAACGTGACGAGGCATTTATTTAATTCCTTATGTAGTTTAGTCAAAGCAGTTTCATTATATATTTGCATGTATTTATATGAGTGGAGCCTGCCGGTAAAAAAAATGTCAAAAATGCTAATATCTATGGATGGCTCATGCAAACCAAACTTATTTGATAAAACTTTTGCCTATAAAAATCAAAACATTTAGGCTAGGGTCACACTTTTAAAGACAATTGCGTTCACCGCATCCAGATCCGGATGCGGTGAACACAATTTGCTTCACACCCATTTTTATGAAAAATGTGTGGATGAAACCGCAATCCGGTAACCGGATTGCTCTGGATGTGTAATCCAGAGCAATGCGGTTACCGTACAGTTTGCTCATCCTTGCGACTGCAGGGGTGAGCAAACTGTTAAATCTGTTAAAAAAGATTAAAGAGGACCTGTCACCAACCACACATGGTGATCTTATTACAGCACTGAATGTAGCATGTTTGCTGCATCCAGGCAAGGGGTCCCCCAGCCCTTCATCCCCTCTGTACCCCAAGATAATACACTTTGAAAACTTACATTGGGAGCCAAATAGGAGGTGGCTTGTGGCTGGAGACAAAGGGCAGTTTCACGCCCCCCTGCATGTTTAATCTGCCCATCGCCACCTCCCTGATGCTAATCATTGTCTCTCGCCTGCAGCATAACACAGAGCAAGGGGTGCGGTTCTGGCTGAATTGCCCCGCCACCTGCGGTGACGTCACCGCTTATACCCGCCCTGCTCCATGGTTAACATGGAGCAGGGAGGGTATAAGTGGTGATGTCACTGCAGTAGGTGGGGCGGCCGACCTCCTGCTCTGACATCACTGCCTTTCCCCGCCCTGCTTCATGTTAACCATTGTTAACAGCAACAATTATACATACGCTTGTTTTTCTTCCCTTTTGGGGTACATGCACTTGAACGTTTTAACAATCACATCTACATTATTAATTCAAGTTCCGAGTAGAAAAATATGAAAAACAAAAATGTAATATAAAAAGAGAAATAACGCTCAAATTTCCCAGTCCTGCGGGTCGCATCACTCATTAGCCCACCCGCCGGGGCTCAGCACAGTTCTTGTCCGGGTGCCGCACCCTCCGCCGGGTTAGCCTTCCTCCACCGTCCACTTTGCTCAGTGATGCCGGCGGGTTAACTATTTACAACAGAAACATTTTTTCAATTCCTGGTACGTACAAAACTATAATTTTATACATGACATTTGCAAGGCATTAAACTACTATCTACAACTACTATTTACAGTTCTGCTAAATGATTTTCCAGGTGTTACTTTATTGGCGAGATCCACTTGACTGCAAACCGTCCTCCCCACCCAAAAGTTCAGCCAGTATTGCACACGGGGACCTCAAAGGTATGATTTTGTACACTCTGAGCGCAAACCAGCTTTGGCGTCCCATATGTCGGGCATACCCGAACTCATCTCCGCGGTGGAGATCCCGACCAGGGTGTCCATTTGGGAAATACGACTCAATGTCTCGTCAGCTGACAAACATCTCCTTCTCCAAGCCGTACTCCTTAATGAACCCCCAGCCGTTCCGGAGGTGGAAGTCCACAACAAATCCACGGCACCGTTCCGCCGGGTCAGGTGTAGGTCCCTTCCAGACTTGGTCTTTTTCTTCCAAATTGACCTTCTCCTGCAGCCTCCAACGGTCTTG
This sequence comes from Allobates femoralis, assembly GCA_033576535.1. Taxonomy (NCBI): domain Eukaryota; kingdom Metazoa; phylum Chordata; class Amphibia; order Anura; family Aromobatidae; genus Allobates; species Allobates femoralis. The sequence goes on from JARQOC010000005.1 coordinate 503,625,173, forward strand.
ATGCTGCCACCGCTCCTCATCTTCGACCTCTTGCCTCCACTTCCAGTAGCTACAGTTGTAGCTCTCACTCTGAACTGTTGTCTCTCCAGCCTGGGCCGCAACCGAGCACCCCACTGTTGCACTCTTATAGGGCACCCAGTGCGCCTTCCTGCTCTCAGCCTCTGGAGCCTCTGCCGGGTTCACCTCTCTCTCTGGCTTCTCGGCGTCGCTTGCAAGCTTCAGTGAAGGATCAGGCAAGTCTAGGGCAGCAGCCGGCAGCTCGTCAGTCTCCACCGGGGTAGCCAGCTTGATTTTACAGGGTGGTTCAGCTGCTGGCTTCTCCACTGGCAGTACTGAAGACTTGGCCACCTGGTTCCTCTGCTCCAACTCCTTCTTTTGCTGGGCCTGTTTCCAGGTGTTAATGGCCCATGACTGAGCCTTTCTCAGCAGCTGGCTCAACTGTCTTGCTGCGTCTTCCAGGTAGTCGACACACTTAAATGGGTCTACGGCCTCCCTGGTTACGCTGGGGGCCTCGTCCTCCTTCCTGCTGGCTGGGCTCTGTCCCGCTGCACGCCATGATGCTTCACACCACGAGGTTCTCCTTCATTCCTTCTGCTCTAGGGTTGCAGCCTTCTGGCCATCCTTTACGCCTCTGGGCAGTGTCAGCACACCTCTCCGGAGCCCCCTTGGTTTTCTTTCAGCACTCAGGGCAGGCCTGCTCTTTCACTTTTCTATGTGGGCCCCTCCCACGGTGAGGACCTGGACACGCCCTAGGTCTTTCTAGTCATCATTTTGCAAGTTCTTCTGTTGCACAACAATTTTAGAATCCAGATAAGAGTGAAAAAGAGCTGGGATCAAATGCCGCGCTGACCACAAAGATAAACACAGAATAAATCACACACTCTGTTTATTTTGCCTACACGTGTTTCATGGCTCATAGGCCACTTCCTCAGGGCCCTGAGGAAGTGGCCTATGAGCCATGAAACATGTGTAGGCAAAATAAACAGAGTGTGTGATTTACTCTGTGTTTATCTTTGTGGTCAGCGCGGCATTTGATCCCAGCTCTTTTTCACTCTTATCTGGATTCTTCAGTTCTCAGCTGGGAGCCTGCAGCGACCTCCTGTGTGCTTTTATTGTAGTTGTTGTGACGAAATGGACTCCTTCAATGTAGGACATATGATGATTTCTTATGTAACCCAGACATATCATATTGTATATTGGCTTGTAAACTTGTAATGGCCAAGGAGAATTTCCTACAGTATTGTCATAGATTACTGTGGTGTAAGTTTAGTATGGTAATGTAATTATCTAACTTGTTTGTCATTGAAGGCCAGAGAACTTAATTATGCTAATCGTCCATTGTCTATTACCCTGTGAATGTTGATTCTATGTACATTGTTCCAGCCACTATTGTGTTAATGTCATGGTTTGCAGACTGAATGTCTCCTACTAACATTCCATTGTAAGGTGCTATATCAATCAGCATTTGGCTCTCTATGTCAGGAGTACAATACTACTAAAATATGTTAAATGAGGATTGGAGTTCAGCCAATGAAAAGACTGTGTTATTGCACCAATCGTGACGTTCCCAATATCCTGCAATGAGGGCTGAAGGTATATAAGGAGATGTGTTCATTAACCAGAGGGAGTTAGATTCTGTCTAGTGGCCTCAGTCTAGGGATTTCGGTCCCGGCAAGAGGCCCACTGGATTGAAGATTGGATACAGGCAGCTAATCTAGGGTCTTCGGGTCCGATTAGCGAGCCATAACCCCAGGCCTAGGCATTTCGGTGCCGACCAAGGGGACCAGAACACGGACTATAGAACCACAAGGATTCAGTATCGGATTCGGCTGTGATAAAGACTGCATAAGGATAAGGAAGCAACCCAGGTTGGGACGATAAAGTCACCTGGCTACAGACTTTGCTGTGCTACATTCTATACCCTGGTGAGCCAGCGGAAGGGTGAGACTCTGTTGCCTGTTACATTTATGTGTTGTGCTTGGTTATGCGTTATATGCTGTTAACTGTTTGGGGATCCAATAAAGCCTTAATATTGTGATTCCCTGACCCTGTGTTGTCTGAGTAGTGTTCCGCCCACGGTTAAGGAGATCGGGCGTTCAGTTGGGGATGAGCCCTGGTCCACGTTGTCTTTGTAAAGGCGGCTGGGCCTGCGGACGAGAGCACCCACTGACCCCCGGGTCTCCACAATTGGTGGCAGCAGTGGGATACTACTCAGCCTGGTTTATCCAGGGGAGCTGCAGGGGCTGGTGTTCGTGGACACCGTCCAAGGGCTCAACAACCAGGGATGCATATAAGCATACGCAGCAGGCCATAGCGAGGCATACAGGTTTCGGACGTTGCCATGTCCAACCCCACCAGCTCAGCCATGGGACGAGGACTGGAGTGAAAGTACAGCCGCTATAGGAAACTGCAACTAGAGGTGGCATGCCTGTTCCGAGAAATCGAAGCCAGGGACAATGACACACGGTCGGATTTGATCCAGAAATTGGTCCAGTGGCATGCCCAGAAGGATGCAGAGAATGATGAGGACCCCGCCGAGATTGACTCAAAGGAATTAAACTGTGTGCCACATCATGGATCCAGTGACAGTCTGGAAGGACACCAGTTCCAAGCCCTGGAACTGCAAGAAATTGATCCTGTCAACGCCGTGCCTGAGCAGGGAGAGGACAAGTTGGAGTTTATGGACAATATCCCTATCCCTGTTGCTTTGGAGACTGACCAGGAAGAGGTTGATGTGGGATTTGTGAGCAGCCTTCCCACACCTGTTGTTTCAGGGGCTAACCAGGAGGAGGTTGAAGTGGGGCTCATGGATGGCCTCCCCACATCTGTTGCTTTGCAAGCTGACCCAGGACAAGGACTATCCAGCCAGTTTGTCACAGCCATCACCATCATCCAGGAAGCCAAGCAGCACCCTGATGTGGAACATGCTACCACACCTTCAGAGGATAATTCATGTTCCCAGCCCCCATCATTCTTCTCTGAGCCATCAACAGTGAGTACACCTAGCCAAACTGTGGTCATTGACTGGGGGTGAATTGATAGCCAGAAGTTTATGGGAGCTCAACTCCTGAATCCCATTTTACTGCTTGTCCACAATATGTCTGCCCATCCTGGGGGAGGTAATCTGGGGGAGGTGTATAGATGGAAGCCTCGATTGCTGACTTCACCATTAAAAAAAACAATGCCGCCCAGAGGAGAAGGATAACCAGAGACTGATCACATCTGACTGCCCTGTCTGGTTACATAAGAAGGGGGAGGTATGTGACGAAATGGACTCCTTCAATGTAGGACATATGATGATTTCTTATGTAACCCAGACATATCATATTGTATATTGGCTTGTAAACTTGTAATGGCCAAGGAGAATTTCCTACAGTATTGTCATAGATTACTGTGGTGTAAGTTTAGCATGGTAATGTAATTATCTAACTTGTTTGTCATTGAAGGCCAGAGAACTTAATTATGCTAATCGTCCATTGTCTATTACCCTGTGAATGTTGATTCTATGTACATTGCTCCAGCCACTATTGTGTTAATGTCATGGTTTGCAGACTGAATGTCTCCTACTAACATTCCATTGTAAGGTGCTATATCAATCAGCATTTGGCTCTCTATGTCAGGAGTACAATACTACTAAAATATGTTAAATGAGGATTGGAGTTCAGCCAATGAAAAGACTGTGTTATTGCACCAATCGTGACGTTCCCAATATCCTGCAATGAGGGCTGAAGGTATATAAGGTGATGTGTTCATTAACCAGAGAGAGTTAGATTCTGTCTAGTGGCCTCAGTCTAGGGATTTCGGTCCCGGCTAGAGGTCCACTGGATTGAAGATTGGATACAGGCAGCTAATCTAGGGTCTTCGGGTCCGATTAGCGAGCCATAACCCCAGGCCTACGCATTTCGGTGCCGACCAAGGGGACCAGAACACGGACTATAGAACCACAAGGACTTCAGTATCGGATTATCGGATTCGGCTGTGATAAAGACTGCATAAGGATAAGGAAGCAACCCAGGTTGGGACGATGAAGTCACCTGGCTACAGACTTTGCTGTGCTACATTCTATACCCTGGTGAGCCAGCGGAAGGGTGAGACTCTGTTGCCTGTTACATTTATGTGTTGTGCTTGGTTATGCGTTATATGCTGTTAACTGTTTGGGGATCCAATAAAGCCTTAATATTGTGATTCCCTGACTCTGTGTTGTCTGAGTAGTGTTCCGCCCACGGTTAAGGAGCTCGGGCGTTCAGTTGGGGATGAGCCCTGGTCCACGTTGTCTTTGTAAAGGCGGCTGGGCCCGTGGACGAGAGCACCCACTGACCCCGGGTCTCCACAGTTGTGACACTCACAACTATATCAGGTGAGTTTAACCATTCGGGGTCTGAGGGACCTGTATAATAGCAATACTACTCTATGTGCGCTTACTTTCTCTTTTAATTTATGCACAACAATTTTAAACAGTTCTTGCAAATTTGCACTTGAGTAAGGAAGTGGATGAACTCCAGCGCCACCTTTAAGTAGCTCCTCAAAGTCATAGTCGCTTTCATCGTGCAATCAGCACCACGGTGTATCAGACGGCCTCTGCCGCAAAGAAAAGTCTCACACACTTCAATCGGAGTTCTGTACCTTTTACTTAAGCACTTCAACCAGGCCGCCAGGTGCTTCCCTCTGCCAATGTCCGGTCCAGCTGTTTCTCAAGAACCAGGACAGTGTTGTCGAGCCCCCTAGGTGTTCCTTTCTCTCTCCCACAGTGTTTACTTTACTCAGGGTGCTCCTTAATCTCTCTGTAGTACAGTTGTGGAGCCCACTGGGACAGGGTACTCGGTACCGGACCGGGGTACTGCTGGGGATATCACGGCGGTCTTGGTCTGGACCATGTCCCGGGTTCCGCAATAAATGGGGGGATATTTACAGGGGAGTTTGTCATGATGCCACCCACGGGTTGTGGTCAGTGAGGGGACCACCGCTGCTGCAGAACCTCCGGGGATGATGTTTGGCAGCTGGAGATGTAATGGCTCTCCGCGGGTAGAGCTTGATTCCCCGGGGCAGTGGTAGTTATTATCTATGATTGAGGCTATAGATGTTGCAGGATAGGGGTAGAAGTAGAGATGATGACAGTTGGTGAGGGAGAGTAGGACTTGAGTGCAAGGATCACAAAGACTCATGGTTTTGTAGTTTTCCAAGGCTTTACTGCAGATGATATTTGGCAGAGTACTGTCCACGGAGTCTGTACCGGGACCGGGTTGCTCCCACCCTGTCAGGGTCCTCAGCTTCCTTCTCCTGTGCCTTGTGTGTGGCCCTGCTGCTCCTTTAGCTGAGCTGCTGGCCCTGTTTCTCCTCACAGGGACCCCCTTTGCTAGGCAACTTGAGCCTTTCCGTGTGCTTCTGGCCCCGCTGTGTTGCTTTGCTGAGGGACAGTGTAGATATACAACCTCCACTATCCCGGTGTTTACTGTGCTGCGTGTGTCAGTCACAGTTTCGGATCCGGTATCCGGTCTGTGCGCTCCTCCGGGGAGAGTTATGGGGTAACTCAGTCTCCCAGATGTGTTCTCCTGTTTCTCTTACTCCTTCCCTCAGACCCTGGCTAGGCCTGGAAGTGGGTAGCAGGCTGTGAGAGAGCCTAAGGCAGCCCCTTTACACCAGCAGTCTTTCTTCCTCAGTCCTCCCAGGAACTGAACTAACTCCAACTTCAGCTCCCACTCAACTCCAACTCCAACTGACTAAGGCTGAAGGCACATCATCCGACATGATCCCAGTGCCTCGCACGAGTGCAATGCGAGATAAACTCGCATTGCACAAGGACAAGTGATTTTCTATGATGTCGGGCACACTGGTGCGCATTTTAAGCATTGAACTCGCAAAGCGAGTTTCAGTCGCGGCATGCTGCGACTGCATGCCAGTTGCACGCATGAGCTACCAATAGAAATCAATGTTGTGATCCCGGCTGTGATCTCTGTGACAGCCGGGACCTGTGTGCGGCTTCCCCCGCCGCGCTGCTGGCGTTGGGGACGGATGCCCTCCCCCTCCTTCAGGCCTTCCCCTTCTCAAGATGGCCCCCACCTGTCACTGCCCCCCACGCCCGATGCCGGGACCTGATTGCGGCTTAACCCGCCGCGATGACCTACCCCTCCTCTGGCCTCCCCCTCCTCTGGCCTCCCCTCCTCTGGATGGCCCCCACGATGTCGGGTCTGTTTGCGGCTTCAGCCGCCGCGCTGCTGGGGACAGTGGCAGTGGCAGGGGCGGGGGCGGATGCCGATGACCTCCCACTCCTCCCCCCCCGATCCCCGTGTTCGGTCTCACCGCTCCTCGATCCTCGTGTCCGATCCCGCCGGTGTAGCCGCCGCTCTGCCTCCTCTCCTCGCTGGAACGCCCGTCCTCCAGTGCTGCTCCGTCCCGAGGTAAGTACCGTATGAATGAATGAATCAATCAATGATTGAATGAGTGAGTGGTTTTGTGGGTGTGTGAATGCGTGGGTGTGTGGGTTAGTGGATGTGTGGATGTGTGGGTTAGTGGATGTGTGGGTTAGTGGATGTGTGGGTTAGTGGATGTGTGGGTTAGTGGATGTGTGGATGTGTGGGTGCGTGGGTTAGTGGATGCGTGGGTTAGTGGATGTGTGGGTGCGTGGATGTGTGGGTGCGTGGATGTGTGGGTGTGTGGATGCGTGGGTTAGTGGATGTGTGGGTGTGTGGATGCGTGGGTTAGTGGATGTGTGGGTGTGTGGATGCGTGGGTTAGTGGGTGCGTGGGTTAGTGGGTGCGTGGGTGTGTGGATGCGTGGGTGTGTGGGTGCGTGGATGTGTGGGTGCGTGGGTTAGTGGATGCGTGGGTGCATGGGTTAGTGGGTGCGTGGGTTAGTGGATGTGTGGGTGTGTGGATGCGTGGGTGTGTGGATGCGTGGGTGTGTGGGTTAGTGGGTGCGTGGGTGTGAGGATGCGTGGGTGTGAGGATGCGTGGGTGTGTGGGTGTGTGGGTGTGTGGATGCGTGGGTGTGTGGATGCGTGGGTGTCTGGATGCGTGGTGTGTGGATGCGTGGGTTAGTGGATGCGTGGGTTAGTGGGTGTGTGGATGCGTGGGTGTGTGGGTTAGTGGATGTGTGGGTTAGTGGATGCGTGGGTGCATGGGTTAGTGGGTGCGTGGGTTAGTGGATGTGTGGGTGTGTGGATGCGTGGGTGTGTGGATGCGTGGGTGTGTGGATGCGTGGGTGTGTGGGTTAGTGGGTGCGTGGGTGTGAGGATGCGTAGGTTAGTGGATGCATGGGTGTGTGGGTGTGTGGATGCGTGGGTGTGTGGATGCGTGGGTTAGTGGATGCGTGGGTGTGTGGATGCGTAGGTTAGTGGATGCATGGGTGTGTGGGTGTGTGGATGCGTGGGTGTGTGGATGCGTGGGTTAGTGGGTGTGTGGGTGCGTAGGTTAGTGGGTGCATGGGTGTGAGGATGTGTGTGGATGCGTGGGTGTGTGGGTTAGTGGATGTGTGGGTGCATGGGTGTGTGGGTGCCTGGGTTAGTGGGTGCGTGGGTTAGTGGATGTGTGGATGCATGGGTGTGTGGATGCGTGGGTGTGTGGATGTGTGGGTGTGTGGATGCGTGGGTGTGTGGATGCGTGGGTGTGTGGGTGCGTGGGTGTGTGGGTGCGTGGGTGTGTGGGTGCGTGGGTGTGTGGGTGCGTGGATGCATGGGTGTGTGGATGCATGGGTGTGTGGATGCGTGGGTGTGTGGATGCGTGGGTGTGTGGATGCGTGGGTGTGTGGATGCGTGGGTGTGTGGGTGCGTGGGTGTGTGGATGCGTGGGTTAGTGGATGTGTGGATGCATGGGTGTGTGGATGCGTGGGTGTGTGGATGTGTGGGTGTGTGGATGCGTGGGTCTGTGGGTGCGTGGGTGTGTGGGTGCGTGGGTGTGTGGGTGCGTGGGTGTGTGGGTGCGTGGGTGTGTGGGTGCGTGGATGCATGGGTGTGTGGATGCATGGGTGTGTGGATGCGTGGGTGTGTGGATGCGTGGGTGTGTGGGTGCGTGGGTGTGTGGGTGCGTGGGTTAGTGGATGTGTGGGTGCGTGGATGCGTGGGTGTGTGGATGCGTGGGTGTGTGGGTGCGTGGATGTGTGGGTGCGTGGGTTAGTGGATGCGTGTGTTAGTGGATGCGTGTGTTAGTGGATGCGTGTGTTAGTGGATGCGTGTGTTAGTGGATGTGTGTGTTAGTGGATGCGTGGGTTAGTGGATGCGTAGGTTAGTGGATGCATGGGTGTGTGGGTGTGTGGATGCGTGGGTTAGTGGATGCGTGGGTTAGTGGATGCGTGGGTGTGTGGGTGCGTGGGTTAGTGGGTGTGTGGATGCGTGGGTTAGTGGATGCATGGGTGCGTGGGTTAGTGGATGTGTGGGTGTGGATGTGTGGGTGTATGGATGCGTGGATGTGTGGATGCATGGGTGTGTGGTTAGTGGATGTGTGGGTGCATGGATTAGTGGGTTAGTGGATGTGTGGATGCGTGGGTTAGTGGGTGCGTTGATGTGTGCGTTGGTGGGTGTGTGGATGCGTGGGTTAGTGGATGTGTGGGTGCGTGCGTGGATGCGTGCATGGATGGATGTGTGACTGCATGTGTGGGTGTGTGCACGAATGGATGTGTACATGCGTGGATGATGGGTGGATGGATGGATGCAACAAGGTATCAAGTGTCCTCTTTTAGTCTCAGGGATCATAGTCATGGTGTACTGTATGACAGATCATTTTCATACAGTGCACCATAACTCTGACCCCAGAGGCTGTATGAAGAGGACACTTGATCCCTTGCTGCAATCTCTGGAGCAGAGGCGATCGAGCATCGTGGGACCTTCGTTGTGGACTACGTCGGATCTTTCTAATAAAGATGGAGTCTGAATTTTGTTTGTTTTTTTTTCCAAATAAAAAGATTTTTCTCTGTGTGTATTTATTGACTACTTACAAGAGATTCCTAATGGCGGGTCTAACATTGGCCCAATATTATGAATCTCGGGCTTAGTGCCAGCTGCCAATAAAAAGCTGGCATTAACCCCTTTATTACCCAGTTTGCCACCGGCACCAGGGCAACTGGAAGAGCATGGGTACAGCGCCAGAAAATGGCGCTTCAATGAATGCGCCATTTTCTGGGGCGGCTGCGGGCTTCAATTCGCAGCATGGGGGGCCCAGAATGCTTGGGCCTCTCCATGCTGCGGATTCCAGCCCCCGGCTGTCTAGTTGTACCTGGCTGGACCAAAAATGTGGCGGAGCCCCACGTAATTTTTTTTCTAGAATTTGTTCTAGAAATAAAAAAATGGGCTTCGCTGTATTTTTGGTTGCCAGCCAGGTACAACGAGGCAGCTGGGGGTTGGTGGCAGTCCGTAGCTGCCAAGTTGTACCTGGCTGGACCAAAAATATGGCGAAGCCCCACGTCATTTTTTTATTACTTCTACCAATAAACTGACATGGAGCTTTGCCATATTCTTGGTTGCCAGCCAGGTACAACTTGGCAGTTGGGGGGCTGCAATCCTCATCGTGGAGAGATCCAAATGTTGTGGGCCCCCCCACGCTGCAAATTGCAACCCACAGCCACCCCAGAAAATAGCGCATTCATTGGAGGTGCCATTTTCTGGTGCTGTACCCCAACTCTTCCAGTTGCCCTTGCGCTGGTGGCAATGCTGGTGGCACACAGGGGCTCTCCATACGCAACATGGTGTCCGTTAACAATTGTTAGCGGACACCATGTTGCGTATGGAGAGCCCTGTGTGCCTAAACATTGAAGCTCCCCCAGAAGTGACCCCATTGACAAATGAGTGGCAGCATCTGGATTTGTTCCTTGGGGGAGTCTAGTTTCCAAAATGGGGTCACTTGTGGGGGACCTCCAATGTTGAGGCACACAGGGGCTCTCCATACGCGACATGGTGTCCGCCAACAATTGGAATTGTTAGCGGACACCATGTCGCGTATGGAGAGCCACTGTGTGCCTCAGCATTGGAGCTCCCCACAAGTGACCCCATTTTGGAAACTAGACCCCCCAAGGAACAAATCTAGATGCATAATGAGCACTTTGAAGCCCCAGGTGCTTCACAAACTGATCCGTAAAAATAAAAAAATAAGATTTTTGTGGAAGAAAAATATTTTTTTCATTTTTACGGATCAATTTGTGAAGCACCTGGGGCTTCAAAGTGCTCATTATGCATCTAGATTTGTTCCGTGGGGGGTCTAGTTTCCAAAATGGGGTCACTTGTGGGGAGCTCCAATGCTGAGGTACACAGGGGCTCTCCAAACGTGACATGGTGTCCGCTAACAATTTGAATGGAAATCAGCTCAAATTGTTAGCTGACACCATGTCGCGTTTGGTGAGCCCCTGTGTGCCTCAACATTGGAGCTCCCCCACAAGTGACCCCATTGACAAATGAGTGGCAGCAAATCAGTGCAGTTTTGACACCAGGAGAAGGGTGCTAGTTTGTCGGATCGCAGTAGGAATGAAAAAATCTCAAACGCACCACACTAGCACCACACTAGCACCACACTAGCACCGCACTAGCACCGCACTAGCACCCCACTAGCACTCCACTAGCACTCCACTAGCACCGCACTAGCACTATTACACGCATCAAACTCGCATCAATATCGCGCTTCAAAAACGCGCCGTTTTTGAGGGATCAGTGTGCCTTCAGCCTAACTGTCACTACCACTCTGAGGTAAACAGTAGCCCCTCCCCCTCCTGCAGGTGCCACTTAAGCTCCACCCACCACTCTGCTCTTCCCCACTTCCTCTCCTCAAACCAGAATATATCAGGGAGCTACTTAAGCTCCCCCTTGTGGCCTAGAGGTGCTAGTACAGTGTCCAGTGTTGTGTGGGGAGTTAACCCTTGTGATGTTACTGTGGCACATTAACCCCTGGAGGGCCACACTGTCAGTGCCTCTAGCTCGTCTTGCCTCTCTCGTCAGCGCCTCAAACAGTTCCCTTTAAAGTTCCCTTTAAGACCTCATGGTCTTCGGTTTCAATGGTTTGGGCATACAGCTACCGTGCCGTGTTCAGGGCCAGTCCCCTGTTTCGTCCACCAGCCCCTCTGTTCCTCTGCCAAATGTGAGCATGTGGGTGATCTTAGCCTTCTTCCACACCCCAAGGGCTCCTGCTCTCTTCTACACCCTTTCATCTTTCCCTCCTGGGGCAAACGTGACCATGCTCCAGTCCGCGTGAGCTAACACTTCCATCACCTCTCGACTCCCACTCCAACTTCCTACTCCTTCACTGTCCTCCACTCAACTCCTTCTGCATTCTCACTCATGTCCACCTCCCTGAGACTGGGCCCACCCTCCCAAGTCCGCCTACCGTCCCTGCCCGGGGTCTTACGTGTGTGTTGCTGTGTCGGGTCTCAACTTCATCAACCCAATTCAGAGAACAGAGCACTACTCTCCCGCTAATACCAACCAAAAAAATATATGATATGGAATTAAAATGTAATGATTTAAATCTTCAATGTTTAAAAGCAAAACCCTAAAAGCTTGGACTTGTACTGCTGTGAATTGTAGTGCTATATCAAGAAACATGGTGATGACGATATCAATCACTAGAAAAAGAATTAAATGACAAGACCAAGTCTATTAACTTTGTACAATGAACTAAGCACTACTGTGCAAGAATAGTAAATGGACCCTTTGCAGTCCAAAGCCCCCTTTATGTGTCTAGACAGAAGCTTCTTGAAGCTTTGGAAGTAGAAGTGTACTCCTTCACTTGTGCACATTTGCTAGTGGAGAGGTTTTTGTGCCAGGGGTCCAGTATAGTCAGTGGTGATGCAGGGCCGAGGCCCTAGCGTAGCCACGTTATAGCTCCTTGGTACAAGAGTTTAGTTCTTTTGTGCCCTCATCAAGGGTCAAACTATTCAGAGTCTATAACATTTTTTAAGGTTTATTTACTGTAACGATTAAAGATGTGAGTTAAGGGTGGTCTATTTACATTGACGCATTTGGATGCAGTTTGCTCCACTCGCCCTGGTACATTCCCACTTGTGCCCTTAAGCATCATCGCTACACAATGTGAATTCAAAAAGTCTTTTGGTCAATTCTATCTGTACCCCACATATGGGGATGCTTCCATAGGACCAATGTGGAACCGCCAGACATGATTCCTATAAACAGCTCACAATGGAGATCTCCTCCATCTTCGAACCTCTGCTCAGGGCCCACTGTGCCAACACCAGAAAGGACAGCTTCTACCCAGGTTTCCTCCAGGGGTTGACATCAGGCACCAACACCGAGGGAACACTCTTGTTAAGGTTCTTTTCCACAGTCCAAATACTGGGCCGACTCCTGGAATAAGCCTGAGGTCCGAACAATTTAGAGGGGCTTTGGTTCCTTATATTATCTCCTACAGAGGTATTCTCCTGATGTCTTCCATGCTATGAGCCCTTTTATTAACTATACTTCATTCGCTATGAATACTCTTATTTGGCTAATGGGGTTTAGGGAGCAGCCTTCACCTTTAACCAGTAGGGGGTCACGTACATCAATCGTATGCATGCCCCTACAGTAAACCCAATATAAGTCCTTATTCTTGACTTGCCCATTACTCAAAGCGGGCAGACACAATGGGTAGATGGTATGATGTAGGATCAATTTACACTTTGTGTAAATACCTGCTATAATTGATAGATGCAGATTTTTTTTACAAGCCTGGTGATGATTTGTAATTCATTGCTGCTGTATAAATTGAAGATTAAAATGTAAACTTTAGTATTCTAGGTAATCCTAAATAGAATCCATTGCCATAAAATATTCAGCATAGTTACCAGTCTTATTGTATTTTCATGTTATGCTAGAATAATCAGCACTGCCTACTATCCTACTTCAGTAATCAAGTAAATGTATGTATTATCATTCCTACCTACCGACATATAACAGCAGAGCAATGTATCAAACCCGACATTTACTTATGTTGATACATAAACTTTGCAGCATTGGTGTCGCCTATTTCCATTAGCAGAGCAGCACATTCATCTTTTAATCAGAAATGTCAGTTTGTGCTGGAATATCGGGCTCAGCCTTGCACTTGAATCGTACACCCAGTCCTGAATGATCAATCAGCACTGACTCCCAAGTGCAAGCTTATTAAATAAAACTAATCAGAGTTCCTTGTAAGTACTAGTGTTATTTATCTGTGGTTCAGGCACAAAGCTACCAGAAGGTATTGAGTACCGGTATTTTCCAAAAATGGAACCATTGTCATTCCTAGGTATGTAGACTTTGCCATATAAAGTGGTGTATAGAATGCAGGATTTTGATTTCGTATAGCACAACATATACTATGGGTACTTTTGTTGGATCTGAAAGATTAAAGGGGTTGTCCACTACTAGGAAAAACCTTTCTGATTCCACGTGTCTACCCCAGGTAAAATAAAAAAGCCTATACTCACCTCCCATGCTGGCACTGATCCAGCAGTGTCATTAATTGCTTTCTTGGAGCTCCTGTACGGAGTCCATCACCACTGGCTACTCTAACCCCACCTATCAAACACAGGAAAGTGAGCGGCAGTTTCAACAGTATCTGTAGATTAATTTACTTGTCTGAAGGAGGGGGAGAGAAGCTGGTGGTGATTGAATGTAGGGCTCGCATGATGTCACAATTGTATGTGAGCCCCATGAAAGTGATTACCAACATCGCTGGAATGGCACTAGCATGGGAGGTAAGTATAGGCTTATTTATTTTACCTGAGGTTGACATGTGGAGTCAGAAGGGTTTGTCCTAGAAGTGGTCTACTCTTTGGACTTCTTTTAGAAAATAGGGCACAATGTTTTTGTTTATTATTGCCTAAATTCACCACAAAAACTTTCCTCTAGTAAAAATTACATTACCAGCTTTTTAACTTATCTGCTCAACATTTCCATTGCTATTGATAATCATGCCACTGTGAATGTAATAAAAAAGGAAATGCAGGAATTACTGATGCTGCTCTCAAACTAGTCCGGGTACACAAGTGTTGGGATCAAACTGTGTTTTTGCGCACAATGCACTAATATTTATGTCAAATACAGCCATGATTAAAAACATTATTAGGAGTCTCAGCACTAGTTTCCCACACTGTGTACTTAGTTGTAACAACTGCTGCTGCGCCAACATGTCCCACAATCTGGCAGCTGGGTCACCTGAGTTCAATGTCAAGGAGGCGCCACACAGCAGTCAGTGTGATCTCAAAGACTGCAGCAAGAGGACACTTGTTCCATTGCTGAAGTCTCTGGATGTAGCAGTGCCAGGATTGTGTGCTTTTTGGAACCTCATTGTGGATTATCGTCAGTGGGTATGTTTGGGGTGAATAAACGGGAAAATGAGGGATGTATTTGTGTTTTATTTCAAATAAATGATTTTCTGTGTGTGTGTGTGTGTGTGTTTTAACTATTTACTCAAATGACTGATAATGTGAGGATCTCATAGAGGCCTGACATTATTCATCTAGGGCTTAATGACAAGCTGTCAATGCTCAGCTGTCATTAACTCTTACTGCAACAACTCCATTCCTGTGTATGTAAGTGTTTTATTGCTGGGTTTGTGTATTGTCTATAAAGTTAGATTTAAAAAAAACTCTCAGAGGCTCACACACAGGAAAGACCATATGACTGTACTCAGTTTCCTGTGTCTGTGCATGAGAGGAGAAGCAGCCTGCTGATGCTGCACTGAGACATTTAAGATATGTGTATTCCTGATTCCACAAACCCTATCATATCTGACCTGTTTATTGCTAATTAAAGCTCTGTTCTGTTGTCAACACGCTTCAGAGTATCCTGAATGATCCGCTGCCAACAGGTTATAGTTCCAGCATGACACAGAACTCCAGTGTGACACAGAACCCCAGGAGTGACACAGAGCACAGAATGTGTAAAACAAAAAGGAAAAGGGGCGCAAATGTGTAGGATCCCCTTATTAAAAACGTCTAAGTGGCGTGGATAGGTGGCCACTCACCTTATCGGGTTGTGCAATTCCTGCACAACCCGGTTTAACAGCCTCCGCCGCCGCGGTATATGCAATGCCTCTCCGCTCTCCTCTCTCCTGTTCAAGGCAGATTGTTTGTGCTGTTCCTGAGCTGCTCCAGCCGCCAGTCCCTCAAAAAGGGAGTAGTTTTCATGCAAAAAATAGTAATGGCGGTCTAATTAGGAGCGCTCTAAGGAACAAGCAGACATGTAAGATGTTTTCATAAATGTCAAACCTTTTATTAACTTCTAAGCTCCCCTCACAGCTCCACTACGCGTTTCAACTGCATACAAACAGTCTTCATCAGGTGGTGTCCACCATTAGACCGCCATTACTATTTTTTGCATGAACACAGAGCACAGAATGGCACAGAAAAGTACTACAGCAAAATAAACCCAAAGCAAAAGCAGCACAGAGCAACAGAGAAGATGTTCACAAGCAGGGATCACTGCAAGTTTTCAGTGCAAAGTCTCACCCATGAGAATTATCAATCCTGGAAATTCAAGGTGAAGATGCTACTCTAAACAGAAGGTACGTGGAAATATACACAGGAACAAGTGCCTCATCCATTACTAGATGATTGGCTAGAGAAGGATCAGAAAGCACAAAGCACTCTCTCCCTCAGTGTAGATGATGATCAGATTGTGAATATATGCAAGTGTGCAACTGCAAAAGAGATGTGGGATGAGTTACAGAAAGTACATGAAAGATCAAATCTTAGCAATAAGCTTTATCTCATGAGAAAGCTGTACCAGTCTAAGCTAAGTTATGGCCAAAATATGCAGGACTATATATAAGAAACACCTTAGAGGTTGTGGAGCATCTCAGGGGTATTGGAGAAGAAATCAAAGACTTTCATTTTGCTGCCTTAATATTGGTCTTCCAGAAAGTTATGACACACTTGTTACTTCACTAGATGCACTACCAGAGGATGAGCTCACACTAAAATATGTCAAAGGTAAGCTTGTATATGAATTCAAGTGAAAAACGCACAAAGCAGCATAATGAATCCACAGCAGAAACAGCATTAAAGACACAGGACTTTCCTAAAAATAAGAGCAATCTAAGAGAAACCCGTGAATATTTTGTCTGTAAAAATCCCAGCAACCTTAAAGCAAAGCAAACTGCAGAATTTGGAAAGCAAGAATGAGTCAGCTTAAAAAGCAGAACAGTGATCAAAAGGTGAAAAAAGCTGTAAAGGAAAAGTCTGCATGTATAAGTTGCATTTAACACCAGTGCAGGCTCATTTGCAAAGCATATATGGTGTATAGACTCTGGTGCTAGCAGCCATATGATGAATAACAAGTATTTTTTCACTGACCTTGATGAAAGCAAGTCAGAAAAGGTCATCTTAGCTAATGGTCACTATATGACTTCATAAGGTGTAAGAGACGGCACTGTCCAATTTCCTCAGCACACAGCAGAAAGTTCCCAGTAAAGGATGTTCTCTATGTTCCCAGTCTTGAAAGCAATCTTCTGTCAGTAAGGAAGCTTACACAAAAAGGGAATGTAGTTACTTTTAAAGACAACACCTGCATTATATCAAAGAAGGGTAACACTCTTGCAGAAGGAAAAATCCAAAATGAACTTTATCAGCTAAAGTGCAAAAAAAGAGTGTACAGTGCTAGACACGATCTGCATAAGAACTGTATCCATATGTGGCACAGATGTCTTGGACACAGAGACCCAGAAGCAGTAAGGAAGCTAGGTCAACTTGCAAATGGTGTTGAAATCAAGAAATATAGTCAAATGGTGAAGTGCACTAGCTGTCTTAAAGGGAAAATGTCCAGAAAAACCTTTCCTAAAGTAAGCACCACAAGATCTGCACAGCCACTGGATTTGATACACACAGATACTTGCGGTCCAATGAGTGTTCAAACGCCAAGCAAGAAGAGATATTTTATTGATGACTACTCCAGATATACAGTGGCCTACCTGCTTCACAGTAAGGATGAAGTTCCACAGAAACTTGAAGAATATTTTGCTGTAGTGTTTAACAAATATGGAAGAATGCCAAAAGCCCTGTGTCCAGATAATGGGATTGAATATACAAGTGATAAGGTGCAAACCATTTTGAAAAAGGAATGGAATTATGTTCCAAACTACCATTCAACCCAGAACAGAATGGCATTGCAGAGAGAAAGAACCCCACTCTCTGTGAAAGTGTAAGAAGTATGTTGTTTGATGCGATTCTACCTACAACATATTGGGGAGAAGCCATCATGACAGCTTGCTATCTTCAAAACAGACTGCGATATAAAGCCACAAATAAAACTCCATATGAGCTATGGAACTGCGAGAAGCCTAACATGAAGCATCTCAGGATATTTGGAAGCAAAACATTTGTGTATGTTCCCAAAGAAAAATGTTCCACGTGGGAATCTCATACAAAGCAGGGAGTCATGGTGGGCTATAGCGAAACTCAAAAGAGATACAGAATCTTGCACCCAGAGATTAACACAGTAACAATCAGCAGAGATGTAGTGAGTGGTGAGAACTCTGTTTCACTCAAATTCCATGAAGTTACACCAAGATAAAAGAAGGAGGGGAACAAGAGGCGCAATAGTGCCCTATCACTGCGGCACTGAGTATATAAGTGGTGAAAACAGGGATTCACTCACCTGGGGCAGTTGTGTAACCCACAACTGGCTTGAAGGCGTATTCAATGATTATTCCTAGATAGCTGATGCAAGACTTCCACCATCCACACAAGTGTGGAGAAACATCAGGTAATAGGGAAGAAAATGGTGTGTCACAGTCCGCGCCGCCACGATCATTCACTCCAAAGAAAAGCACATGAAGATGGAACTTCAAAACGAACTCCTTTATTTCCTCCTGCCTCCTACGCGTTTCGGTGCCCTCCTGGCACCTTCCTCAGGGATCTCTGAGGAAGGTGTCAGGAGGGCACCGAAACACGTAGGAGGCAGGAGGAAATAAAGGAGTTCGTTTTGAAGTTCCATCTTCATGTGCTTTAAAAGTAAAAATAGGGGGGGAACAAGAGGCGCATAGTGCCCTATTCACTAGTGACACTAATCCTGAGGAAGACACCTAGACAGTGTTGAAACGCGTAGGAAAGGAATAAATGGATGATGATGCAACCTACATATGGTTTCCGGATCGTTTTCTGGATTTCAGCAGCGCGGACACTGATACACCATTTCCTGAGGTATCTTCATGTGCTTTTCTTTGGAGTGAATGATCGTGGCGGCGCGGACTGTGAACACCATTCTTCCTATTACTGATGAAGTTACACCAGTCATTCAAGCCAAGAAACAAGAACAAGAATCTCAATCACCAAACCAGACACCGAAAAAAACCCTACTGAAGTCTGGATAAGCTCTGAAGCCAGCATGGAAGAAACAGAAGAACAAGTCAACCTCCAGTCAGGAAATCAGAAAGACCAGCAAAGGTATCCAAGCTAGACGCCTTTCTTATATGGTCAGAACACTTCTGAACAGAGTCACAGTCATGGCAAGAGATGCAAAACTGCTTTCACGAGAAGCAGAGTGATAAATGCCGCTAGTGAAGAGAGGAGTTCTTCATCAACTCCAGACAGGAGCTTACGGAGTTACACAAGGAAAAAGAGCTCTCTGAAGCCAAAGGTTTGTCAAAACTCCAGCAATTAGAGTTACAGACAAGCAGTGGGGGCACTTCGATATAGGAGGACAACAAAGGATGTATTAAACTTGCCAGCAGTGAGAAGATTAGTTCAAGGACTAAGCACATCGGTGTTAAACATCACCACTTACGTGACTTAGTGGAACGTGTGTACTAGAATTTGTCTATTGTGAGTCTGACAAGATGTTAGCTGATGGTATAACAAAACCATTGCCAAGAGCCAAGTTTGAGGACTTCAGAACCTCAATAAGTCCAACAGGATAAGTAGTGGTTGAGTGGGGGTGTTGGAATATGTTTAGTGCAACAATTCCATTCCTGTGTGTGTAAGTATTCTATTGCTAGGTTTTTGTATTGTGTATAAAGTTAGATAAAAAAAAACGCTCCCAGAGGCTCACACACAGGAAAGACCATGTGACTGTACTCAGTTTTCTGTGTCTGTGCATGAGAGGACAAGCAGCCTGCTGATGCTGCACAGAGATACTTAAGATATGTATATTCCTGATTCCACAAAGCCTATCATATCTGTACTTGTTTATTGCTAATTAAAGCTCTGTTCTGTTGTCAACACGATTGAGAGTCTCCTGAATGATCTGCTGCCAACAGTTTGTGTGTTTTTTAACTATTTACTCAAAGGATTTATAATGGGAGGATCTCATAGAGGCCTGACATTATTCATCTAGGGCTTAATGACAAGCTGTCAATGCTCATCTGTCATTAACCCCTGCTATCACCCCAAAGCCACCTGTCGCGCTTCCGGGGGAAGGCGCCCAAGAGTGGACCCACTGGGCCATGGTACCGATCTTCCCTGGGTGAACTGGTCCTAGTTTAACCAACTCCTATACATGGATTGTCAGGGGCAAGCCCAGGGGATCTAAATACCACAGCTGCTAGTACCACGGGGGCGGCTCATAGGGTTAGCCTATACTACGGTATAGCTAAGGAGGATTCGAGGGATCAGAGCCCGAGGCTAGGAGAGCAGGAATGGGTCTACCGGAGGAGAGCACAAGGAGTGCCTGAGTAACAGCCAGAGAAGCAGAAGCTTACTAACTCAATATTCAGGCACCTCCCATCAGTGGAGGTGGCCTGATATACCGGAGGATGGACAGCTATTGGTCAAGGGGCGTGTAAGGTTGAGCGTTGCCGGCCCCTACCTTCACAGGGGAGGAGTGCGACTGCGCCTAGTGCACCGCTGATTAGGTTCATGACTCCGACCATTGTAGTGTGCTGATGTGTGAGCTTGGTGGTCAGCAGACAGGAAGGGGACCCGGCGATGACTCCAAAACACAGCATGCCTGGACGCTGGATGCCCGATTGGTAGAGGAGCAGAGGATGCAGACTCAGGAGAGGTGAGCTGGGAGAGGGGCCAGGGGACCTAACACCACCGCACCAGCGCTATGGAAAGAGCCAAGTAAAGCACCAGGAATTGGCATTTCTAATGAATGTACCGATTTCTTGGACAGCTGCAGGCTGCTATTCTATAGTTTAGGCGCCCAATATCTATGGGCATCACCACTCTAAAAATACCAGCACCCAGCCGCCTGGTTTTCACCTTGACTGGCAATCAAAAAAGAGCAAATAACACACTTTATAAAAATTATTTATTTATTTTATTTAAAGAATAAAAAAAAAAAAAGGGCTCCATTGTATTTTTGATTGCCAGCAAGGTAAAGAGGTAAAGACAGGCAGCTCGGGTGGCAGCCCACAACTATCTGCTTTATCTGCAATGAAAATAAAAACAAATGGTGAAGCCCTGCATACATTTTTAAAAATTATTTCTTTTTACAATACTATGATTGTAGGTTCGTTCCCAATGGCAACCAAACACAGACGCCGGCACAATGGGTTAGGGGCTCAACAGCCAATCACAGACACTGTCACAGAGAGCAGGTGTCTGTGATTAGCTGTTGTAGCCAGTGCAGTGACTAACCGGGAAGTTAATGAGCAGGCGGGAAGTACAAGCGTGCGGTCTTAGGTAAGTAATGATGCAGATGTTTCATCAATGTTTTAGGTATTTTTACAGCCCCCCCAGACAAACACTAAACTTTACATTAAACATACTGACTTAGGTTATGGAGAGTTTTTTTGACCCAATAACTTAGAGCACAAATTCCACTGCTTTTCATAAAGATGCTTTTATTAATTCATCAAGGAGATAAAAGTGCAGGTACAAAGTGCTCAGAACGTATAAAAGATGCCCCTGAGGAAGCATCAGGGAAACGCGTTGGGGCGTCCCCTAGTGGTCATCTCCACATCTGGTACTAACATGGGTAAGCTGAAGCTCAAAATCTATGTCGCTTTGTATGTTGTATAATAGGTTAGAGTTATTAGTCAGTGGTTGTTGTGTTAGTAGGGCGATATGCTACTGAACCCTCTACACACTAGAAGCTGCAGCTCTTGGCCATATTTATATTGCACATTGGTTTTTGTTAATAAATGCTACCATGATTATATCCTGAAGTGGGAGACAAGAAGACCCTAACCCCTTAGTGTCCTCTTAATCCAGATCCATATGTAACTTATCTTTTATACGTTCTGAGCACTTTGTACCTGCACTTTTATCTCCTTGATGAATTAATAAAAGCATCTTTATTAAAAGCAGTGGAATTTGTCCTCTAAGTTATTGGGTCAAAAAAACTCTCCATAACCTAAGTCAGTATGTTTAATGCAATATGTAGGAGAGTCCAAATATTTTGTAAACATTATTCATGTTTATCCTGGATATATAAAAAACACTAAACTTTAACAGTTTGGATTGGCCCATCATTAGTCATAAGTCAAACCCCATCTACTCTACCATTAAACAGTCTACTAATCTGAATGCAAGAGCCTTTTACATATATATGAAGGTGATAAGTTCAGAACATGACCCCTAGGACCAGTCTAGACATTGTCGTCCATGCTCAGACCATAAATATTGGAAGTGTGGTACCGGCCCAAGACATTGTTGACGTGACCGTATTCACATACTATATGCAATTGATTTATTAATATTCTGAGGTTGGATGTCAAGAACCCTAACAACTTATCATATTGTCTTCTCATTGCAGAGAATACTACATAACTATGGTGAAATGGGCAACGAATACCAAGGTGGCAGTCAACTGGTTAAACAGAGCACAGAATATCTCCATTTTGACATTGTGCGATGCCATTACCGGAGTTTGCACAAAGGTAAATTAAGTTTTTTTTTCTAGGATCTAGTTTTCTCAAAACCCAAACTAATAAAACAGACTGGATTCTGACATGTGAGTGATAGATGGAGCGACCAAGCGAATGTTGACTATATTGCAGAAAGTAGTCACTTTCTAAAATTACTCTGTTATTTGGAGTAATGAATGTTCTTCAAATTACAAATTAGGGGCAAGGGGCATCATTGATTTTTGCTTGAGTTCTGTCAATACTACCTACTGCTGTACAAGAACAGATGAAAAATACAAGAACAGAAAAAGTAGAGGCAATAAACAAAAGCCTGAAGAATACTAAAGAGGTTCCCCTCCTGAACAATGTATATGTTGTGATGAAGTCGAAATCCATGTAAATATAAAGCTTAAGGGGCAATTTTGTAAGTATTTGGGACTATAGGTTTTGCATTGGGTGTCACATCCATATTTCTGCTAAACTATGCATAGCTAGATTCCCTTATCCCTGGCTGGCAAGTGAAGAAATTGACAAGTGAATATGTTCAAAGAGCATGCATTATCAGCATGATAAAAGTTAGAGACAGGGGGTGCCAATGGTGAAAATTAGTGGTCCAGTGGGGCAGGTAGAGGGTTTGAGGTGTCTGCTCACCTTAACTGGTTGTGCACCCCTGCACAACCTCGGGAGAAGCCTGGGTGGAGGGGTGAGGGGTAGAGTTCATGTAACAAAACAAACCTGCAATACAGTTAACAATGAGGATAGTCCCAGTGAAAGATAAGTGTCGGACACTGCGCATGTGGGAGACGTGTAAGTGATGGCCCCAAGCATTGATTTGGCCAGATCCTCCAGGTCATCCTTGGGATCCGGACATCACAGTGTCCCTCATTGGTTGAGTCCATAAGTCCCTGGCGGCATTCATCTTCCCTTGGCGAATACTCAACAACTCCCCTTAGCTGCCAAAAGCTTTAAGATTTGAGAAGCAAGTGCTAAATAAAAGCTGTTTCCTTGGCCACTCCAAT
This sequence comes from Allobates femoralis, assembly GCA_033576535.1. Classification (NCBI taxonomy): domain Eukaryota; kingdom Metazoa; phylum Chordata; class Amphibia; order Anura; family Aromobatidae; genus Allobates; species Allobates femoralis. Next base: position 503,647,875 of record JARQOC010000005.1, read on the forward strand.
AGCTTTCTCTAAATCCCTGTGGGTGGGATGGATGGGACACAAAGAAAGTATTTGACTTTGTGTATCTACGATGGCGCTGAAGGAAGGGTTGAGAGGCTTGAGTGTGACTATGGTAAATTATCAATAACTGTAATGAAGAAAACCTCTGTAATGTTGAATTGTGGTGCACATGATGTCCCTGATTGGGCTACTTGATGATTCAAGTAAAGAATTGTTTTCTAAAGCGTCTGAACTCTGTGTATACTTTGGCCCTCATTGAGGATGAGTTGAAATTAACTATTGCAGTGGAGAGCCAGCCAAAGTGCATGCTGCAAAATAAGGGCTGCTCTGCAGCCACGCTCTGCCCACAGCCATGACTACCAAGGCCCTGTCCTCGACCCTCAACATATAATAATGTAGATAATTTCTCTCCATATAACTTTCAATCTTTGGGATAACTCTTTAAAGGGAATTTTTCAGCACCGTATGACTGCTTAAACCAAGTACAGGCGCTCGTTGGAATATGGTGGGGCCAAATCATTTAAATGTATCTTCCCCTTCTGCTTTTCTTCCATCTTTCATCAACTGTCTTTGACTTTAGGAAGCCAGAACTGCCTACTAAGGAAGAGGTGGATATAAAGGAAAAACAAGCAGGTGGAAGGTGTATTTAAATGGTTGGCAGTGCTATAATGCACTGATCTCTGTACTAGGTTTGATCAGTCATTCTGTGCAGACACAATCCCTTTAAAACTAATCCAGTGACAATCTATAGATATCAAATATTCTGTTGCAAGGTCACTATGTCAATTGTGTGTCAAATGCTAACTGTATATTAAGTAAAATATATCTTGTTCACAAGGTCTGCTAAACTGTGGTCTTTAGATCTGGATTCCTCAAGCAATCAATTTATGGGACTTACAGAAGTAACACTGCTTAATACATATGCAGTGCACGGAATCATGATGAAATGTATTTGCGGTGCAAATTGTACTGTTAAACTATAGAGGAAATAAGATTATGCAATAGGTTTTCACCACAGATTTCTCCCTATGCATTAGGTAAAATCCATGGCAAATTGGCAGAAACATGCATTTTATTCTGAATATATTATGGATTTTGCTTTAGATTGCTAGGAAAATCTGCATTGTTTTTTTTTACTCAACTTCCTCTCCTTTAGCCTCATATCAGCGAAAATTCTCCTTTATGTAGACCAGGAGTGGATAACTCCAGTCCTCGAGGGCCGCCACAGGTCATTTTTACAGGATTTCCTTAGCATTGCATAAGGGGTTCAGGAAAATCCTGGAAACCTGCACTGTTGGGGCTCTCATGGTCTGGAGTTCCCCACCCCTAATGTAGACAATGACTACTTGGAACAATCTGCTTCACAACTCAGCTGTGGTTGTCAGGATGAATATTTCTAGCAACCCGTAAGGCCAGCTTCACACTATGATTTTTCGGGTCCGGGTCTGTCCGGTGTGAACAGGACAGAACTGGATCCGATCTTGCCCCCCATGTATCCCTATGGTGCCAGATGGCTGTTATTTGCCATCCGGTTTTGTGTTTTTCCGGGAGGATCCTGTTTTGTTACTTTTTTCACTGGACACACCAGAGTTTGCATCATTTTTTGTGTCTGGTGGCAAAAACAAACAAAACCGGACCCTCCCGGATCCGGGGTGATCCGGTGCCCATAACAAGGGACTTCCCTTTGGAAGTACACTGAGCTGTAGGCTGATTTTCTGCTAAGATGAAAAAAAATCTTTAAATCTTCTTTCTTAACGAGTGAGACACGAGCTGAGCTTGACTGGGAGTGCAAGTGTGGACGGAAGTAAGTGTTTGACTTGTGATTCAGTGAGGAGGTATTGGGAATCCTGCAACAAATACCTGTGTGAATTTCTGACTGCTTTTTTTTACCTTTTTAATTTTATGGGCTTTCTTAACTTTCTTTTCTCTCTACAAGTTTATAGTCTCTTATTTTACTACCTGTAAGTTAAAGGGTTAACTACATTGCACTTAAAACCTGTGGTGTAGCTGTGGTGTAGCTATACTTACAAGGAGTTAATTAAGGGTGGGGATGCATAATTAAGGGTTTATAAGTAGCAGCTTGTTGGGGCTTCAGTCCTTTGGAAGTACACTGAGCTGTAGGCTGATTTTCTGCTAAGGAAAAAAAAAATCTTCTTTCTTAGCAAGTGTGAGACGAGCTGACTGTGATCGGGAGTGCAAGTGCGGACGGAAGTAAGTGTGTGACTTGTGATTCAGTAACTTTGGATTCAGGGAGTTTGGAAGGGAGGCCTTACTGAATTGCTAGTTGTATTTTATTAATACTTTGCATTTTTTTTTACTTATCATTTCTGTCTGGTGCAATCCCTATTAGGGAATGAGCGCCATAATTGACAATGCCATCCAGTGTACATCTTGCCACATGTATGCAATCTTTGAACAGCCGGTCGATGGTGCATACTGCTGTGTGAGGTGTGAGACTGTTGTGCATTTGGAAGCCCAGATACTGGATCTAAATGAACAGCTGGCAACCCTGAGATCCAAAGACAATATGGAAAGGAGTCTGCTGATCACTGAACAGCTGCTCAATGGGATAGATGTGGGGGAGGATGGTAGAATGGAGCTGCAGGACAGTGAGGCAGCTAGCAGGGTGACAGTTAGAAGGTGGGGTAGAGGGAAGAGTGCCAGGGAGGCTAGCCCTGATCTGGCACACCTCAATAAATTTGCTAAGTTGGCAGATGAGGGGAGTGTGAGTTCAGATATAGCACTGCTGCAGCAGGGCATGTTCTCTGAAAGCCGGAGGAGTTTCAGCTCCAGTAAGGGGGAAAACAGAAGAGAAGGGCAGGCCAGACAGGTGCTGGTAAGGGGGACCCAATTATTAGGGGAACAGATAGAGCAATCTGTCACAAAGACCGTGATCGTCGAACAGTGTGCTGCCTACTTGGCACTCGAGTCCGGCACATCGCTGATTGGGTTGACAGATTACTGGGAGGGGCTGGTGAGGACCCAGTGGTCATGGTGCACATTGGCACAAATGACAAAGTTAGAGGTAGGTGGAAGGTCCTTAAAGATGATTTCAGGAATTAGGCTACAAGCTTAAGGCAAGGACTTCCAAGGAATTATTCTCTGAAATATTGCCTGTACCATGTGCCACACCAGATAGGCAATGGGAGATTAGGGAGATAAATAAGTGGCTAAGGAATTGGTGTAGTAAGGAGGGGTTTGGGTCCTGGAGAACTGGGCCGACTTCTCTGTTGGCTATAGGTTCTATGCTAGGGACGGCTGCACCTCAATGGGGAGGGTGCAGCTGTGCTGGGGGAGAAAATGGCTAGAATTTAGAGGAGTGTTTAAACTAGGGATTGGGGGGAGGGTATTCATTATACAGGAGGGGAAGATAGTGTAAATAGTAACCTGGGCACAAGTAATAAAATTGGGGGTGACACGGGGGGTGGGGGGTTAGAACAGTCAATATAGTAGGAAGGAATAGAGGTAAAGAAAGATGGATAAAGTGCATGTACACTAATGCCAGAAGCCTCACCAACAAAATGGAGGAATTAGAATTGATTTTGTTGGAAAATAATTATGACATAGTGGGGATTTCGGAGACTTGGCTGGACAAGAGCCATGACTGGGCTGTTAATTTACAGGGCTATAGTCTGTTCAGAAATTACCGTACAAATAAGTGAGGGGGAGGTGTCTGTTTATACGTAAAATCATCCTTAAAACCCATCCTGCGTGATAATATATGTGAATCTAATGGAAATGTAGAGTCCCTGTGGATGGAGGGGAAAAAATAATAAATTACTGATAGGGGTTTGTTATAAGTCTCCAACAATAATGGAAGTGGAGGAGAATATCATCATAAAGCAAATAGATAAAGCAGCGACTCAGGGAGAAGTCATTATTATGGGGGACTTCAACTACCCTGAAATACATTGGGGAACAGAAACCTGCAGTTCCAGTAAAGGTAATAGTTTTTGACAACTATGAGAGACAGTTATCTTTCACAACTGGTTCAGGACCCAACAAGAAGGGGGGCACTGTTGGACCTAATATTAACCAATACTACGTTTTCAAGTACCCTTTACTAAGATGTGTAGTAGAGGGGCTATAAGGACACTAAACCTCAGGAAGGTAAATTTCCAACGTTTGAGAGATGATCTTAGTGCAATAAACTGGGACGATGTCCTGAGACATAAAAGTACACAAAGCAAATGGGAGATGTTTATTAGCATCCTGAATAGGACCTGTGCACAATATATACCCTATGGGAATAAGCATGCTAGAAATAGGAGGAAACCACTATGGCTAAATAAAGCGGTAAGAGGCGCAATAAGTGACAAAAAGAAACCATTTAGGGAATTAAAGCAAGTAGGTAGTGATGAGGCATTAAATAAATACAGAAAATTAAATAACATTTGTAAAAGCAAATCAAGGCAGCAAAGATTGAGACAGAGAGACTCATTGCCAGAGAAAGTACAAATAATCCCAAAATATTTAACTACATAAATAGTAAGAAACTAAACAATGATTGTGTTGGCCCCTTTAAAATAATCTGGGTGAAATGGTGGATGAGGATGAGAAAAAAGCCAATATGCTAAATGACTTTTTCAACAGTATTTACACAAGAAAATCCCATGACAGACAGCATGATCAGTGATAACAAACACTCTCAATTAAATGTCACCTGCTTAACCCAACAGGAAGTACGGTGCCATCTAAAAATCACTAAAATTGACAAATCCCCGGGCCCGGATGGGATACACCCTGGAGTGCGGTAGGAATTAATTAAATTAATAGACCATTAGCTCCACGACTAAAATATCAACATGGGTTTACGAGGGATGGTTTTTGTCACACTAATCTGATAAGCTTCTATGAAGAAAAAAGTTCTGGACTGGACCAAAGAAATGCAGTGGATGTGGTGTATATGGACTTTCCAAAAGCTTTTTATACGGTGCCACACAAAAGGTTGACACATAAAATGAGAGCAATGGGGATAGAGGAAAATATGTGTAAGTGGATTAAGAACTGGCTTAGTGATAGGAAACAAAGGGTGGTTATTAATGGAACACACTCAGAATGGGTCACAGTTAACAGTGGGGTACCACAGGGGTCAGTGTTGGGCCTGCTTCTTTTTAATATATTTATTAATGACCTTGTAGGGGGCATACAGAGTAGAATCTCAATATTTGCAGATCAAGATGTAGGGAAAAAAATGGTGTATCACAATCTGCGCTGCCAGAATCATCCGCTCCAAAAGTAATGCACATGAAGATGGAACTTCAACATAACTCCTTTATTTCCTCCTACGCGTTTCGGCGCCCTCCTGGCACCTTCCTCAGGGATCAGGAGGGCGCCGAAACGCGTAGGAGGAAATAAAGGAGTTATGTTGAAGTTCCATCTTCATGTGCATTACTTTTGGAGCGGATGATTCTGGCAGCGCGGATTGTGATACACCATTTTTTTCCCTACATCTTGATGTGTTTCCACACTGGAGTGGACAGTGGAAATCCTGCAGCAGCCATCTGGTAATTAACATTGAATAAGCCTTCAAGCCAGTTGTGGGTGACACAACTGCCTCAGGTGAGTGAACCCCCTTTTTCACCACTTTGTACTTAGTGCCATAGTGATAGGGCACTATTGCGCCTCTTGTTCCCCCTCCTTCTAATATTTGCAGATGACACTAAACTCTGCATGGTAATCAATACAGAGGAGGACAGTTTTATATTAAGGGGCCATCACACACGTCAATATCACTGTCAATATCGCTGCTGCACGTGACGTTGCAGCGATATTGACACATGTGACAGGGCGCATCAACCAGCGATAAATCGCTGGTTGATGGTCGCCAGGTTTTCGGACTGGACTGAAACCTGGCGATGGTCGCCCAGTGTACATGCAGCATCACTGCGTGTGACACCGGGAGACGCGATCAGCCAGCTCCCAGCGCCTCTCAGCAAGCACTGGGAGCTGGTATCCAGGGTAAACTGGGGGTAACTAGGCAGTGCGCGCTGCCTAGATACCCGTTGTGTACCTTGGATACCAGCCGGTGAGCGAAGAAGGCTGGTAACCAAGGTATACATCGGGTATGTAGGCAGCGCGCACTGCCTACTTACCCGCAGTTTACCCTGGATGCCAGCCTTCAGACATCGTGGAAACGATATTTAAATCATTTCCACGATGTCGCTGGTCCAATGATCGCTGGTGAGACGGCTTGTGTGATAGCTCGTCCTTTGGAAGTGCACTGAGATACAGGCTGATTTGCTGCTAAGGGAAAAAAAAAAAAAAAAAAACCTCTTTATATCTGATTCTCTAGCGAGTGTGACCGCGAGCTTTGTGTGACAGAGCGCAAGTGCGACAGAAGTAAGTGTGTGACTTGTGATTCAGTGACTTTGGATTAAGGGAGTTTGGAAGGGAGGACTTACTGAATTGCTGGTTGTATTTTATTAATACTTTGCATTTCTTTTTACTTATCATTCTGTCTGGTGCAATCCCCATTAGGAAATGAGCTCCATGATTGGCAATGCCATCCAGTGTACATCTTGCCACATGTATGCATTCCTTGACCAGCCGGCCGAGGGTGCATACTGCTGTGTGAGATGTGAGTACGTTGTGCATTTGGAAGCCCAGATACTGGATCTAAATGAACGACTGACAACGCTGAGATCCATAGACAATATGGAAAGGAGTCTGCTGCTCACTGAACAGCTGCTCAATGGGATAGATGTGGGGGAGGATGGTAGTATGGAGCTGCAGGACCGTGAGGTAGCCAGCTGGGTGACAGTTAGAAGGCGGGGTAGAGGGAAGGGTGCCAGGGAGGCTAGCCCTGATCTGGCACACCCCAATAAATTTGCTATGTTGGCAGATGAGGGGGGTGTGAGTTCAGGGATAGCACTGCTGCAGCAGGGCATGACCTCTGAAAGCCAGAGGAGTGTCTGCTCCAGTAAGGGGGAAAACAGGAGAGTAGGGCAGGCCAGACAGGTGCTGGTAGTGGGGGACTCAATTATTAGGGGAATAGATAGGGCAATCTGTCACAAAGACAGGGATCGTCGAACAGTGTGCTGCCTACCTGGCGCTCGAGTCCGGCACATCGCTGATCGGGTTGACAGATTACTGGGAGGGGCTGGTGAGGACCCAGCGGTCATAGTGCACATTGGCACAAATGACAAAGTTAGAGGTAGGTGGAAGGTCCTTAAAGATGATTTCAGGGAATTAGGCTGCAAGCTTAAGGCAAGGACCTCCAAGGTAGTATTTTCTGAAATACTGCCTGTACCACGTGCCACACCAGAGAGGCAACGGGAGATTAGGGAGATAAATAAGTGGCTCAGGAATTGGTGTAGGAAGGAGGGGTTTGGGTTCCTGGAGAACTGGGCCGACTTCTCTGTTGGCTACAGGTTCTATGCTAGGGACGGGCTGCACCTCAATTGGTAGGGTGCAGCTGTGCTGGGGGAGAAAATGGCTAGAAGGTTGGAGGAGTGTTTAAACTAGGGATTGGGGGGGAGGGTATTCATTGTATAGGAGGGGAAGATAGTGTAAACAGTAACCTGGGCACAAGTAATAAAATTGGGGGTGGCATGGGGGGTGGGGTTAGAACAGTCAATCTAGTAGGAAGGAATAGAGGTAAAGAGAGATGCATAAAGTGCATGTACACTAATGCCAGAAGCCTCACCAACAAAATGGAGGAATTAGAATTGATTTTGTTGGAAAATAATTATGACATGGTGGGGATTTCGGAGACTTGGCTGGATGAGAGCCATGACTGGGCTGTTAATTTACAGGGCTATTGTCTGTTCAGAAATGACCGTACAAATAGGCGAGGAGGAGGTGTATGTTTATACGTAAAATCATCCGTAAAACCCATCCTGCGTGATAATATAGGCGAATCTAATGGAAATGTAGAGTCTCTGTGGGTGGAGATAAGGGGAGGGGGAAAAAATAATAAATTACTGATAGGGGTTTGTTATAAGTCCCCAACAATAATGGAAGTGGAGGAGAATATCCTCATAAAGCAAATAGATGAAGCAGCGACTCAGGGAGAAGTCATTATTATGGGGGACTTCAACTACCCTGAAATACATTGGGGATCAGAAACCTGCAGTTCCAGCAAAGGTAATAAGTTTTTGAAAACTATAAGAGACAATTACCTTTCACAACTGGTTCAGGACCCAACAAGAAGGGGGGCACTGCTGGACCTAATATTAACCAACAGGCCAGACCGCATATCAAATATACGGGTTGGAGGTCACTTGGGTAATAGTGATCATAACTTAATAAGCTTTCAAGTATCCTTTACTAAGACGTGTAGTAGAGGGGCCACAAGGACACTAAACTTCAGGAAGGCAAATTTCCAACGGTTGAGAGATGATATTAGTGCAATAAACTGGGACGATGTCCTGAGACATAAAAGTACACAACACAAATGGGAGATGTTTATTAGCATCCTGAATAGGACCTGTGCACAATATATACCCTATGGGAATAAGCATGCTAGAAATAGGAGGAAACCACTATGGCTAAATAAAGCGGTAAGAAGTGCAATATGTGACAAAAAGAAAGCATTTAGGGAATTAAAGCAAGTAGGTAGTGATGAAGCATTAAATAAATACAGAAAATTAAATAACATTTGTAAAAAGCAAATCAAGGCAGCAAAGATTGAGACAGAGAGACTCATTGCCAGAGAAAGTAAAAAGAATCCCAAAATATTTTTTAACTACATAAATAGTAAGAAACTAAAAAATGATGGTGTTGGCCCCTTTAAAAATAGTCTGGGTGAAATGGTGGATGAGGATGAGGAAAAAGCAAATATGCTAAATGACTTTTTTTCAACAGTATTTACACAAGAAAATCCCATGACAGACAATATGATCAGTGATAACAAAAATTCTCAATTAAACGTCACCTGCTTAACCCAAGAGGAAGTACGGCATCGTCTAAAAATCACTAAAATTGACAAATCCCCGGGCCCAGATGGGATACACCCCAGAGTGCTGCAGGAATTAAGTACTGTCATAGATAGACCATTATTTTTAATATTTAAAGATTCCATAATAACAGGGTCTGTACCACAGGACTGGCGTATAGCAAATGTGGTGCCAATATTCAAAAAGGGGACAAAAACTGAACTTGGAAATTATAGGCCAGTAAGCTTAACCTCTACTGTGGGTAAAATCCTAGAGGGTTTTCTAAGAGATGCTATACTGGAGTATCTGAAGAAAAATAACCTCATGACCCATTATCAACATGGTTTTACGAGGGACCGTTCCTGTCAAACTAATCTAATAGGCTTCTATGAAGAAGTAAGTTCTGGACTGGACCAAGAAAATGCAGTGGATGTGGTGTATATGGACTTTTCAAAAGCTTTTGATACGGTGCCACACAAAAGGTTGATACATAAAATGAGGGCAATGGGGATAGGGGAAAATATGTGTAAGTGGGTTAAGAACTGGCTTAGTGATAGGAAACAAAGGGTGGTTATTAATGGAACACACTCAGAATGGGTCACAGTTAACAGTGGGGTACCACAGGGGTCAGTGTTGGGCCCGCTTCTATTTAATATATTTATTAATGACCTTGTAGGGGGCATACAGAGTAGAATCTCAATATTTGCAGATGACACTAAACTCTGCAGGGTAATCAATACAGAGGAGGACACTTTTATATTACAGGAGGATTTATGTAAACTAGAAGCTTGGGCTGCTAAATGGCAAATGCGCTTTAATGGGGATAAATGTAAAGTCATGCACTTGGGCAGAGGAAACAAAAGGTATAATTATGTGCTTAATTGTAAAACACTGGGCAAAACTGTCACTGAAAAAGACCTGGGTGTATGGGTAGATGACAAACTCACATTTAGTGGCCAGTGTCAGGCAGCTGCTGCAAAGGCAAATAAAATAATGGGATGTATTAAAAGAGGCATAGATGCTCATGAGGAGAACATCATTTTACCTCTATACAAGTCACTAGTGCGACCACACTTAGAATACTGTGTACAATTCTGGTCTCCGGTGTATAAGAAAGACATAGCTGAACTAGAGCGGGTCCAGAGAAGAGCGACAAAAGTTATTAGAGGACTAAGGGGTCTGCAATACCAAGACAGGTTATTAAACTTGGGGTTATTTAGCTTGGAAAAACGAAGGCTTAGGGGTGATCTTATAATAATGTATAAATATATGAGGGGACAGTACAGAGACCTTTCTAATGATCTCTTTACTCTTAGGCCTGAGACTGGGACAAGGGGGCATCCTCTACGTCTGGAGGGAAGAAGGTTTAATCATAATCACAGACGCGGATTCTTTACTGTAAGAGCAGTGAGACTATGGAACTCTCTGCCACATGATGTTGTAATGAGTGACTCACTACTAACATTTAAGAAGGGCCTGGATGCCTTTCTTGAAAACTATAATATTACCAGTTATATATACTAGATTCTTTGATAGGGCGTTGATCCAGGGAATTAGTCTGATTGCCGTATCTGGAGTCAGGAAGGAATTTTTTCCCCCAATGTGGAGATTAGTGTTGCCACATGGGTTTTTTTTTGCCTTCCTCTGGATCAACATGTTAGGGTATAGGTTGAACTAGATGGACTTAAAGTCTTCCTTCAACCTTAAAAACTATGTTACTATGTTGCTATGTTACCAGTGATCAGCCGTCAATGTCGCCAGCGATCAGATCGCTGACGACATTGACGTGTGTGACGCCGGCTTTACAGTAGGATTTATGTAAACTAGAAGCTTGGGCTGATAAATGGCAAATGAGCTTTAATGTTGATAAATGCAAGGTCATGCACTTGGGCAGAGGAAACAAAAGGTATAATTATGTGCTTAATTGTAAAACACTGGGCAAAACTATCACTGAAAAAGACCTGGGTGTATGGGTAGATGACAAACTCACATTTAGTGGCCAGTATCAGGTAGCTGCTGCAAAGGCAAATAAAATAATGGGATGCATTAAAAGAGGCATATATGCTCATGAGGAGAACTTAATTTTACATCTATACAAGTCACTAGTGCAACCACACTTAGAATACTGTGTACAATTCTGGTCTCTGGTGTATCAGAAAGACATAGCTGAACTAGAGCGGGTGCAGAGAAGAGCGACCAAGGTTATTAGAGGACTGAAGGATTTGCAATACCAAGACAGGTTATTAAACTTGGGGTTATTTAGTTTGGAAAAATGAAGGCTTAGGGGAGATCTTATAATAATGTATAAATATATGAGGGGACAGTACAGAGACCTTTTTAACTATCTCTTTACTCTTAGGCCTGAGACTGGGACAAGGGGGCATCCTCTACGTCTGGAGGAAAGAAGGTTTAATCATAATCACAGACGCGGATTCTTTACTGTAAGAGCAGTGAGACTATGGAACTCTCTGCCACATGATGTTGTAATGAGTGAGTCACTACTAACATTTAAGAAGGGCCTGGATGTCTTTCTTGAAAAGTACCGTATAATATTACTAGTTATATATACTAGATTCTTTGATAGGGCGTTGATTCAGGGAATTAGTCTGATTGCCGTATACTGAGCCAGGAAGGAATTTTTTTCCCCAATGATTTCACTGCAGCCAGTAAGTTACCTGTGGATAAGCTAGAAATGTAGCCGCGTGTAAAGTGGCCATTAGTGTTGCCACATGGGGTTTTTTTTTTTGCCTTCCTCTGGGTCAACATGTCAGGCTATGGGTTGAACTAGATGGACTTAAAGTCTTCCTTCAACCTTAAAAACTATGTTACTATGTTACTAAAAATGGTACTGGTTCCCGGACAACTGGTGCTGAAAGAGCGGCGGCTCTACAATGGAGCTACACTCGTTCAGCACAATAGAGAGTGCAGCATTACAGAGCCGCCGCTGAAGTTCAGCACCATGGAGAGCTCCACGACTAAAATTTCAGCACTCGCGCTGCTGAAATTTCAGCACTGGACAGTGGCACAGATGCGCAGAAAGCATTCCTGTTTAAAACAGGATCGGAGGGCATATTTGCTCTCAGTTTCTGCACGCCTGGGGCTGTCTTCGTTGTGTCCGGTGCATTCTGCAAAACACCGAACACCACCTGACCGCTCCAACCCGCGGTGTGAAGCCGGCCTAAGACACGAATGCTCAGCTCAGCTGTGCTGACAATGTATTGATCTCAGAGAAAGGGAAAACTGCATTTAAGTCACGGATTCCATGGTAATCAGAAATTGTCTAAAAGATTTTTAGGTAGGGGACACAATTTAACAGGAGATTCTGCGAAAGAATACTCAACAAGTCAATGAGTAAATTATTGCCTTTAGTAAGAAGTGAATTGGTTTAATGAGATTCCTCCTACCTGCCTATGTGACTGCACACTCAGCAAATCATCATTCCATGCAGAAAGTCTCCTTATACATGAGATGCCTAAATAATTTTGAAATGTTTTATTAAAGTGACAGGAGAGTCTGTGATAAATGACAGTTCTATCCGTAGAGGAGCTGAGTTGTCTTATTTCAGCCCTGTACGACTTTTCTGACACATCTGATAACTTTGGTATAGTTATTATGTTTTTTGGATCCAGGGTAAGGCTGTATTGTAATAGATAGAGACAGACAGACAGACAGGCAGACAGACAGACAGACAGACAGAGAGATAGATAGATAGATAGATAGATAGATAGATAGATAGATAGATAGATAGATAGATTGACAGACAGACAGACAGACAGACAGACAGAGAGATAGATAGACAGATAGATAGATAGATAGATAGATAGATAGATAGATAGATAGATAGATAGATAGATAGATAGATAGATAGATAGATAGATAGATAGAAAAAAAACATACAGCATTTCCTTAAGCTCTTGAGCCCAGGTGCAAATCTATATAGCTGAATTAGATATACGGTATACCAAATTAATAGCAGCACACTGGTTAAGCCAATACATGCTATTTGTAGGTGTTACTAGATATTTTTTGAGAAAAAATAAAAACTATAAAGTTTTTTTTTAAAAAAAACTCAGATAGAAATATTTTTTTTGTTTTTTTTATGGTTCTTAGCGCATGCATTGGCCAATATATGCCAGCCCTTCAATCACTTCTCGGTGGCCATAATTCTGAAGGGTCCCTGTCTACACTATAAGCCTCTCTCGTACCATAGGGGTCTCTGTTACAATGGGCAGTAGCAGGAGACATACTTCAGTTGGACCCTATGGTAGGGAGGCAGGAGTGCAAGTCCAGCAGTGGAACCAACTTTCTCCACACATAATAAATTAAGAAAAAAAACTTATTATGCGTGGAGCAAGCTGGTTCCACTGCTGGACTTGCACTCCTGCCTCCCTACCATAGGGTCCAACTGAAGAGGTATGTCTCCTGCTACTGCCCAATGTAACTGAGAACCCTAGGGTTACGAGAGAGGCTTATAGTGTAGACAGGGACCCTTCAGAATTATGGTCACCGAGAAGTGGTTGAAGGGCTGGCATATATTGGCCAATGCATGCGCTAAGAACCATAACAAAACCAAAAAAAATATTTCTATCTGAGTTTTTAAAAAAAAAAACTTTATAGTTTTTATTTTTTCTCAAAAAATATCTAGTAACACCTACAAATAGCATGTATTGACTTAAGCAGTGTGCTGCTATTAATTTGGTAGATAGATAGATAGATAGATAGATAGATAGATAGATAGATAGATAGATATTGTAGACAGATATTTATCGTAGATAGATAGATAGATAGATAGATAGATAGATAGATAGATAATCAAAAACGAAACAGCACTGCAACTAATAGCACATGCAACACTAGTCCAAATAATATAGTTACCAAAAAGTAGAGGCAGCACTCTAAATTCAAGCTTGATAAACATGGGTCAGCACCGAAACATCACCACGCCATATGGGCTGAATAAATCCTTTTTCAAATTTTTGAATATTTTCGAGTGGTGCTTCTACTTTTTGATACATAGTTAGATAGATAGATAGATAGATATTGTAATGCTTGGAGCAATTAAAGTCACAGCACTAAGAGCGGAAACGATATGCTCGCCCTGCACTGACTGATAGTTGATTCTGCAGTATATACATCAATGCAGAGCCGGCTGTGAGCGCTGGTTCATGCATACAACCGTCGCATTCAATATAGTGAGCTGAGCTGGCACACCTGCATGACTGAAAGCCATTGGTTCCCTATGAATAAGGATACAAATGTCTGAAATGCGTAAGGTCCATCTGCCCTGTGACTTTTCATGGAGTTCCTATGAAGGTTTCATGGAGTTTATTACTGTTCCTGTGGATTTAGTTTTAATGCTCTAATAAAGTTGAAATTTTTAACCATGTTTTGTTATTGGATCAAACCACTTATTCCTATTGCATTCTTTGAGAAATTAAATTCATTTTGTCCAAGGTGATGCAGTTTTAGTACTGTGGCTAAGCACCTTAATTACGCGAATATTTCTTTATTTTGCCCTTTGTCCTGGATCTGGCATGTGCACAGTAACAGTGTGTTAAGAGGTCTGTCCAGTGGTATAAATTGAAGCTCATGGGCCCCAATGCAAAAACTCCAGTGGGCCCCCAATTATTGCAAAGCCTTAAGGGTACATTTACACGTGGCAACTTTTCTAGGAATTTCACTGGCAACTTACTGGCTGCAGTGAAATCATGGAGACATTGTTCCATTTGCACACAGCAACAAGATAGAACAACGTGTCCATGATTTCACTGCAACCAGTAAGTTGCCAGTGAAGTTCCTAGAAAAGTTGCCGTGTGTAAAGGTACCCTAATAGTATTGGTCTTTTTGTATAGACCAAATGAACTTTTGGGCCTCCCCTAGGCTTTAGGGCCCGATTGTATTTACGTCCCTGGGTCTGGCTGAATACCTATTTCACTAGCTTATCTATTAAAATGAGCCGTCAGTCCATCCCCTTTCACTCTTTGCACTGATAGCATGCCAACACTGTCCTCCATCCAGCACAGGACGAGAAGTGAAGCTGTCAGGGTCGAGGGTAGAAGGGAAACATCAGTTCAAAGGTGATTGACACATTTTATTAAACCAGAAAGATGCTTTAAAGAAATGGCAAGTAACTTATTTGGATGTTTCTTCTGACAATTCTATAAGATGTATTACAGCAGGAAGCAATAACACTGTTCGTCGTCAGAAGCCTGACGGGCAGAGCTACTAAGACATACTAGTGCATCTCAATGAATTCAAATATCATCAAAAAGTTAATTTATTTGAGTTTCAATATAAAAAGTGAAACACATATATAATATAGAGTCATTACAAACAGAGTGATCTATTTCAAGTGTTTATATCTGTAAATGTTGATGATTATGGCTTCAGTTCAAGCGAATCCAGCAAAATGGTGGCCATCTATTTTACTAAATTTTTACAGTAAAATGAAAGGGATTGAAATAATAAAAGATTATAGTCATCTGCTCTAAGCTCGCCTCCCACCTGCCCTGCTGCCTCAGCTTCGAACCTGGCTCTCCACTCATTCCCTCTGGTTTTCTTCACTCTTTGGATTTCTTGGCTGTGACTAGGCCTCATGTGACTGCATGTGGTGGCTCTCATCATTTACTGTGTGAAGCCTTGTCTGTTCCTGAAGATCCAAAGAGCGAAGAAATCAATAGGAAGTGAGTAGAGAACCAAGCAGTAAGCTGCAACTGTGGGGCAGATGAGGTGCGGGTCTAGTACAGGAGAACATGAATTTTTAGTATTTTTTAACCCTTTTCCAGAGCTCTGTTTATTATGCAATAGGGCCTGAAGAGACCTTAGACCAGTGATGGGCAACCTTTTGAGCTTGGTGTGTCAAAATTCGCCAAAAAACCGAGCATAAATCGCGAGGTGTGTCACCTTGAGAAAAAAAAACCTAATTTTACGATATTTATAGTTTAAATAACAAATATGTATAATTCTTTAACTTACCTGCTTAGTGACTTCTTTGTTAATCTGTCAGTTGGTTTCTTTTGTTGGTCTTGCTGTTATTTAACCTGTGTGGGGTGTCATGAACTAAGATAAGTGAGAGGGAGGGGGAATTGTTCCAGTGATGGCGAACCTGTGGCAGTCCAGCAACAGCTGGACTGCCACAGGTTCGCCATCACTGATTTAGTGACTTTTTTGTTGCTGAATTTCATTGGCTAAATCTTCAATTGAAGGTTGGTATTTTGTACACTTCAAGGCCAAGCAACCGCTACTAAGGTTATCTGTAAAAATGTCTATTTATATTCCACGTTCTGCTTACTACCGTTTCACTACATAGAACGCAAAATGATCTGCCATTTTTTTCTATAATGCCATACATCTCAGTCCATGTCTCTTGAAAGGGTCGGCTACTGCTACTACCACTTCCTTTACTTAACCTTGTTTTTTTTGGCTTCTCCATAAGAGGGGCAGTGACAGAAGATTTATAGACAGCCCTGCAGGCAATTAGGGGTTAACTGTCTTTTAGGAAAGGGCAGAGTTAATAAGCAGAAATAGGGATTAATAGGGTGAAATGCAGTCTGTACTATGCTGCAAGATGGCGTTCCTTATGTAAATCAATGGCGGGAAACGGCACCCATAGCACAGGCCTCTTCCAGCCTCCCCCTCACTTATCTCAGTAATGGCCAATCACACATTCATGACACCCCAGATTCTGCCCAGAACCTTTCACTGGAGGATGGTTGCTGTAGTAATCACTGGACCTCCAGACAGCGACCACAGGGCCTCAGATATGCGTCCCCCACAGCATTCCGCTGCTCCCTGCTGCGCCAGCCAGAAGTTCCGCTTACCGGAAGTCCCAGGACTAGACGCTCTGTGCCGGAGCTCTGCTGTTCTGGCTACAGACCTCCAGCACATTTTTTTTTCCTCAGCTGTAGTTAGTGATGGGCGAGTCCTAACTCGGAATCGCTTGACTCTAGTCTAGCGAGTCCGAGCCCGGGACTCGCTACTCGTTGCTAGTCTAGCGAGTCCAATGTTAATGAATGGGGAAGCGAGTAATAGCGAGTAATGTGTGATTTACAAATCGCAGATGTCTCTGAAAGCGCTCGCATTGCCGTGTTGGAAACCCGACTCGCAACAGTTTTTTGCTGCTGTGTCTGTGTCTGTGGTTTTTATCCAAATAGCGAGTCTAGTTTCTCCGGCGGCCGCGTGTCACTGAAAATGGCTACGCGTGTCAGTGCTGACACGCGTGTCATAGGTTCACCATCACTGCCTTAGACTCTAAGATCTCTCCAGACCTCAAAGGTAAAGCTAAAGCAGGGGTGGGGAACGCCAGGCCTCGACGACTGCCAACAGTGCAGGTATTCAGGATTTCCTTAGTATTGCACAGGTTATAATTAAATCACCTGCACAGGTGATGATTCTGTGACGCCCCACCGGTCAGGATGCCACAAGAGGTATTGCACCCAAGACACGGGTGTCCTCCAGTAGTCAGAAGGTGGGGAATGGTAAGGGTGAGTCCTCAGCACAACACAACACAATACATACTTAGGACCCAGGGAACCCTGGGCCAACCCCGGAGAAGTGTGGGTGGAAAAACAAGTAGTTAGTAGTTGGTTGCAGTTGGAGTCAGTGAGTGGAAGAACAGTGGAGAACAGCTGAACTGCAGAGAAGGGACTTGAGCTGTGCTACGCTTGTCCTGAGAGCCTAGGAACTCTAGGGGCACTGGCGAAGCTGAATTGCCAGTGCACCCGAATCCTGGACTGATAATACCAGATAGAGGGGTTGTGGTCAGAAACAGGGACCAGCCCTAAACACAACAAGGGGATCCATACCCGAATCATTGAGCCGGATGCTACGAGCTTCATAGGAGCTGTAGCTCACACACCTGGCGTATACCCAGAGAAAGCAGCCGGACAGGGTTCGGGGACAAGGTACCAGTCACACACTCATACCCGTGGCTGCAGGATCAGGGCTCTGTGCACAGAGGTGCTTACAACAGTGCTGAGATAGAGACAGGACCAGAGAGAGGCAAGGAAAGACACACCACCAAGGATCTCATACCTGCCACCCCCATTCTACCAAAGACTGCAAAAGCTGGAGGTTATCAAAGAGTGTGTAACATATATGACCTGTTGAACGTGGAGCTTGCTGTGTGTAAAAACTGGGAACAGAATTGCAGAACGGTGTGAGACTGTGTAATTCCTGCGGCGACAGCCTGTGAAGGCCACTGAATAAGGTAACGAGGCCTAAATTGATCCCTTCCTGTCAAAGACTATTAATCCTTTTACCCGCTGCCCTGGGGACCCACTCCTCCTGTTGGGAGCCATTACATCCCAGCTGCCTATCCACCGTCCCCAGAGGTTCTGCCGCAGCGGCGGCTCCTCATAGCCACAAACTATGGGTGGCGTCACAAATAAACTTTCCCTTTTCATCACCCCTTTTCTTACACTAGCCAAGAACTCCCTTTACACTGAACCCAGGGTCACTGAAACCGAGTTCTCAACCCCTGTGACTCCCCAGAAGTGTTAACAGCTCGGTTTCGAGTACCCCACGGCCCTGGGGCACATCAATTCCAAACTCTGTGCCATGCTAAGGAAATCCTGAAACATGACCTGTTGGAGGCCCTTGAGTTCCCCAACCCTGCACTAAAGGCTCATCCAGTTGTCTTTTTCATCTTTTAGTTCTATCTATGTTTTTTACAGATAGAACTCATACCTAGTATAGTCTATGAAGTTGTTTACATGTCCTATTTGTTTTATGACCCGAGTGGTAAATCCAAAATTGCGAGTATCAGATTAATATCAGCAATGCAAGTATATGTGTGCATAAAAAAATGTATAGCACTGGGATGCCATCTGAGGGCTCTCTGTTATTCACAGCCTGCAGATAGAAGAAGGTTGAGAAACTTGTTAATTTTTCTCATGCAAGAAAAACTGGTTATATTTAGACAAAAAAATCAAATGATTCTGTGATGAAACTCTGATCAAAATTACTGATGAAACTTTTCTTACAAAACAACATCTGAAGATTTGGACCATAATAAATGTCTTTTCGGGGCACTATCAGTTCAGACGGTCTTTTATTCAGTTTGAATAAAATCTATAGGCTGATTCGAGAACATATGCCTAACACCAATATACGGTAAGAAGATTTGCTAGGTTTGGAGCTTATTTTTAACAATTCCGAACTAATTAGATCAAGATGATTCAGAAATATATAAGTTGTTAAAAGTTACAACAGGATTAGAAAAGTTACTTTCTTTCAGGAACAGCTCCAATCTGTCTGCTGGTTGTTTCTGGTATACAGAAGTCTCTCAGCCTCATTCACGTCAATGGCTCCATTTGTGGGTGGCACTGTTTTTAGAAGAGTGGACATTCTTTTTTAAACCTTACAACCCCTTTAATCATACTTGAGGACAAAATTACCAGTTTCATTTTCACAAGTCCGCTAAAAACAGATGATCATCAAAGGTTAGAGAAACCAGACTCCGACTTTAAGCAGGGTTTTTTGGGGGTTTCAGTGCTGTAGTGATGCATCTAATCTAAGGTCCTTGCCCCACGTGTTATACTCATGCTTCAGCGTCTTGACCTTTTATTGCACCAATTTGTAACTACAACTTCTGACCAGCCAAAAGTTGGGGGTAACATTAAGAAGTGCGGAGCAGCCTGCCTGATCTAATAGCAGGGTGTGACCAATAGGCTGTTCTGACTCTATGCTTCACATGCACTTGAGTGGCAGAGTCCTATGGTGGCCTTGTGTCTATAAATGCTACCAGTCACCTCCCTGACAGCATGGCCGGACTCTGGTGCTACAACCGCCCCATCTGTGGGTTGTAGGTGACTGAGCACCGGTATACGGACGCCTGTGTTGCCACTCGGAGGAGCTATTAGCCTGCTGCTAGGTGCAATGGACCTTGCAATATTTTGGTGAGTTTTAACATTAAGAAGCTCTCAATGCATTTGTATAAGAGCCAGACTGAAGGCAGAATGAGTCTCTCACAGACTTGAATTGGAGAATGACCTCCGACACGGTTTTTAAAATATTTGAGCTGGCGGCAGGTCACAAATCACTGGAGACCAACGGGAGTAGCGGAGGTAGATGGTGTAGAAGCCAAAGGTGAGTTTAAGACTGGGATCAGGCCCTTAGATTAGAACCGCCACTCCAGCTGTAAAATAAAAAGAAAACGCTGGAGTGGTGCATTAAATCCAGATGAGACACCCATTTACCATGCTGTAGGACATGTATTTCTGGTTGTTTATGGAAATTAATCTGAAATTTAATATTATATTATTATGACCTTTCTCCTGTGTATTGTAGTTAATAATTGGTAAATTGTGCACTCAGTTTCTCCCATTTTCCGATTAGTAATATCTTTTTCTTGGGTTATTCTTGGTTTTTCTGCCTTTTCACTTGAGTCTTGTGTGTCTGAGTTATTAGCATTGGAAATTCACATGTGACTAGTCACTTTCATATTCATTGATTTCGGCTTCTTTTCGGATATCATTAGCCATTTCCATACAGGCTGTAATGAGATTTGCTGCATTATCTTGCATTTTCTCTTCAGAAGGAATGGTTTGTAGTTGCATCTATGTCTTGCATTGTAATACATGATCAATAAGCGCAGTGTCTGCAACTCACTGATAAAGCTTCCCCAGATGTTATCTCCAGAGATTGTTAATTTGTGGTTTATTTTTGATAATATTAAAGCGATGCTAAGCAATTTAAAGATTATGTTAGGGAAAAGTATCAGTAGTCATTTTCTGATAGACTGTGTGGATCCCCCACAGGTTGGTTGTGATAAGAAACTGATTGTCTATGGGCAATTTAAAGGTCCCTGTGTTTGTTCTGGTGCTCTGTGTGTAATGGGAGTGTTTGTCTACACTTTATGGCATAAACTGATACTTATTTCTAATACCACATAATAGTATAGGATCTGTTAAAGACACTTTGTATGTGTAAGAAAATCAAATAATGCTGAATCTGCATCTTAAGTGCAGTACAATGAATATGAACAGGGACATAAAGGAAACCAGCCTCCAGGATTTAGAGCTATGCAGCAGGTGATTGACATGTGCAGCATGACATCACAATTGTTTTTGTCTTTTAAATTACTTCCCTGTGGGCTTGTCATTCAGCTGTAAGCCGAACCACCCTCCCTCTCATCCAGCTTGATGTGGGGGGGGGGGGGGGAAGGGGAGGAATTCGGCTTACAGCCTAAAGACAAGCCCACAGGGGAGTAATTTAAAAAAATAAATAAATATTGATGTCATGCTGCACACGTTAATCACCTGCTGCCTAGCACTAAATTCTGGTGGTTAGTTTCCTTTAAGAGATATCTGTGCAAACACTGGAGTTTGGTAATTGATTGATTTCCATATTCACATTTTGCTTTTTTTGCATTTCCGAATTTTACTAGAAACACATTTTTAGGCACATATTTTTTTCTTTCCTGTATCTTAAGCTACAATACACAGTAGTGACAAATAATCCCATTTGCCAAAAAATCTTAGCAGAAGAAACAGAAAAGAAAGAAAAAATAATGACTGAAAGAGAAATTCTTACAAAATTGGGAAGTATTAAGTATTCCAAGTATGCTTACAAAATTCAAAAAGACTCATCACATTGTCATTCAGATTCATATTTAGCTAACGGGAACTTGTCATTCAGAAAAATACCATTTTTTTTTAATCAAGTTTTTATTTAAAGGATAGTTTAAATTTTAAATTAGTTTTTTTTTTAGGGGTTGTCCCCTTTAAGGAAATTTTAATCCTAGAGTTCAGTTTGGTATATTAAAAAAATAAATACTGAATAACTTGCTATATTCACCCTCTCAAGCTCAACTGGTGATTCTCCACCACTGCTCCGGGTAACAAACAATATCTGCAAAGCTAATATCTGCAAAGTTTACACCATTTTGGCAGTGCAGTAGCCAATCAGTGAGATCAGCATCTCTGCTTGTGTGTATGGTACTCCTCGGTCAGAGCCGTTGATCTCACTGATGTGAGGGAGAGTATGGCGCAGTCTGTTTTTCTGTATGAAACTTCCCCAGGGACCAAGATTTCCTGAAAGGGGATGATTCCTTTAAATGTATTATTTTACACTGTTGGATCAATAGAAATTGAGGTGAAAACACGGTTTGATCTGTGCTGCTGCAGGAAGCGACCAAAGTGCACAGATGAGGATCATGGGCAGTTTAGTTGACACGTTTCGAAGTAATCCAACTTCTTCTTCAGGATACCACCAAGACTTGGTGAAATCCCTGATAAAATTGAATCTGAAAATTGGCCATCAAATTTTTAACAACAGAATAGTCATAGCCGAATAATCACACAATTACTAGGAAGAAACGTTTGTCAGCCTAAGCAATGGAAGGTGAAATCTACTGGAAGGAGAACTGTAGACTCGAATATTAAGAATGACATCTATACACATGTTTACCAGTTACTAAAAAGGATCCTTCTTACTTTTATTCTACAGAAACATGAAGATGAAAGTGAAGCTTGGTTACACAGACAGGTAAGATGAAAAATGATAAATTAAAACATTTCCTTACATGATATAAAATGTTGCACCCAACAGTGTCTTGAATACCTAAGAGAAATTCTGAAGCTTTAAAGTATGGTGTGATGCCATGTTTCATGAGAAAACAGGGGTTCCCAGTAAAGATGGCATTTGACTAAATTGTGCCGTGACCTGAGCAGATCATTAGTTACTTATATAATATGCAGCATCATCCCTATGAATGTTTGGTAATGCAAATTTTTTTTTATGAAGAAAATAATAAGTGTCTTTAAGGTTAAAGAGGTTGTCCGACCTATTGCTAAAAGTCTGCAGTTACTCTATGTGACTGCAGACTTCTGAATCCTCAGAGCATGCACACTGCACACTGTCAGGACTCTCCGTTGTCAATGGCAAAAGCTTACAGTAATATGATTTCTCTGCTCTGCATTCATGATGTGCAGGTCTGCGTTATTGACAGCTTAGTTACTCTATCTGCAGTTGGGATATGCTGTGCTGCTGAAAGCTCAGTCACCCATATTCTTTCTTGGCTGTGCTTAGATTTTGCAGGTGCTTCTTGTCTACTGTAGTTGCTCAGCCTTTTAACTCAGCAATTTCTCCCAGAGCACGCCAGTCTTAGTTTCAACTCTGAGGTGCTAAGGCTAGGGTCACACTGGCACAATTCTTAGTCCCCTGTGTGTTTTGCAGGGGACTTAGAATTTTTTTCTCCCTTTCGCAGCCTTCACGCAGGCTGCAGAGCGGAGAACGCGGCCCCTAGCAACCTGCTGTCTATCATGGATACCAGCCACACAGCGGGCTGTGGGGAGTGCGTGTTTCACCACGCACAGGGAAACGCAGCATTCAGAATTGTGCCAGTGTGACCCTAGCCTAAGTTAGTTTCTTGAATTGGTGCTCTGAGAATTGACGTTACCTCTGTTTGACCCTCCTTTTGACTTGTCCCTCTGTTCTGATCCGCTCCTCTCCAGCTAACTGACTTCAGACCGTGACTTAACTACACTTCTGTTTTATCCCATCTGTCTTGGTGCGCTCTCCTGGTGTCTAATTTGAATATTTGACTATTTCACTTCTTCTTGCCCGTGTTGTGACTAGTGTCACAAGTATATGACATGCATATGGCCGGGCACATTCCAACTAGACATGTATTAAGCAAGGCTGAGCATGTCTAGTTTGAATATGGCTGGAAGAATGCAAATTGTATACTTACATTCACTTGACCATCCTCTCTGGCCACCAACATCGGAGAATCCTGATAAAAATCCATCCTGCTAAAGATAACATGAGAAATCAGATTACAACTTCCTATTGAAATCTATTTTAAATGGTCAGGGGAAGGGAAAGTAGATGAAGAGTGAGAGTGAGGGGCAGAGACACTCAGGTGGCACTGCCGTTTTCTATAGTTTCACCTCACTACAGGGCTGGATTCACATGTACATTGACCAGTACAGCTGTATACCGTAATATCATATTATGAACTCCAGTTTTTCATAAAACAAATTCAATACATCTTGACATATATTATTTCTGTTTTTTATTTTTAAAGGGTATTTACATGAAATACATGACTTTTTTTGTCTTTTTCTATTTTTTGAGACATAATATACCATATCTGATGGAGATTTCAAGTTAAGAAACCAAGATAAACTAAGAGATTAGTCATCTATTAACACAACTCCCCAAATCACTAAAATTTAGATTGAATTTAACCAAAGCGAAGTCTTCATAATATGTCAAGGATATTTAACAGTTGATCTATAGTCTAAAGATATGTCTTCAATTAGTGGATGTCATGTGAAGTTATTATAGATTAATATGGCACACAGATATGATACCGCAAATTAATATTTCTCAAAATCTAATTGCTTTACAGTAATCTGAGGAAAAACTTATTTGAACATAATGAGCTTCAATTTTATATATACATTCTGGTGCGGAATGATGAGTTACTATTGGATCAACGGCTAGTTACTTGAAATTGTAAAAGTAAAATAAATGTCATAATCTGTCTGTATGGAGTGTGACTATACTTTATTAAATTGGCAAGTTAGACCTGATGAGGCAGATGCACTTTAGTTTCAAAATCCATGTCATAATGGCTATTTAATCAGGATAATGTAACCTTTTATGAGGCCTGCTCTAAAGTGAGACAGCTCATAAATCCAAGTTATTCCAGAGACGCTCACACAGCCTGACTGACAGCTGCAGCTTGTACTGAATGAGGAGATCCAGCAGCATCAAAGAAAGGGACACTGAGGGGCTGGAAATCAAGCTAGGTGGGTAATGATTTAGCAACAGGAGGAGAGACATTGAGGGGCTCTGAATCAGGCTAGGTGGGTAGAGATTTAGCAGTATGGAGAGGACACTGAAGGACTCTGAATCAGGCTTGTTGGGTAAAGATTTAGCAGAAGGATGAGGGGCACTGAGGGCTCTGAATCAGGTAGGTGGGTAAAGATTTAACAGCATGGATGAGGACACTAAGAGGCTCTAAATCAGGTTGGGTGGGTAAAGATTTAGCAGAAGGGAGGAGAGAACTGAGGGGCTCTGAATCAGCTTGGGTGGGTAAAGGTTTAGCAGAGAGGAGAACACTAGTGTCTCAATCAGGTGGTGGACAGATTACAGAAGGGGGGAGAGACACGCGGTCTGATCAGGTTGGTGGGTAAAGATTTAACAAAGGGAGGAGAGACACTGAGGGACTCTGAATCAGGTTAGGTGGGTAAAGATATAGCAGAAGGGAGAGACACTGTGGGGCTCTCATCAGGTTGGGTGGGTAAAGATTTAGCAGAAGGGAGGAGAGACACTGAGGAACTCTGAATCAGGCTAAGTGTGTAAAGATTTAGCAGCAGGGAGGAGGAACAATGAGGAGCTTGTCAATATGGTTGGTTAAATGGAGATTTTGTAACATCAAAAAGGAGTTACACTGAGGAGGTGTTAATCAGGGTAGATGGACAGAGTCCGATCTTATACTTTCAAAATAAATGAAAAATATTCTGAATGAAATTCAAAGTAAGCTCACAAGCTCCATCAGGTCTAAAAGATCACTTTAATATATACAGTTGTAATTGAAATCTGATGATAATCTTATATATGTTCATTATCTAAGGTCTCATAGAATTGAGTTACTTAGGTAGATTTTATTTTAATTGAAAGGCTTCCCTCTACACATATGTATCAGCCTCAAATGTGATAACTGTGGTTCCACCATTGGAAGCCTGAGAAAGAGAAACTATTGGAGACAGATGGACCCAAGGATGTGTATGGAGCAGGGGTCTAGAATATGCTCACCATAGCTCATTTACATAGGGACTTTGAGATAACCTGTTTATGGGGTTCTGTTTTGGTCACATTGGTTGGATCATTAATTTATATTGCCTATCCCTAAATAGTGAGGAAATCCCTTTAAGGTCAATGTAATAATTTATTACAATTAGGTGAATTATGGTACCTTATTATTCGTGCTCCTATATCGAACGAGTAGGTAGAGGTATTCGCTACTCTTGTGGGTATAGCAATACATACTTCGCATGTGATCTATGAATACTTCGAAGTACCTAAGTGATAATTGTTAAAATTAATTACATACTCACCTGTCGACCTTGCAGCAGACCGAAACCTCTCTTCTCACTGACAAAGACTTTCACTTCCAGCCAATCAAGATGCGTAATGTTTGGGCAACAGATGGGCCATCACAATACGTCATGCTAGCGGGCACTGATTGGTCCATTTCAAGTCATCTGACTTGCAAATTGGCCAATCTGGTGGCCGCTAGCGATCACGTGGTGTGATGTGGCACCATCTGATTGGCCAGATCTCTACCAGCCATCTGATTGGCTGGTACTGAAAGGTCCTTGTCCAGCGAGCGGAGGTGAGGTTTTCCGGTCCCGTGCAGGCGTCGGACAGGTGTGTATGTAAGTTTATTGTTTTTTAACAACTTTTACTCACTTTTAGGCTACTTTCACAGTGTATCCATAGATACACTGTGAACGTATTAGGACTACTCGCTACTCCCGATGAACACATAAGTACTCGGAGAGTAGCGAGTAGCCCGAATACCGCTACTATTCGGCGAATACCGAATAGTAGCGAGTATACTCGCTCATCCCTAATTACAATTTAATTATTTTAAAACATGCTACTCTTAAACATTGGTGAATGATTTACATTAACCCCTTCATGACCCTGGAATTTTTTGTGTTTCATTTTCGTTTTTTGCTCCCCTGCTTTCAAGAGCTATAACTCTTTTATTTTTCTGTCAATATAGACATATGATGGCTTGTTTTTTGCGGGACAAGTTGTACTTTCAGATGCAGTCATTTATTTTACTATATAGTCACAAGGAAATTGCAAAAAAATACCAAGTGCAGTGAAATTGCAAAAAAGTCAATCAACATTTGTTTTTTGCATTTTTTAGCCGCATGTTCACTATATGGTAAAACTGACTTGACGGTGAACCGGAGTGATGTCTGCGACAAGTTTGCACCAACATTATACCTTTACTGTTATCTAAGTGGTAAAACAAATTCAAAGTTGGAAAAAAAAAACGCACTTTTTACGGCATTTCGGACGCGTACGTTCTTCATTTTTCGGTACGGAACTTCATGATATGCTTATTTTTGTGTCCTTTTGATGTTATTATTTAAAGATGATACCATTTTTGAGTGAAAGCTACTGTTGGATCTGGGCCATTTTGATTTTTAGCATTTGCGGCGCATAATAAAGCATAAATTTGATGATTGGGACCTTATGCTCCAGTTAGCGAGTTTGGGCTTCTATTTTTAATATTTTATTGTTGATCAGAACTGGGGGATTTGAACGCTAGGTTGTATATCTTCAACGTGATTTTTTTTTTAAATACTTTTTTTTATATGGGTGAAAAGGGGTGATTTGAACTTAAGTTATTTTTATTTTTTACAGGTTTTTAAAAACTTTAATTTTTATTACTGGGGAATTCCATTATAGCCTGCCTCTTAAGAGGATTTTTAGTGCACAGCGAGCTCTTTGGGAGATACAGTATGCCGTCTTGATCTTTAGAATCGGGAACCTGTGGTGTATGGCAGGCCTGCCACCACCCTTTGATGTGTCAGGTTAATGGCGGCCCGCAGAAATGGAGTATGAGCCGGGATCCCGTATAGATCGGGATTCGAGGCAGGGAACAGCGCTTCCCGCGCGGACGCTTTGGATCCTAGTAGTGCATGAAGCGGTGGCGGAGGTCTACTTGAAATTTCAGCGATAAGGTCATAGGTCGGGAAGGGTCTAAAGAGGTTTAAGAGAATGAATTGCTTGTAAGTGGACAATTTGCACCAGAACTAAACGTTATAGAAAAAGGTATAGAAACACGGGAACATGGCCAGGTTAATAGAGAGGTACAGTTAGAGGATTACCCAGCACCAAAGTGGGACTAGGAGCTTGACGTTGGGATGGCATTTTACTTTTTGTAAAGTGTAATGTACTTAGTACGTGTACTTTATTTGCCGTTCAGTTTTAAAATTTTGTATTTTTTGATTACAGAAATTTGTTACACATGTATTTATATTATCTGGTGAATGCAGTATTCAAATACATTTGATAGGAGCTCGTACGAGGGCAGTGGGACTATTTTCTCCAGTCGAATTGCATTGAAGAATTAATTGTGTCCAAAACAGCTTGCACGACACAGAACTAATGTGATACATCTTTGAAGTTCAGGTGTGCTTTCCTAAATTGTGTGTACTAAGATGAGAGACAAACTGGGGCAGATCTCATTAATATAGTTGCCGACTGGACAGGAATCTCAGGAAAGGGGAAGTAGGGTCTGCAGAAGAACACAAGTTGTCAAGTTGTTATCTCTTCTTGCACGGTAAACATCAACAAACTAGTACTTAGAAAAAGATTGACTACATTTCAATGACATAGTGAAACCTTTTCTGGTCAATGCTCATGCACTTAAGATAAATATGGATAGAGATCTGTGTAGTCTGCTAGGAAAGATGCAGTAATAGAGCAGGAGGAGAACCTGCATATATTGTTATATTAGTAAGTGCCAACACAGTCGTTAAACTAAGGGGATTGGCCATTATTATTATTATTATTATTATTATTATAATAACACCATTAAATTTCATGGCGCTTTACAAGTGAAAAGGGCAAACAAAGGCAAGTACAGTATGTATGGACAATCAAGTCACACAGGTACAGGAGGGGAGAGGACCCTGTCCGCGAGGCTCACAGTCTATGAGGGACGGGTGAGGTTACAATAGGAGAGGGTAGAGCTGATCATGCGGTGGTGTGGTGGACCGAGTCTCATTGTAGGCTGTAGGCTTGTTGGAAGAGGTGAGTCTTCAGGTTTCTTTTGAAGGTTTCCAGGGTAGATGAGTGTCTAATATGTTGGGGAAGAGAGTTCCAGAGTATATAGATGCACAGGAGAAGTTTTGTATTGGGTGTGAGAAGAGATAAAAGGGGAGTAAAGAAGGAGCTCTTGAGAGGATCGCAGGTTGCGTGAGGGTAGATATCGGGAGACCATGTAAGAGATGTATGGTGGGGATAGGTTGTGGATGGCTTTGTATGTCATGTTTAGGGTTTTGAACCGGGGTCTCTGAGAAATGGGGAGCCAGTGAAGGGCTTGGCAGATGGAAGAATGGAAAGAAGATGGATTTGACGGGCAGCAAAGTTTTAGGATGGATTGGAGTGGTGCAAGGGAGCTGGTGGGGAGGCAACTGAGGAGGAGGTTACAGTATTCGAGGAGGGAGATAATGATGGCCTGAACAAGTGTTTTAGCAGTGTCATGGTCAAGGAAAGTGTGGATTCGGGAAATGTTTTTGAGCCAGAGTCGGCAGGAGGTGGCGAGGGCTTGGCTGTAAGGCTTGAATGAGAGGGGAGAGTCGAGGATTACCCCAAGGCACCTAGCGTGGGGGACTGGGAGAGTGAGCAGCCATTGACATTGATGAATAGATCTGGTAGAGGGAGAAAGCGGCTTGGGGGGAAGATGATGAACTCCGTTTTGTCCATGTTCAGTTTTAGAAAGCAAGCAGAGAAGAAGGATGAAATGGTTGACAGACATTGTGGAATTTTGGATAGTAAAGAGGTGATGTCAGGTTTAGACAGATAGATCTGGGTGTCTTCGGTGTAGCGACGATACTGAAGGCCGTGGGACTCAATGAGTTGTTCCAGGCTGAGGGTGTAGATGGAGAAAAGTAGGGGTCCAAAATCTAAGCCTTGGGGAACACTGTCAGATGTGGGTAGGGTGAAGAGGAGGTGTGGAAGTGGTTGACGCTGAAAGTCCAGACCGTTAGATATGAGGAGATCAGGGAGAGGGCCAGGTCAGTGATATCAAGAGATTGCAGAATCTGTAGCAGGAGGGAATGGTCTACAGTGTCAAAGGCGGAAGATAGGTCAAGGAGGAGGAGGACGGAGTAGTATTATCTTTACCTCATTCTGTTGCCAGCAAAAGACAGTTCATTACAGCAGCTATAGGAGGCAAACATTGCACATTTTCATGACATATAGTTGCAAAACTTTTTTTAGCCTGAACTGCATGCTTTTAAGTAAGGAAAAAAATTGACTCCAAAGTGGAGAACCCCTTTAATGTCTTTTGTTATAATAACTCCATGTTGTGTCTACAAGATAGGCTCTGCATACAAAATATATAAAATTACAAATAAAATCTGGAACTTTGCATTGTAGAAATCGTTTATTCATTTACTTCCAAAAATAAAACTTTGACAGAACACAACTGAATTATTCATGTTTTCTTCACTGATAATTGGCGTTGTGTCTTTCCTTTTTATTATAACAAAATACTCATTTTATGATATGTGCGGGAGATTGTTTTCTATATGAATCTGTCATTTTTTGTCCAATTAGAATTTCTCACAAGCTTCTGCAGGATTCAATTCATAGTAAACCTGATTTGACAGCAGCTTACAGGTTTTGTTACAGCTTCATATTACCGGCATGGCATCATTAGTCTGGGAGAAATGAGAATACAGTATTGGTAATAACAGTTAACACGGCTCAATTGTTTTTTCATACAGCTCTGCTTCAAGTGTTTAGCTGAACCATTAGACTATTGATTTTCGCCTCATGAATGCTAACACTTCTATCTTGTCTGTATTTCAGAATGAGCAGCCAATCTTCTCAAAGGACGGCAGAAAGTTCTTCTTTGTGAGAGCAATTCCACAGTTAGGTCGTGGGAAATTTCACCATATTGCTGTTCTCTTCATCACAAGTAAGTTGTTGCTCAGAAAATGGCTAGCAACTAAATATATCTTCCGTATTATACCAAAAGATCTGTTGTTTGCAATCGAAGGAATTGTATAAGTTTATGATATTTGTCTAAACCTATAATGGTAACTCCTCGTTCCAATTCCCTACTGTTCCAGGACAACTGCTCCGGTGGTCCACACTTGTCCTATAGATGCATGATGTACAGAAATTAGATAACATGCAGTACATGCCAACATCACTGCTTAGGCTAGTGATTGTCTGCAGCATTCATGTGAATCATACGGCACATGACAGCTGCAGGATCACGGGAACCACAAGGTCAACACTAGAGCAATGGGGAGTTTGAAAGGTTTTTTCATTTGAAGACATTGCATGGTGTCAGGCAAATTTCATAACATCATGGAAAACTCCTTTAATGTCCAATAATGGAAACATACCAGATAGATTAATTTGTAAAGAACACTCTTAAAAGGGGTTTGTAAATGATTAGAAAAACTAACTGCTTTCTTTTAGAGCCTGTGCTAATACGTGTCAAATTTGTATTAGCTCTGATCTATTCAAGCAAGAAGAGCTATGATACAATACCAGACAGTCAAAGCCGGTTTATGAAAAATTGTGACCCAAGAAGAATTCAAAGAGGGGTCCCAGAATCTGAAATACAAACTCATGACAACAGCATTACACTCAATATGGAACATTGGCTAATAATCTGCTAGATTATGTTCCCATCATCAGAAATAGCATTTTGGACGCAGCGTGTTTTTGCTGCATCCAAAATGCTGCATTGTAAAGTTCCGATTGAAGTAAGAAAAAGCCATCTCTCCCCTGAGTCATAGTTCCAGATCCAGAGAAGGAGCACAGAATCCCCGCTACTGCACAGCGCATGACACTTGAAGAGAAAGGAAATGGATCCAGCTCAGCACACCAGGGTGTTATTAAAATGTATCATTTGCTTTATTAGTGAAACATTTCCTTTAAAATCAGTACAAAAAAACGGACATCTCAGACAACACTGCAACATAGTAAGGTGGTCTGAACATTGGTTACAGTACCAGGGTTCAAGAACTTGTTTGTTCGAAACGTGTGTGGATTGACTGTCATACATACCACCCCTTCTATGTTGCAGTATTTTTCACTAATAAAGCAAAGGATATATTTTGATAACACCCTGGTGTGCTGAGCTGGATCCATTTCCTTTCTCTTCAGTTGTATAGTTCCAGTAAAATGTATGGGATTTATAGAAATCCTATGTCCACTGTGCTTCTTTTCTCTGACAATTAGCATGCGGTGTGGCTTCCCAAGCAACAACATTTCAATTTATGCTTGCGGAGTCAAAAGTGTTCTCGGCAGGAGAAGACAGCACAAATCCAGTGCGCCCTGAACACTAGCATCTCTTGATCATGGCCACGGATGCTGAGGTCTCCTCGCATCACTGCAGGGGAAGACACACTGCGTCCAGGACACAGTGTCTACGGATTGTGGGTACATACCCTAAGTGTCCAAGAAGATGTGTACACAAAGCTGAAAAGGACAAAATCACAGTCCATGGATAAAAAATAAATCACAAAGCTGCTTTCCTTATAGGTACACCTAGGTTAGTCACTAATAACACAGCTCCTCTTTTATCCTTAATCATTATCCATTATGACCATGAAGTCACACTGAAAGTAGAATCCTTGCTTTATTATTTTATATGATAGAAAATCCACAATTGGTATTACGAGATCTGCGTTGAGCAGAGCTATATAAGAACTATATTATTTAACCCACATGATGATGACCACAAAAAAACAATAGTACATCTTTGATTTTTTCCTGAAACGTGTAGAAAATAAAAAATCACCATCAAACTTTTTGGAAGTTTTGGAAGTGAATATTTTCTTCAGGCGGTAGCGCGTCAGGTACCCATTCCACTGTTTCCTGCTTTTCACTTCAGCAGAGGTGGCACACTGAGTCCAGCCTGGTCCCTCGGTGTCACCATTGACTCTATCTCTGTCTTCCCTCGGTTCTCAGCCTGGGACCCAGGCTAACCATATGGTGACACAGGCCGCCGGGTACACGTTCTTTCAGTCTGGTCTCTCTCTGACTATTTGGCTGATGGGTGTCTTTGTTGTTCTTTCCTTGTCCCTAAAACTCACTGGGCTCCATTTTGGTGTTGTGCGTTTCTTTTTGTGGTTGTGTCTCCACCCCTTACCGGGTCCTGTCCTAACGTTCCACCCTACACCTGACTCCTCCCACTAGCCCGTTGCTAGACATAGAGTAACTTAGACTTGGGATCGGGGGATGTATTGGGTGTGTGGGGGGTGACCGATTTACCAGTCTCAGCTGCTGCGCCATCTCGTGGCGACCAGTCCGCAGGGGTGCCACATAGACATATTGTCCAAGTTCTCCTTAATAACATCAGTATTGTTAGGATGTATAATGTGAACTGTCACATTCATTCATAATATTGAAGTGTGCATTGTTTGACAACAGGGTAAGATAGAGTTGATGTTGGGACTAGCTCAGAGTAGGAGACGCTAGAGTAAGGGAACAGTGACAGCTTCCTGTCAGGAAAGCATATAGGGTCCAGATTGCAGTAATAATGAACCCAAGGTCTGACTACTGAGCAAAGCCGCATGATGTGCGTGTCCCTGATAAAAGAGGAGTCCACGGTAGAAGATCGTGTGATCCTGAGTACTGAGAGAGAGAACTGAGCAAAGTGCAGAGTAAGTGACTTGAGATAGGTCCTGAGACAAGATGCCTAGTAGTACGATCCCAACTTTACAAGTCAGAGAGGTGACTTATCAAGATGAACCAAACACATGAGATGAAGTGAGTGCCCCAGATGGGAGTTTCTTAAGTGTCAGCAAGCTAGAAGCTAAGTTCGGCCATGCTGGCAAAGCAGTTCCTTTGCGAGGAGGATAGAATGTGGAAGATGTGACTTTCTCTAACTAGAATGTTGTACTAAGCTGAGTTGTAGTGAAGGAACCAAGACTGGTCGAGGCAGGGCTAAACAACTGGGGAGAAGCAAAGAGGCTGTGTATAGAAATGATGTGTGTAAAAGAAAACCATACAAAAAATTATGTACCCACTATCCACTGTACGAAGTTGCTGTCAAGAGGCATTTTAATAAAAGACTGTTTACAAGAAGCTGGTGATCTCTCTCAATGACAAAACCTAAGATGAAAGGTCATGAGGTAAGTTTTACCCTATCGTTAACATTTTAAATAAAAAACTCAAACAACCATTGTGTAATTGTCCTTGTTTTTTTGCAATTTCAAAGCATTTGTAACTTTTTCTCCATTTTCCAGCACACTATGTGCTAGAATGAATGGTTTCATTCAAAAATACAACTCGTCTGCAGAACACAAGCCCTCATGCTACTATTGAAAGGGAAAATAAAAAATCATGGCTCTTGGAAGAAGGGGAGGAAAAAACAAATACAGAAAATTGCCCAAGGGTTGAAAGGGTTAAAATCATTTACTATACATATAATAGCAGCAGAAGAGTTCCTTTCAGGCTTCATTCTTTCTTCGGATGTTCATGAGGGGTTTAGTAACAAACACAAAAAATAATCCTATCTATAAAATGCATGAGTGAGGGCACCTCCTTAATTCCTAAATTTATAGATGATTATGAGGCAAAACTTACAAATCATACAAGTCAACACAAGACACAAAGGAAAACAA
The DNA here is from genome assembly GCA_033576535.1 of Allobates femoralis. Classification (NCBI taxonomy): domain Eukaryota; kingdom Metazoa; phylum Chordata; class Amphibia; order Anura; family Aromobatidae; genus Allobates; species Allobates femoralis. Next base: position 503,682,112 of record JARQOC010000005.1, read on the forward strand.
AATAATTGAGACGTAGCATGAGCTGCTATACATGCAAGGCATAAGAGCATGTTCACACTGGCCATTATACAGACAAAACTTAAAATGAAAATTGTATGAAAAATACCCTGTTGTAAATAGATAATTAAGCAAGTGTAGATATATTACATAGGGTATTTAATAAACACTATTTTTAATCAAAAAAGCATAAAGCCATCCCACCGCGACAAGGTGTACCCATATCAGGAGAGTACCTAACCACTCCCTAACATTAATACCTTACCATTGTCAGAACACACCTCAATATGAATAAGGGTGGAGAGCGACCAGGTTATGGACATTATAAATGTAATCCCGGCTCGATGAGGAGGAGCCCACACCCGATATGTAACATGAGAGACTGAAGAAAAACAAAATAATTGAAACCTCAGTATGAGCTGGTATATATGCAATGTATAGGCACATGTTCACACTGATCATTAAACAGACAAACCTATGATAAAAATTATATGAATAAATTACCACCTGCAAATAAATATGTAACAAAATGTATATATGTCTACAAATATACTATAAGTATATATGTTATATAAATACATAGAGTGCTTAGTAAACACTGCTTTTGATCAAAAAGTTTAAAGCCATCCTACACTCAATGAGTAGCTCTACATCTGGTCCTGACCAGCCAAAGTCATCGACATCATGCAGCCTTCAAGTGCGTACCATCCATAACATAAATCCACACACCCAGCCAGGACCTCAAACTTCATCTAATGCTCATGGTGTAAGAGATGACTACCTTGCTCATGGCTACCGCCCCGCACCACGTTACAGTAGTATGATGGCACCCTCACTCAGTATGATGCCCTTACAGCCCCACAGACATAATATGATACCCCTACAGTACAGTCCTCCACACAGTGTGATGATCCAACAGCTCCCATATACGGTAGATAGATTTCCCAGTTGTACACACAATAATGTTGACGACCTTTCATAGTTTGTGCATCTAGATGCAACTACGAAGTCATAGCCTCAAGCTTCATTGTGAAAATAAGCATATACATTTATGACAATTTATGCAATATGTTTTTTTCTTAATTTTAACCTTTCCATTTATATTTTAGGCAAACAACAGTAACGACAATTTACAGTCTATTACCTCGGGAGACTGGGATGTTACTGAGATTCTGGCATATGATGAAAAAAATCAAAAAATGTAAGTAGATATTTTAAAGCATAAGACCCTCACATTACTTTTATAACTGAAAAAAGCCCATGGATCAGTATTGGCAACAATGGAGTTAAGAAGTAAATATTGAAACACTTTAACTCACCAGAATACACAAAATATGTCTCTCCATACAAAAATATTGAAAATTCATGAGATTTTATTTTCTATTTTTGTAGCAAAGTTCTGAATCATTTATGACAATAGGAGAGAGTTACAGTGCCTTGTGAAAGTATTTGGCCCTTTGAACTTTTCAACCTTTTGCCACATTTCAGGCTTCAAACATAAAGATATAAATTCAAATATTTTTGTGAAGAATCAACAACAAGTGGGACACAATCATAAAGTGGAACGAAATTTATTGGATATTTGAAACATTTTTAACAAATAAAAAACTGAAAAGTGGGGCGTGCAATATTATTCAGCCCTTTACTTTCAGTGCAGCAAACTCACTCCAGACGTTCAGTGAGGATCTCTGAATGATCCAATGTTGTCCTAAATGACTGGTAATAATAAATAGAATCCACCTGTGTATAATGAAGTCTCCGTATAAATGCACCTGCTCTGTGATAGTCTCAGGGTTCTGTTTCAAGTGCACAGAGAATCATGAAGACCAAGGAACACACCAGGCAGGTCCGAGATACTGTTGTGGCGAAGTTTAAAGCCAGATTTGGATACAAAAAGATTTACCAAGTTGTAAACATCTCAAGGAGCACTGTGCAAGTGATCATATTGTAATGGAGGAGTATCAGACCACTGCAAATCTACCAAGACCCGGCCATCCCTCTAAACTTTCATCTCGAACAAGGAGAAGACTGATCAGAGATGCCGCCAAATGGCCCATGATCACTCTGGATGAACTGCAGAGATCTACAGCTGAGGTGGGAGAGTCTGTCCATGGGACAACAATCAGTCATACACTGCACAAATCTGGCCTTTATGGTAGAGTGTCAAGAAGAAAGCCATTTCTCAAAGATATCCATAAAATGTCTCATTTGAAGTCTGCCACAAGCCACCTGGGAGACACACCAAACATGTGGAATAAGGTGCTCTGGTCAGACGAAATTAAAATCGAACTTTTTGGCCACAATGGAAAACGATATGTATGGCGTAAAAGCAACACAAACCAAACATAAAGCAAAATCTACAATGGAATGGTTCAAAAATAAACGTATCCAGGTGTTAGAATGGCCAAGTCACAGTCCAGTCCTGAATCCAATCGAGAATCTGTGGAGAGAGCTGAAAACTGCTGTTCACAAACGCTCTCCGTCCAACCTCACTGAGCTCCAGCTGTTTTGCAAGGAAGAATGGGCAAGAATTTCAGTCTCTTGATGGGCAAAACTGATAGCGACATACCCCAAGAGACTGCAGCTGTAATCACAGCAAAAGGTGGCGCTACAAAGTATTAACTCAAGGGGGCCGAATAATATTGCATGGCCCACTTTTCAGTTTTTTATTTGTTAAAAAAAGTTTAAAATATCCAATAAATTTAATAAATAAATAATGGGGGTGAGGAGGGAAGTTCAGTACTGTAGAGGGGTGAGGAGGGAGGTACAGTACTGTAGACGGGTGAGGACGGAGGTACAGTACTGTAGAGGGGTGAGGAATGGAGGTACAGTACTGTAGAGGGGTGAGGAGGGAGGTACAGTACTGTAGAGGGGTGAGGAGGGAGCTACAGTACTATAGAGGGGTGAGGAGGGAGGTACAGTACTGTAGAGGGGTGAGGAGGGAGGTACAGTACTGTAGAGGAGGGTGGAGGAGGGAGGTACGGTACTGTAGGTAGGGGGTGAGGTGAGGAGAGGTACGTACTGTAGAGGGTGAGGAGGGGGTACAGTACTGTAGAGGGTGAGGAGGGAGGTACAGTACTGTAGAGGGGTGAGGAGGGAGGTACAGTACTGTAAGAGGGGGTAGGTGAGGGAGAGAGAGTACAGTATGTAGAGGGGTTGAGGAGAGAGGTACAGTACTGTAGAGAGGTGAGGAGATCTCATATTTTGCGCTTATTCCCGATCTTGCTCTTATACAAGTTACACGTTTTTTTTTAAATGTTAGCTTGTCTTGCAAAGTGCTGTCAGACGAAGTTACTTGTAATTCAAGGTTCCACTGTATATAATATAGTTATATACATAGTATAATAGTTATATAAGAACCATTTTTTAGGTTAACAATTATAAAGAATACGTAAAGTAGGACATAGACTAGGGGTCTCAAACTCGCGGCCCGAGGGCCGCATGCGGCCCCTGGGGCTTCACTATGCGGCCCGCGGCACCTTGGACAACATAATGATGCATCGCCCCAGTGCAGGGGGCTGCTGCACTCCCGCTGTGTGATGACTTCTGTCCGCAGCACTAACAAGCTCTGCCACTCAGCAAGATCAATGCAAGCTGCCAGCCAATGAGAGGCCCGCAGCTGACGGCAGAATATGACGTCACCTGCAGGCCTCTGGCTGGTAGATTGCATTGATCTTGATGAGCAACAGAGCTTGTCTGAGTGGCGGCTGGTGGAAGTCATAGCACAGCGGAGGCCGGAAGTCAGTACAGCGGGGACCGTGGCGGCCCCCTGCACTGGAGCAATGCATCATTAAAGTGAGAAAAGTGTGAGTGTGTGTGAGAAGTTGTGTGTGTGAGGGTGAGTGTGTGAGTGAGGATGTGTGCATAAGAGAGTGTGTGCGAGTTTCAGTGTGTGTATGAGTGTGAGTGTAAGAGTGTGTATGAGGATGTGTGAGAGTGTGTGTGTGTGTGTGTGTGTGTGGGGGGGGGGTTGTGAGTAGGTTTGTGTGTGAGTATGATAGAGTGTGTATTTGAGTGTGTAAAAAGAAGGTAAATCAGGACTGGGGGCATCACTATAAAAGTAGATCAGGATGGGGGACATCACTATAAAAGGGGATCAGGATGGGGGACATCACTATAAAAGGGGATCGGGATGGGGGACATCATCACTAAAGGGGATCAAGATGGGGGACATCACTACTAAAGGGGAATGGGGTGGGGGCTTTCACTACAAAAGGAGATCAGTATGGGGACATCACTACAAAAGGGGACCATGATCGATGGGGGACATCACTAGAAAAGGGGATCAGGATGGGGGACATCACTACAAAAGGGGACCATGATCGATGAGGGACATCACTAGAAAAAGGAATCAGGATGGTGGACATCACTAGAAACAGGGATCAGGATAGGGATCATCACTAGAAAAAGGGATCAGGATGGGGGACATCAGTAGAAAAGGACATTACTACAGGATGGAGACATTACTACAAGAAAGGGATCAGAATTTGTACTTTACTACATTGAGCAAAAAATTCTGGTATTACTAAAAACATCACTTCATCCTACAAGGGATGCGGCCCCCCGCTGTAAATGTTTTTCTATGTGCGGCCCACCAACCCAGCCGAGTTTGAGACCCCTGACATAGACCATAGGCCATAAAATGGCTGTTACAGAACTCCGTCCGACTCCTGCTTAAAGAAGCTTATGTGCTACAAATCTCATTCATTTTTCTGTTTCTATAAAATGCTGCATTTTTGAGCACCAAAAACATGTAAAAAAATGCATCATAAACACTATATGGGAACAAGCACTAAATATCTCTTGATATTAGCTGTTAGGGAAAATAACCAAAGGTCATATTGTGATATAACCAGCCTGATCCTTTGTTCCCTCCAGATCTGGCAGCCACTTATCTATCTTTCCAATTGGTAATAAACATGAACATAAGACAATGGATTTCTCCTAGTCAGTTGTAAGGGTAGCTGGGGTTTTCTACAAAAGAAATTTGCAAATTGCCTCTTCAAAGAAGACTTGAACTCCAGTGCCACCTGTTGGAAGTAGGAGAGATTGATAGAAGATTTAATGCCCTGCCGTCCAAGACTCCCCAAGGATGTCAGGACAATCATGTAAACAGGTGCATCTGTTCACATGATAGTGACATCATCACAGGTCCTGTATGCAAAGAGTGTGTTATATATAGGCGTTGTTGCCACATGTGTGTAATACCTTGTATCTCATGAAGAAGTGAGCAGCAGTCTCACAAAACACGTTGAATAAAGGCTATTTGATATAACATCCTTAGATCCCTGACATCCTTGAGACTCTTGGATGGCAGTGCATTAAACCTTCAATCAATCTCTGCTACGTGATCTAATATAACCTGGTGGTTGCTGCAGCCAGACATACGCATTGTGGTGTTGTGACCCTCACAACCCAATAAGGTGAGTGGTCTTGACACCATTTTTTTCAATTGACATCAGATAAGACCCCATATGCGCTTTTCTCCCCTTATAATTATGTGGCGCCCCTGTGGACCGATCGCCTCTATATGGCACAGCACCCGGGATCGGTAAGTTCGGTCACCGCAAACACACACCCAACACACTCTTGATCCCAAGACTAGGGACTCCATGCCCAGCAATGGGATTCCGGGAGGAGCCAATGGGAGGGTGGAATAGTTAGAACAGGACCAGGTTAGGGGAGGCAACACAACTAGACAACACCAAGTTCAGTAAAAAAGTCAGACAAGAAAAGTCAAGGCGTCAAGTTCAGTCAGAAGGAGAGGCGAGAACACCAACACACAGGACTGAAAGGACACGTACCCGGCGGCCTGTGCCACCATGAGGCTTGTCAGGGTCCCGGGCGGCAGATCGTAGTGAGAGACAGAAGGAGTTCTAGGTGTGCTCGAATTAGTGGGGACACTGAGGGACTGGGCCGGAACCAGGTTTCCAGCTCTGCTGAAGTGGCCAGGATGCTCTACGCTCCAACCACAAACACCGGCAGGGTGCGCGGTCCTTATGTCCCGTTACCCGACCTCCGGTGCAGCGAAGAGAAGACCACCATACTAGGGCTAGGGGACCCGGCAGGTCGCTAACCAAAAGCCCGTGGCAGCTGGATCGTAGCTAGCATGCGGACAGACCGAGAGGCCCATGAAAGGAACACGAAAGGGGGAGATTTGGATGAGCCGTCCCAGCTGCTATGAACCTACCAGAACGGCCACTGCACTGCGTTGTAACCATCAGCCGAGAAAGTGAAGCAAACCGGGTTGTAGCTCGGCTCTGCATGTGTGACTGTGATTTCCGCAACTAAGGAGAGGTAGATTGATCCGGCGAGCCGGAAGCAGTGACCTGCCTGAGTGTGACTTTGAACTCTGATAGCAGCACAGCCCCGTTGGCCTACTATTCCCCTGCATATCTATAAATTTCACGGTTGCCCTAGGGACCTGCTCTTCCTGTGGAGAGCTGAACCATCCTCGCTGCTACTCCCAACATCCCCAGAGGTCCCGACTACAGCAGCGGCTATGCCGGCCGCATCCCACCGGTGGCGTCACGACAACACAACATTTATTTTTGCTTTTATTTTTATCCATTTTTGCTAATTTCCCTTTTAACTGCTCGCCCGACGAGGGGATCACGGACGGGGTTATGCCACCGTGACATCCCACAGCTCCAGACGACAACGTGAGGGCCCGGTTCCGAGTACCCCACAGTCCCCGCCAGGGGTGAGACAGTTACAGATACCCGTTGGAAGTAGCAATTCTAAAAGTCAATATCGACCGTTTAATGAGCCTTGTCAAATGACCAAGTATATTAGCCAAACCAGAATCTCAATTAGCAGACACGTTTTTGACTTATATCCTTGGTCATATGACAAGGCTCGTCAAAGAGTCAATATTGACTTTTAGAATTGCTACTACTAATAGGTGGCGCTAGAGTTCAAGCTCTCTATGAACAGGCAATTTGCATATTTACTTTCCCAGAGGAGCATGCAAGGCGTTTAACTCTAATCATACTGGTATGCCAGACCTGACCTGACCACATCACTCTCCATATGGAGAAACCTTACCCCTTAGATTTGGGATCTCATTTCCATACCTTGAGGCCGGCAACAGTGCAGGTTTTCAGGATTTCCTTAGTATTGCACAGGGGATAATTCGAACCCTTGTGCACTGCAAAGGAAATCCTGAAAACATGATCTTAGTGCTGCCCTCGAAGACTGGAGTTTGAGATGCCTGCCTTTGATCTACAAAAGAAATAGTAATAAATAATTTTTAGTAAAATAATAAAACCAGTTTAAAAGGTTGTTGGAAAAAATGTAAATTGAAATGTAATTTTGGAAGTGAAGGCCGCTACCTTGTAAAGCTCCCCGGTGACTTGTTCTCTTGGCCTCCAAGTTGTTTAGCATTGTTGCTAACGATAATGATAAAACTTCCGAGCTTAGTTAAGAAAAAGTTATCCAAAAGTTGCGATAATAAGCTAAATTCCTAAAAGACTAAAGATGACAATTATCCACCTCGATAGAAGATGTCAACCATCGCAAGCCCTGTCATCTCTCGCCACAGTGAAACATAATAAAATGCGCTTTTACTCAGTTTCCAGTAGCTATACAGAGAAGGCGGCTTGTGCGTTAGGTCACAGATCTCTGACTCTTGAGGTCTGACAATCATTGAGAATTCACAAAGGTTTCAATAAGAGAGTGGGAATCTTTTCATCAATCTCTGCTTCCCACGTCGTTGCAGGAGGAAGCTTTTCTGTTATTGTCAGAGGACAAAAAAAAACTCTTCAAAAATGTTCTGGGTCACTTTAAAAGGAAGCAATGGATTTGTCAGCTTGACAATGGGCACCATTTGTTCCGTGAGAAGGTTGCGGAAACATCCGGCTGCACTTGGCCATTTGTCATCTTACACCTCTAATTACTCTGCCTCATTTTTTATGACATGATTCATGTGTCCTAAAATTTAGGTGAAAGAAATGAAAGTGATGATCACTGAAGACTAATCATCAGCAAAAAATAATCAAAAAGAAAGAATGTATTTTTCATGCTGCATTAAATAATCCTCTTTATATAAAGGCGATTCCAGATCAAACATGGACATTGTTTCGAAAGAAACCGGATTAATGATTTGGGACCAAGAGAGGAAAGGAAAATAGTTCAAAGTCACCGCTGTTTCCCCTTCAGCGTTTTAGGCTTTAATTATTTTTTTCCTCTATGACTATAACTACCTGCTGCTACTTTGTATCTTTTATGTGAGACGTATTTTCTCTATTCCCTGTTTAATCTGTGTTTTTAATTTCATGTAGCTACTTTCTCAGCACGGAGGACTCCTCCACACGCAGACAGTTATACAGGTAAATAGCTTTGATCTGTTACATGGTGCCGGGACGTGACTACAGGGCACAACCCTAGGATGTCTTATTTTAAGAAGTTGCATTGATATCATGTTCAGGAAGGATGTATTGTATCATAGAACTTGTATAATGGTGCTTTCAATTTGAATAGAATTATTTCTTATGCACAGATACATTTTTAATAGCTTGTTGATTTAGAGGTCTACAGGAAGCAGTTATGCGCCAGTCAGAGGTCCATTAACACTATTAACCTGCAGATATAAGGTTAATCTGTAGGTTAATAGTGTTATGAAGGTGGCTGGACACTGTACTGAAAGGGCATCACATGGGAGAAAATTGTATACATTTCTTCCGGGAGCCAAGTACACAGGCAGAACAATTACCGTCGTCACTCACGGCAATGAAAGCATTGGCTGTAAGTACGCCCGGTACTGACTGACACCTGACAGCTGTAGTGATGGCTGTCATTTGGTTTCGGAGTGTCCTCTACAGCCACTGTAGAAGATGAATGTAGCTGTGCTGGCATGACTGACAGGTGATAGCTAATCAAGAAATAAAGTACATTTTTTTCCCGATGTCACCTCATTGTACAGTGACAGGGCACCTTCATAACTCTGTTAACCTGCAGATTAACTCCATATCTTCAGGTTAAAGGGGTTGTCTACTACTAGAGTTGTCCCCCAGGTAAAATAAAAGAGCCTGTATTCACCTCCCATTAAGGCACCATTCAAGTAGTGTCAGTAAACGTGGTTCAGGGCTCACGCAAAATCACACAAACACTGCATCCAATCACTGTTGACTTCTTCACCACCCTTTGATACAAGAGCATTCAACAGAAGTGAGCAGCGCGCAGCTTTCTTCTGATGATTAACTCCTTTGGTCCGAAGGCGAGAGAGAAGACAGCAGGGATTGAAGCAGGATTTGCACTGATGTCACAATGTGTCACAATATCACATGAGACCTAGAACCATGTATACTGATATTGCTGCAATGGTGCCAGCATGGGAGGGGAGTACAGACTTTTTTTTTTATCTGGTGGAGACATGTGGAATCAGAAGGGGTTGTCCTAGTAATGGACAACCCCTTGAATAGTATTAATGGACCTGGCAGATTCCATTTTAAAACTGCATTAAAAAGATTCTCCTGCAACATTTATTCTAGGAAATGTTCAGATAAAGAATGATAAGCACTGCTGGTAGTAGAGGCTAACTGAAGAGTCTTCTCAAGATCAGATTATCCCAACTCTTTAAAATACAGATAATTTAGAAAACCCCTTTACCTTAAAGACTAAGGCTGCTTTCACATCAGCGCTTTTTTCTGAATGCGGCAGATCTGGCACATTTAGGTGGCAGATGCGGTAAATGTGCCGCATCTGCTGCATTCAGCAAAAAGCGCTGATGTGAAAGCAGCATTAGCGGCATTATTTTATGGCACTTAGCAAAAGATAATTTAGTTGTTCAGGTTCACCTCCTACTTGTGCTGGTGCAGTCTTCCTACCGCTAGGGTCAGACTAGCGTCATGCATGTTAAAAGCCAGCGTATTTTACATGTGCAAATGTAGAAAGATACTAGTGTTAACACACCCATAGGCTCCCATGCAAAAAACGCATTGCAAAAGTGCAATGCATTTGACGCCATGCGTTTTTGCAAAAGCACCAAAAAAACGCGGTCTACGGCGTTTTTGGGGGCGTTTGCAAAAACACAAGCATTTTTAACATGGGAGTCTATGGGAAACGTTTGCGTTAACGCATGGTACATATATGTTCTATGCGTTAATGCAGGCATTAATGCTAACGCTAAGAAGGAAAAGAAGAGTGCCATAAAAATGGCAAGGGAAAAAACGGCATCCCTCAACGCACGCTTCCAACGGATGCAAGGTCCCACATGTGACCCTAGACTTACAGATAGCTTTCCTGTTCTCAAAAATAACAGCAGATTGAGCAACATGTGACCACACTGGTCCATTAGGTGAGGGGGAATCTGCTTCATAGTTGGAGGAGGCTGATGGATTAGTTATTTGGTGACGAGAAATACTCTGCAGTCTACACTAACAAGTGCAGGGAGAGGACCTGTCATACTACTGTATTAGTAAGTTCCACAGAATCATGTCCCCATCACATTACAGTACGATAATGGCCACTTTACACGTTCCAACATCGGTCTGATATTGGATACAACGGCGCAGGAGCGCGCATTTTTTTGGCAGAAATCCAAGAACGCATAGGAGATGTTACACAGCGCAACATCGGCAGGCAACACAACAGCGATGTGTACGCCCCCTTGTACGGCCGACCCAGGAACGACCATTTAACATGGGAGAGAATAGGGGAAGTTGTACTCCAAATCGTTGTTGGGCTTTCACACAGCACGATCCCGCCACATTGTCCATCCAATATCGGGCCGTTGGAGAGCAGGCTCATTTCTTCCCGATATCGTTTTGGCATCGTTCGTGCATCATATTGCACATTTACACCATACAATGCACGAACGATATCGGGGCCAACGCACGAACCACGTGACTTTTTATCAGAGTTGGACGCCGATATCGGGATGTGTAAAGTGGCCACAAGAGATCATCTAGGGTACCCAGGAGTGGCCACCAAACAGCATACGGAGTGGTTTTGTTCTAGCTCTGTACAATACTTACATCCAACCCCTGCCAGATGATGCCAAGTGTCAGACACCGACCTATCAGATATTGGTGACCTATCCTATGGATAATTATTCAATATGTTAGTCCTGGACAAACCTCTCAATTTTGCCACCAGTTTACGATATTCGACCAGATTACTGTTTGCTTCAGTTTTCTGCAAATTTTAACTCCAATATAATTGTTCTGTCCACACTTTACATTCAGGTAAGCAATGCTGTAAGATACAGGAAAGTAATTAGGGAATTATTGTTTTGTTCTTTTTCATATTCTAAACTTTTGCTTTTTTCCATGTTGTTTCCATTATAGCTTCATGTTGTCCTGTGAATTGGGAATAATGTAAACTAAGACCGATGCACTTTGTTAATTGTTTTCTTTGCAGTACGAACACCAACGGGAGCTTCAACAGACAGTGCATCTCCTGCTTATTGATCGAGAACTGCAACTATGTCAGCGCCTCGTTCAGTCACACGCTGGAGTACTTCTTACTGAAATGTGAAGGTATAATAGCCAGAGCACTACATTAACCTGTCTGCTGGAATGATTAATGGAACAATATGTAATCAGATCATATGTCATCAAATCTGTGCATGAGCAAAATCCTAACCGTAATGTGTTTAAAGAACGCTTAAATCAATATACGGTAGGAAAAAAGCTGCTTATTTTTCAGCAGCCTCATTATTACAGTATAATTCTCCTCTTCAGCAAATGGTTTCCAACACCTAGAAAAGATGTATTTATAATTAGTGTTTTGCTTATCATTATTAATAGGAAGAGTAATTTTATTTTCCGAAGACATTGTCAGATTAACCAACTGTTAATCTAAAGCATTGTATCCTTTCTGAAATAAACACATCTTTGGAGATTTTCTGTAATTATCCTTCCACTCTATTTGAGTGGGAAGGTCCTTTTTATTGGCATTCTACCAGCACTATCTGTACTAGAACTTCCTTTCTTTCACTTTCCAGAATGTAATGCTCATGTATTGTGCATTGACTTCCCTGAATAGGATTGAAAGGCCACCCCTCATTTATATCTGTATCCAGCTTGACAAAAAGGACACCATGAGCAGAAACACAAGGAAGCTCAGTTACTGCCTGTAATCTGATCCTTAATCTCTGCTGCTTGAGGTGGATTACAAAGTAGACAATTGTAGACACTGAGGGCCTGATTCATTAAGACTTTTAAGCCAAAATTTTCAGGAAGGAAAAAAAGAACATATTAAAATAGGAGCACGGATGAAAGGAAACCTCTTGTTTCAAAGATTCTAGAAAATGGTTCTTTTATTGGAGATCACGTGTTTACCCAGTGATGTAAGATGAAGCTCATGGACCTCGATGCAAAAGCTCCAATGGGGGCCCCAACTGTTGCAAATCTTTAATACGAATACTCTTTTTCTATAAGCCAAAGGAGCTTTTGGGACCCCCTAGGCTCCAGGACCCATGTGAGCCACACCTGTTGTAGTTATGCCCCTGTCTACATCATACTGGTGTATTTTTCAAGAAAAAAAAATAAACTTTTTTTTCTTACTTGAAAAAGAAGCCAGTACAGCATATAAGCAAGTTGTCCAATAAAATAAGCTTTTTCTACTGTTTTTACAGTAAGATACCCTCCTTCATCTGCACAACCTTTTTAAACCAATTTGAAATGTGTTTGTTTGTTCCCTCTAGTGAATTTTACCAGGGGGTTCCTCCCCCAGTCATGATTCTGCCTTTGGACTTTTTAAACCAAGGGTAACCACGCTATCCCCTATGTGAGCCCTACCATAATTTTTTACATTTTATCCTCCAATAATTGGGTCACCTCAGTTTGCGCTTGCTTTCCCTCCATAGCACAGCTTTTATTACATACAGCAGAATTGTGGCTTAAGGCATCTGAATAAGTCAGAATATTTTTGTGTAAGGCTAGGGTCACACTTGCGTTTTTTACAAGCGTTTTTGAAGACCTGCGTTTTCAAAAACGCATGTAAAAACGCACCATAGGCCCCCATGTTAAAAAACGCATGCCCTAATAGCAAAAACGCAATGTGTGACAGTACCTAAACGTTTTTGGTGCATTTCCAAAAACGCATGCGTTTTTAACATGGGCCCCTATGGAAAACGCATGCAAAAACGCATGGTACATTAGTACCTTTAGTGCCATCCAAAAACGCATGCGTTTTCCATAGGGCCCCATGTTAAAAAACGCATGCGTTTTTCAAAAAGCACAAAAAATAGTGCATGCACTATTTTTTGGTGCGGATTTAAAAACGCAGGCAAAAACGCAGGGTGCCATCACACACCTTCAAAAACGCATGCAGACATGGAAAAACGCATGTAAAAAGGCATGCGTTTTTAAAAGGCACTACAAAAACGCATGCCAAGTGTGACCCCAGCCTAAGGCTAGGGTCACGCTTGCATTTTTTACAAGCGTTTTTGGAGACCTGCGTTTTCAAAAATGCATGTAAAAACGCACCCATAGGTCCCCATGTTAAAAAACGCATGCCCTAATAGCAAAAACGCATGTGTGACAGTACCATGCGTTTTTGGTGCATTTCCAAAAATGCATGCGTTTTTTAACATGGGGCCCTATGGGAAACGCATGCAAAAACGCATGTACAATTAGTACCATCCAAAAACGGATGCGTTTTCCATAGGAGCCCATGTTAAAAAAATGCATGCGTTTTCTACAAAAATGCATGCGTTTTTCAAAACGCACCAAAAAATAGTGCATGCACTATTTTTTGGTGCGGATTTAAAAACGCAGCCAAAAACGCAGGGAGCCATCACACACCTTAAAAAACGCATGTGGACATGTAAAAACGCATGAGTTTTTTTAAATCACTAAAAAAACTCATGCCAAGTGTGACCCCAGCCTAACTCAGAAGTTGCAAAAAAGATATTGTGACTTTTGGAGTTTACTTACCAGTCTCATGCCAGCTACGTCAACATTGGCTAGAATAGGTTGGCAAGGCTATGACTGCCTCTCTGATTAATAAAAAATGATGACACTTTATGGGTGTAACTTACTGTGCTCAAATGTACTCCAGTCCAGTGCATGCCAATCAACAGAGCCTCCAATGCATGTGTAACACCAGTCTTAGGGCCGCTTTACACACACCAACTTCTGTGACCAACTTCTGAACAGATCTCTGGTTGCAGTGAAATCATGGACACATTGTTCCATTTTGTGCTGTGTACAATGGAGCAATGTGTCCATGATTTCACTGCAACCAGAGATCTGTTCAGAAGTTGGTCACAGAAGTTGATGTGTGTAAAGTGGCCCTTAAAGAATTGGCCCTTAAAAAGGAACCTGTCATGTGTAAAAACACTATTACCCTGCAAATGTGGGGTTAATCTGCAGGTTAATAGTGTTTAAAACCTACCCGACACATGCACATTAACCTGGAGGAATTCAACTTTAATCCTCATGTCAGCGTTCCGGTTTCAGTCATGGGGGCAGCCCCGGCTCAGGTTCAGCCACTGCTCTGTGTATAGACAGCAGCAGCTGTGAATGCTCCCCGCACTGACTGGCAGCCTCCTCTAATGCTGAGTGACTGTCAGTCAGTGCATTGGGTGCGGTTACTGTTGCCGCTCTCCATGCAGAAAGCAGTGACTGAAATCACACCAGTGCTACCCCCATGACTGAAACCCAGGAGGATTAAAGTTCATTTTCTCCTGGGGTTCAATCTGCCAGCATCGGACAGGTTTCAAATGCTATTAACCTGCAGATTAACCCCATATCTGCAGGTTTTTTTGCACATGACTGGTTACCTTAAAGTGACTGGGACTTTAGAGTGATTTTTTTTTTCATTTACAGATTAACTATTTCACACATTCATCAGACAAGATCACATTGTACAAAGTACAATGACCATTTAAAGAGGACCCCACTCCTTAAAATAACTGTAATTTTTTTCCTCGTCAAGAGAATTTGTCATTTGTTTTTGTTTTGTTCTTGTGGTTTTCTGCTCCCGAGAGCAGACTTCACTATTGTTGAATTGTCACATTAAAGTGCAGACACCACAATACAGCTGCTATTTAAAAGGAATCTCATATTTTATTCAAGTTAATGTAGAATATGTTTTGGCAGAAGGTCTACATTTATTTATCTATAGTGTAATAAAACAATGAAGAAATTTCTTTCGAACCAAACTTACTATGGCATCCGCTGACAAAAAATCCCTCTAAACAGTCCATACAGTCTATACCGTCTATGTGAAGCCGTTCAGATATAAAAAATATATAATTAAATCAATGACTGTGCCTAAGCAATAGTAATATGCCGCCCGTTATTTGTAGTATCATATCTGCACTATGAGAACTTCATGTATCACGCATAAATTATTCATGAGGCAACAAATAAAGAGATCTGCAATCGGGCAAATAGATACTACGCAGCCAATTATCTTGGTTCTGCAGAGCTCTCTCTTCTCCGTTCACGTCGCTGGCAGCTGCTCTTTTAAATCATTCATCAATGTTTAAGAGGGGCACTATGGACACGGGCACCAAACATCTGAATTTCCATTGTTTACACGCTGGGAGTTTAGCTTGCGGAATACAATTATCAGCTACATAAACCCAAGAGATCAGAGAAGAGGTGTCACGTGAACGCTATTCTGTAGGGTGTTTTTAGTCCAATCTTTTTGTTCTTGTAGTCAGCGAAATTTTACTTTGCTGGCATTTGTTTTCATTCTTCTTTGTGTATTTTTATGTTAGCTACAATAAAAAAAAGGGAAAAAATTAAAATTCAAATGATAACGCATTGAGAAATATAAAGTGAAATCAGACCGGAAAACGTAGGCTAATGGATAGGCTTCATAAATATAAAGCTTGGGATGAGGGATGGTGGCTCAGACAGCTGCCTATGGCACCATTTTTTGGAGTCAAATTGCACTTTTGGAATAAAAAAGTACAATTGTTTTGCGCTTTTTCCCATTTTTTTCAACTGCAAAGCCCATAAAATGGCAACTCTAGACCATGTTGTATTGATGTCGGTAGACCGTTTCCTAAAACAACAGTGCTGCCGTGTGTTTCATAGTTTCATAGTTTTTAAGGTTAAAGGTAGACTAAAGGTACCGTTACACGGTACAACTTATCAGTGATGTTGTTTGCGATCTCAGGTGCGTGCTGATTTTGTTGACACCTGTGCAACATTGCTGATGAGCTGTCACACATCCAGATATCGTGGACAGCTCACCAATGATGTTGTGAGCAGGGATCGTTCGCAAACACCGCAAACAATTCCTGTTCACTGCTGTGAATGGGTGAAGTCGGCAGTGACATCGCTATTGTGGTGTCACACCGAACGATGCCGCAGGTTGCTTAAGTTGAAGTTGGCAGGTTTTCCTGAATGCAGGAAAACCTGTCAACTCCGCCTTAAACAACTATCGATGTTGAATCGTGCGTTTACACGCAACAACACAATAGCAATGTAATTTCAACATCGTTCCAGACATCACTATTGAACGATGTCGGGAACGATGTTGAAACGTGTAACGGGGCCTTAAGTCCATCAAGTTCAACCCATAACCTAACATGTTGATCCAGAAGAAGGAAAAAACCCCATGGAGCAAACACTAAGTCCCTATAAGGGGAAAAAACCTTCCTGACTCCACATATGGCAATCAGACTAGTTCCCTGGATCAACGCCCTATCAAAGAATCTAGTATATATAACCGGTAATATTATATTTTTCAAGAAATGCATCCAGGACATTCTTAAATTTTAGTAGAGACTCACTCATTACAACATCATGCAGGAGAGATTCCCAAGTCTCACTGCTCTTACAGTAAAGAATCCACATCTGTGATTATGATTAAACCTTCTTTCCTCCAGACGTAGAGGATGCCCCCTTGTCCCGTCTCAGGCCTAGATGTAAAAAGATTATTAGAAAGGTCTCTGTACTGCCCCCTCGTATATTTATGAGTTTCATTAATATTTATAATCAAATTTAGTGTCCAAAGGGCGATAGCGTCTAAACCCTATCGGAAAGTGTTGCTTCAGGGCCTCTACTCCCTCTGCATGTTAACCTACACTCAGCAGAGGAGCATGTATATGGAAAGCAGTTACAGTATATGTGACTGTAGGTCAGAAGAATGCAGAGCTTTGTAGAGGCTGTACACATAGAGGCAGCACATTGCTAAGCATATGAGCTGTAGACATAAAACAGAAGGACATTTTAATCCCATTTGCTAATTTGAATAATGAAGTGTAACCATAAATACAATTGTGTTACATAAGAGCAGATAACGTTTATGTTATGTTCTCCCACTCTATTTCATTATTTCCTTAAAGGGCTTCTTTAGTATTTCATTTTAGTTCACTGTCACTAATAATATTGTTTTATGGCTTGTTTTTTATTAGGGCCGAGGGTTCCTGTTGTTACAATTTATAACACAACTGACAACCAAAGTAAGTAAAAACTAAAAAAAGTCTGTATTTATTGTTAATAATAAGAAAAATAAGAATAACACCTTTGTAATGTGGCACTGGAGAAGGATGTTACCAATACCATGGATGGCAAGAAGAACAACAAATCAATTTTGGAACATATCAAGCCAGATATGTTACTTGAAGCGAAGATCATCAAGCTACGACTTGCCTACTTTGGACACATAATATGAAAAAGAAATCACTAGAGAAGGACATTATGGTAGAAAGAATAGAAGGGACAAGCGGAAGAAGAAGACCTGCAGCCCAATGGCTTAATACTAATAAGATAAGGGCAAAGAAGACGCTTTTGGACTTATTTAGGCTCGTGCAAGATTGATCTTCCTACACAGCATTCTTCCATCAAGTCGCCATGACTGGATATCGAGCTGAAGGCCAATAAATAAGAATAATAAATAAGAATAATACATGATATTGGATGAGTCAAATGTGACTTATACATCTACAGCAGATCAGCAGTATTGAAGCAGAGTCCGCAAAGAGAATTGGGAAGTGAGTCATGGCGACTTATAAGCTGCTTCAAATCAGCTGTTTTGGTCGCAGAGAGGGGGTAGGGTAAGGCGCCGTGTTCGCGAAGCGGCAGCACCGGCAGATTTACCACATCTGCCGCATCATGACCGACTTCCGGTACTTCTGTGGCAAGCTCCCATTCATTCTCTGGTGTGACAAATGTGGTTTGCCGGATCCAGCAGATCCTGCACTTGCGGCGCAGGAAAAAAAAACACTGCTATCTGCGTTATTTTGGCCTTCCGCAACTGCCCGATTTGCTGGATCGTGGCAAATACCACATTTGCCGCACCTGCCACAAGGCCCATAGAGAATGAATGCCGCAGGTGTACGCAAGTCGGCCATTACGCGGCAGATGCGGTAAGTCTGCCGGATCTGCCGCATTTAGCGAAAAAAGCTGATGTGAAAGCAGCCTGAGAAAAAAATCTGCCAGTGATCTACTGAGATTACTAGATTTCCTTTTACACTGTCTGTAAAAATTGGTGGAACAGTGCCTTCACCTACAGACGACACATATGGACAAAATGGTTTGTACTCTTCTGTTGAAGTAAGAAAACCCCACAATGCTGGCTGAAATTACTTGAAACTGACAAAAGTAATTTTCAATTTCAATTTGCTAAAGAACAGTAGTTAAAAAAAACTAATAAAAATGGCCTGGAGGAATATGATGGTACCATTAATTAATATTTTGTTGCACAAACATTTGAGGCAATCACTGCAAACAAATGATTTGTGTAACTCTCATTGAGATTTCAACAGTTGTCCACAGGTATTTTGCCCACCCTCATGGACAAACTGCTTCTGGTGTCTCAGGAGTGAAAGCACCTTCTCCAGATTGCAGGTTTTTATCTCCTTCCACAGATGTTTAATAGGACTTAGGTTAGGGCTTCTAGAAGCCACTTCAGAATAGTTCAATGCTTAGCTCTAAAGGTACCGTCACACGGGGAGATATCGCCGGCGATGTTGCCGGCAACCGAGGGGCGTGGCCAGGTTGCGGCGACATCGCCGGCGAATTGCCGCGTGTGACAGGGCGATAATCAGGCGATGAATCGTCTGAGTCACATCGCCAGGTTTCCCAACAATGTTGGGAAACTGGCGATGTTGCTCAGGCGATTCTGCCTGATCGCCTGTGTAACGCGGCAATGTTACGGGCGATTCCGCCTATCTACAACATTGCGGGTTATCGCTCGCAGTAAGTTGCTCAGTGTGACAGCTCCCCGGCGATGTTGTCAGGGATGCGCGCTCCCGCGATCCCGGCAACATCGCCGGCGATATGTCCTGTGTGACGGTACCTTTAGATATTCTTGGATATTTTTAGCTGTGTTTCGGTCATTATCCTGATGAAGGAACCATGACTTGCGACTAACACCATGTTTTCAGACATTGGACAGCATCGGATGGTGCAATCTGATACTAATATACATTGACCTTGGAGTTCACATCACCTCTAATCTCTCTAATCTCTAAATTGAAAATTACTTTTCTTATCATGCTATTTATGTGACCATTGTGGACTTTTCTTACTTTAACAGAAGGGTACCAACAATTTTGTCCACGTGTGTATGCTCAGGGTAGGTCATCAATACCACAAGATGCTGCTGCGGGACCAGGGCAGCACAACATAAAATGTAAAAACATCAGACTGTGAGTATATGACTTAGATTTAAAGGGGTATTTTGGGGGAATAAAAAAAAATTGGACTGTCCCTGTACTCATACCCTATGAAGCTGAGATGACCAGTACAGTTCTATTATCTTTATAACACTTGTAATTCAGTATGATAGTAGCTGCTTCTGATCCCCTTCATCTTGGACATTACATCATACACAAGTGTAAGACTACGTTCACACATAGCGTATTTTGCTGCGTATTGCGGGTTTTTTCTGCATTTTCTGCCTGTTCCTGCGTTTTTTACTGCGCTTTTTTATGCTGCGTTTTTTTAAGTGAAACAAAATTCTGGATATGCAGCCCAGCAAAACCTATAGGTTTTGCCAATATCCATTCACACATTGCGTATTCCTGCTTTTTTTTACGTGTGCGCTTTCACTGCAAAAACGCGCGTATAAAAAGAATAGACACGTCAATTCTTTCTGTGTATTTTCCCTGCGCTTACCCATTGGCCACATGATAAAATGGGCTCTGGAAAAGCACAGAGAAAGACACAGTAAAAAACGCATTGTATGAAAGGAGCTGCGTTTTTCACCTAAATATGTGCGTAAAAAAGCACAGCTGCAGAAAAAGCTGAAAAAATATGCTAGGTGTGAACGTAGCCTAAAGCTCTATGCTGTATCAGTCAATCTTCTGATGCTCCTACAATCTAAGAAGAGACAGTTATGGCCAGACCACTATTCTCTGTATAGAAGCATCAGGAGACTGACTGATAGAGCACAGAGCTTCACACTGGTGTGTTACGCAACATCCAAGATGGGAGGGGTTGAGTGGTGAGGAGCAGCTACTGTCATACTAAATTACAACTGTTATAAAGATAATATAACTGCACTGGGCATCTCATATTTATAGTGTATGAAGGCAGGGACAGTACAAATGTTTTTATCTCCGTGGAGTACCCCTTTAAACCACAACTCCAGCAGTGAAAAAATGAAAAAAGCTGGAGTGGTGCTTTAGGCAGGTCTCAGGCAAAGGCCTTAAAATATTTTTCTTTTACGGAATATGTAATACTTCATTTAGCTGAATATGCTAAAGTAATTTTCTACAATTGCAAAGTACGGGATCAGCTCTTTAATTTCTACAATTTAGCTGTCAATATTGTCAGCGGGATCATGTCAAGGCGCACAACAGGGAATGGAATAATACGACACATTTAAATAAACTCAGCCTGCAGGGTGACCACAGATGGGATGTGAATTATTAAAGAGCTACTTACCTCGGGCAAATATTAAGGTATCTCACAGCTAGGAGGTTCCTATTTATGTTGAAGAAAATAATGGAGTAACTGAATTGTTATGAACACGGTACTTTTTTGAAGAAGGATCAGAATAAGCTGATATTATAACACATATTTGAAAAATATATTTTTGGATAATTTTTGTTGCAATCAGTTAGCAGCCTTAAGCTATGTGCACACATGGAGTATTTTGTTGCAGGAATTTCTGCACCAAATCTGCATCTCCAGGCAGAAAAAAAATGTTGTTTTGGCGCTTGATTATTACATAGTTTTGGTGCGTTTTGATGTGTTTTTTTTCTATGCATTTTTCATGCATTTTTGGGTGGAAAAACACTAAAAACCGCTGCAAAAATTGCAACAGTCCAGATTTGCACAAATGTCCAGTCCAGATGTGCACAAAACATCAGTATTCTCATTGACTTTGCTGGCATAAGGATTTGCATACAGTTTGTGACAAAACTGCCTCAAAAGCACATCACAAAATGCGATAAAAAAGCCCTGTGTGCACAGGGCCTTATTATTTAGTTTTTTTTACTATTGTAAAAGAGGGCAGTATTAGCTGTTACATTATTGCAAGGGAGAAAATTATTCTTGATTGGCCCACTGCAACTGAGTAATGTTGTTATATGTATGTTGTGTGATTTTATGATTTTATTTTATTGTGGTTATATGTTATATAATATTGTATTATTGTGTTATTCAGTGATTAGAATTGAAGTCAGTAAAACGTGATTGAGAACTTCTTCATCCAAATTGAAGATGTTAAAACAGATCTATCACCGCAATACAAAAAGCATTCATTATTAAATGGTTATTCCCATTTTCATACATGAATCTAATAGTGCTAGTAAAAACAAGCATTTTTGCAATTTACTGCTTTTTAAAGATTGTAACATTTCTTGAGATATTAACACTTTTATTTTACTGCTGGTAGTCTTGGAGATTGAGCATCACTGCTGTCTTAGGGCGCCTTCAGTTTTTTAAAAAGCGGAATGCAAACTGGATCAGCTTTGTGCCAATTGATTTTCAATTGATTTTCAGGAGCACTCTGGCACTTTCGTCTGTATCCGGTTGCATCGGGTTGCTGCCGGATCCAGCCGAAAATGTTTTTTTACCAAACCCAAAAAAACACAACATGCAGCATTTTTTGGCCTTGGTAAAAAAAAACACTTCCAACTGGATCCAGCATACCGCGGCATGATTTACAATATGTGTCAATGGGTGCCAGATTGGGATTTATCAGTTCACTCCTACTGCCGGAATGCCTACTGATCATGCGCAGTATCATCACAAATGTAAAGTTCGGGATCCGTACTGAACACTTAAGTGTCGTGCATGGATCCCAAACTGGTACTTCACTGAGAAGTCTGTGATTAAAGCATTATACTCTCCTACAATAGAAAACAAATTGCCTGCAGCACCTTGGCACTGAGTGGGTTAATTACCCTTGTTTGTGGCGTCGTGTATACTCTCTTGTCTCACCGCTCCGGTCACTTCTGGGTCCCACTATTTGCCTCATGTAATATTCACTGCAATCAGACGCCCATTGTCTGTGACAGCGTCTTTGATTGTCTGTTGTGCCCCACCCACTGTGCCAGCAACCAATCACAGATGCAATGGGTGGGGCTACATACAGCCAATCATGATGCTGTCACAGAGACTGGGCGTCTTTATTGGCTGTTCAGCAGGCAGTGCAGAGCAGGCCCGAAAGTAAGACAACCACCTAAACAGGTGAGTATAATGCTTTAATTACAAACTTCTCAGTGAAGTCCCTGTTAAGGGTCTGTGCCCGAACACTCAGGTGCTTGGTACGACCCAAAACAGGCAAACAGATCTGGACTATACTATCAGATGGTACTGGATACAGCCGGATGAAATGTACAAGTATTATAACTGAACCAGCAAACGGATCTGGTTTAATACCAGTACGGTTTCATCTGCATCCGGTTTAAGGGTAAAAAGTGTATCCAGTCAGATGCAGTTTTTGCCAGATCTCCAACAGATACAAGAAACACCTATATCAACCGCCTAACTCATATGCACTGTACTGAAGCTGGCCGGGACTAGGAGGTAACATTCCAGTCTAGTGATCCTGGTTAGCTTCAAATTAGTGCTTACAAGCTCAATAGAAATATGTTTGTATTAAGAACTGCACATGTTATGCTTTTCTTGAAACATTGGTCGGTCTCCAAGGCAACAACCTGAAAACAAAAAATGTTAGCATCTCAAGAATGGCTGAATATTTTAACAAGCAGTAAAGTGCAAATTTGCCCGTATTTACCTTTTAAATAGAATATTAGCAGGTGTACATCTTTAAAACCTCATGTCAGAATGACTAATGTAATTCTGATAATTGAAATAAACATTTTTTGAGTGCAAGCTAAAAAATAATATAGCTCACGTACTCGGCAGTGCGAGATTTCATTTTTATTTTTTTATAATTTTTTAGATCAATAAATATATACAAATTAATCATGAGCTGGTCCCTGGTTAGGGTACAAACTAATACAATAATGATGATAATTTAATATTGTTTAAATAACAAAACAAATGTAATGTCTCTCTCCTTCCTTCCTATAAACTTCCCTTCCATTTCTCTCCAACATATTAAATTAGGAAATTATGAATCATGAAAGATGATTTTAACCTCAAGTAATATCTGTAATGCTAAAATTAAATGTCACTGAATAGGAGTGATTCTATCCGATTGTTCTTCCATGTGTCATTTCGAAAATGGAAAATAAGAATGTAAAGCTTTGCTCATGGTAAAGTTAAGATTGGACCTTTTAAGCTGATTGAAGACAGAACAACATTGTCCAGAATGAACTTGGCCATGTTTGAATTTTTTTTAAATTTCTTTGAAAGACCAATCCCATAAAGATTGTATTTCCTAAGCTTACTGTCATTTTGAATAATTGTGTACACCCCCGTAGACATTAGAGAAGTCACCCAATACCACTGATTTCAGCAAAATCGGCCAACCATTTAATGTATAAAGAGGCTTACTGACTGTCAACATATTATGGCAAGGAACATAAGGATTAGTCGGTTGGAATTCAGTCACACAATTTTTTCAATTTTGACTTTTAACTTCCTAGCGTATTCCCGAGCCTGACTCGGGGTTAACATTCACTGCCAGAAGCGGTAACCCCGAGTCAAGCTCGGGCTTACCCGCGGTCGCGGCAGATGCGGTGAAAAAACTGCATCTGCCGCACTTGCCGCGATTGCCGCATAGCCGCCGCACTTGCGGCGCGGTTGCGGTAATCGCCATAGTAAGTATAGGGGGACTTGCGGCAGGTGCGGCAAGTGCGGTTTTGCACTTGCGGCAGGTGCCGCGGCCTTCGATGGAAAAAAACGCACCTGCTGCAAGTCCCCCTATACTTACTATGGCGATTACGCAAACCGCGCCGCAAGTGCGGCGGCTATGCAGCAATCGCGGCAAGTGCGGCAGATGCGGTTTTTTAACCGCATCTGCAGCGACCGCGGGTAAGCCCGAGCTTGACTCGGGGTTACCGCTTCTGGCAGTGAGTGTTAACCCTGAGTCAGGCTCGGGAATACCGCTAGGAAGGCTAGAGTCTTCTTTGATCAGGTAATTACTAAGAATTGCAGGCCGACTGTACATAACACCAAATTTCCATGCCAAAAAATGGTACCGCTTTTAGCACAAAATTCCTGACATAATCATACTGCCAGGGAGGTTAATAACACAAGCACAGTTGGCCAAGACCCAGGAACTATTGACCATTGCACAGGGACGGTTGGCCAAGACACAGGAATGGTTGGCTAAGGCCACACGAACGATTGTCAAGATACAGTTTGGCCAAACCGGTTGCGCAGTAAACACTGGAGGACCCATTTGGCCAATACACAGGAACAGTTTAGCCAATACACAGGAACAGTTTATATTAGCAGGAATGGTTGTCCAATACACAGGAACGGTTGGCCAATATACAAGAACGGTTGGCCAATATACAAGAATGGTTGGCCAATACACAGGAAAAGTTGGCCAATACACAGAACAGTTGGCCAAAAAACAGGCACAGTTGGCTAATACACAGGGACTGTTGACCTAAGACACAGGAACAGTTGTCCAATACACAGGAACAGTTAGCAATACACGAGAATGGTTGGCCAATGGGGCAGTCAGCAGAGGTGGTCAGCTACCTAATGTGTATGACACTTTTAACTTCTGTTTGGACTTAAAATACAGCAGTAAAATCACCAATCAGCTGTTTAATCAACAGCTTACTTCTAGCTAATATGTATTGATATCTTTGATTTACTTTTCAGCCTGTACACTATATCTCTCTACAAAAGAGATTTATGCAAATATAAATATATGGTATCACAAAACCACATTTTCTATAAAAAATTCAACACATTAATTTATCTTTTCAATTAACGTTTTCATACCATAGTTTATCATTGTAGGACTTTTGCTCTCTCTTGTTCTTTCGAAAAGAATGTTTAAATTATATTGTCTTTGTAATATAAAAAATATAATATGATCAATGGTTATATGGGTCACTGTAGAATATTGAATTGGAATTTATTTATAAAGCTATTAATTTACACTTGAAATAATTTTCTGGCATATACGAGTTCATTGCCAGGAGTTTCATGGAATTCAGTTGATATTTTCTTTTTCTGTACAATAAATTACTTGATAATGGCTAATTGCAACTCTCTTCAGAATATCATGGGGCGTTCATATTTAACTGAGAAATAGCAATTTCTGCTTCATTGAATAACACATTCCCAGTGGTCCTAAAACCCAACCAGTGTGTCTTCCAGGAGATATGCCAATCTCCTCTAAGCCATAACTATTTATCCTTTCTAGTAATTATGGGAACAAACACAAGACTCTGCAGAACTCCCTTGAGTGACAGGCATCTTTCAGCTGATAAAGCGAGTTCTGTTAGTCTTAATTAAATGAGAATCACAATAAGAATTGAGCTTATTATGTATTTTTTTTATTATTTTTTTTACACATAACAGCTTTTTTAACAGTTTTTATTATTTCACTAAGGATTTTAGTTCCTACTTAAAATGAGATTTCATGTTTATAGAGATCAATATTATACTTTTATTACACTTTACCATTAAACATTATTGTATCACAGTTAAAATCAATGAAACATTTTCAATAATCTGCTCCCAAGCTTTAAAAAAGAAATGACAAATAATGGACAGTCAATACTATATAGGTTCTGTAGATGCAATAAAATAAAACTGCTGTCTTAGGAGAAATGATAATTTTCTAATGCTTTAAATGTAAAAATAATAATAAAGTGGGGATTAAATGGATTGATTTTTATGGTACTCTTTCAATGATTTAAGCAATATCAAAAATTGAGCTTGAAAACTATTATTTTTTGACAATAATTAGCATATACAATTTTAACACAGGTAGAATAATATAGAGATTTCTCAGATGGGGTTTTCATTCCATTTTGCTTTTATCTTATAAGGAATTGTGAATTAATGGACCGTGGTGTCTTGTTATGGTTCATCATTTGTTAGCTATAGCTAAGAACAATGTATGGGCCATTTGTAGTCTGATAGCAAACCATAATGCACAATTGCTCCTGCTTTGGAGGTAGAATTGGGCTACCTTACTGTAATGCTCACGGGTGCGAGCATGGGGGAGTAGACCCAATGAGTTACATTATCGCTCTTAACCTGTAGGAGCATAACTAAGTGGCTATCTCATCTTCACTGGAGCCTCTGAAGGTGAGGTTAGACTTGTGTTGAAAGTTGGCCACCAGGTGCCCCTTCAGGAAGACACGATAATGTGACAGTTGGCCACAATTGTCGGTGATGCAGGTAGGTTCACTGATGTAGGTTGACACAGTGTCTGATGCAGTCAAGTGCAGACTAGGTGGCTGATACAGATGGGTATAGACTGAATGGCGGGTGCAAAGGATACAGCGGCATGGTTGTTGAAACAGGTAGGACAGGTGCAAGAGGTATAGTATTACTGCTGCTGTGGGTACAGCAGCCCAGCTGGAGTAGCAGGTGTAGCAGGTGCAGCAGATATGTCTGTACTGCTGACATGGTTGGTGTTAGGGTACAGAATCACTAGGACCCAGACACGGGTTAGCATGCACAGGAACAGAGGATATAGAAAAAGGGAACAGGACCTTACAACTAGCTGTGTGCCTATAGAATTAGACCACATTGCCCAGGCACCTCCTTTAAAGGGAGGGTGCCTTAAATACTTAGTACCCTCAGCCATTGGCTGGGGACTCATACAGAGTTTGAACACAGCCCCTTTATGAAGGGGCGAGTGAGCACACTTGTGCCTCACAGTATATGCGCTCCTGGGAGACCTGTGTAGCATGCGCAGGCTCTGGGGGCTGGAAGCAGGAGAAAGGGGATGCGATGCTGCCGGACTGCTGGAGACGTAAGTGTGCTGGCAAATCTGCTACAGTATCATCAGCTTTAACACTCCACTTAACATTTAGGTTTCTGTTTAGCTGCATGGGTTGTACCACTGGTATGTCCAAACCTGTATACACATGAACAGTTCATGAGAATTGATGAGATATGAGATACTTGCCTATAGCTTCCTTCAGTTTTTATAGTGGATTGAACAGTTTTTATTTTTAGACCAAGGTGATGAGGTTTTCCTCGCAAGGGCCAGTAAAAGAGATAAGAGTGTTCTCCAAAGAAAGCAGAAGTCTTCACTTTGAGCCAGTAGAGCAAAAAACGTGATTCTTGCAATGTATTTTTTTCACTAATTAAAATCAGATACTTTAAGCATAACCATTATTTTAATTTTTATTTCATAAATCAATACTTCCTGAGTGGCAATCTCAAAATGGCAGATACAATGGGAAGGGCTTTATAATTTTATATACAGTACGTATCTCCTCTAATGCACGTCTCTTCACGTGATAAACTCATAGAGATCTTTTTGTTCAGAGTCCATTAAATAATTTGCTAAACTTTATTCTTTTTTTGTTATTATTGCCACATTTGCAAAACGATAATTGAATAACTGAAAGGATTTTCAAAGCTATAGAAAGATGTAATGACATTGGTCATGAAAACAATATAGCACCATATTTATGTACTAAACATTTGTATTATAAATGTGATTTTCTGGTAAATAAATTTATTTTTTATTGATTAAATGGCATTTTACACTTTTACAATTGTAATATATTAAAACCCACCTCTGTTTCAGGTCTAATTGAACTGGAGGACAATCATAAAGTGAGAGCTGCAGTAGAAAAGAGACAGATGCCTCGCTTTGAGGTTGAATACGTTCAGGTGGAGGACTACAGTGAGTGCAAAATTAAACTTCAGATATGTTCTTTTAATTGTGTCTTTCTATTTATCTATTTCTATAATTTTCTTTTTCCATGATGACATGAGAATACCCAAAACTTTATAAAAACAACAAGACCCATTTTGTCAGGGATGGCAATAGCAGATGGCAGTGATGGGCTAAGGGAAACTGGGAAGCTAGTCTGACCCTGTATACTGGAGGTCTCTAGCTGACCCTGTTCCTAGAATTACCTCTAAAAGTGAAGATAATTGGGCCAGCACCCTTGACCTGCTCCTGACCAGCCCAGGGCTAGCACTCCGTCACCTTCACCCAGGGATAGAAACAGCAACTCCACCAAGATGACTCTAATAAACGTACATGCTTCTGGAAGGCTGCAGCAAACTGCACAGCGTCCACACAGCTCAAGGTTAGAGTAGAGACAGAATTCTTTCAACGACACCACCTGATGGGTAATGAGATTATTTAAAGGGAACCAACCACCCCCAATGACCCCCCCGGACTATTAATATGGCTCCCTACACCCAGCACATACATGTGCTGCAATGTTTTTTGCTAAAAAAACTGCTTTTTAAAAGTAAAGATAATGCTTTATAAAGTTTCTACCGAAGGGACGGGTGGGCGTTACTTACATGGGGCTAAAGCCGAGATTCTGCTGCCACTCATCCTCCTCTCTCCCCTCGCAGCAGTAACGGCCAGCCCTTTGTTCAGCGTCACAGCCTGGTGCACGGGATCGCATGCCCGTGCACACGTCATCAGCTACAGCCGGGTAGCGAGCGCGCGCTCTGACTTCCTGCGCTCAGCTATGGAAGTCAGAGCGCGCGCTCGCTACCCGGCTGTAGCTGATGACGTGTGCACGGGCATGCGATCCCGTGCACCAGGCTGTGACGCTGAACAAAGGGCTGGCCGTTACTGCTGCGAGGGGAGAGAGGAGGATGAGTGGCAGCAGAATCTCGGCTTTAGCCCCATGTAAGTAACGCCCACCCGTCCCTTCGGTAGAAACTTTATAAAGCATTATCTTTACTTTTAAAAAGCAGTTTTTTTAGCAAAAAACATTGCAGCACATGTATGTGCTGGGTGTAGGGAGCCATATTAATAGTCCGGGGGGTTGGGGGTGGTTGGTTCCCTTTAAAGGCTGAGGGAGTGGACAACAGCGTCACCAGACACACCCAGCAGCAGCTCACCTGAGGAGCCACAGCCTTTGGATAGTAATACTGCTGCAGCTATTGACATTTATCCCAAAGGCACCAACAGAAATAAACACATTTAAACCACTGCAGAGAAGTTCTATGAGACTGCAGAGCAGACTACACCTGACACCTGTCCCTGTAGGTTACATGTCAAGCATTGTCAGGTTTAAGGGTTGTCATATAGAAGGAATTTTTTATAGGTGACCATCCATGACTTTTTTAAGCAATGTAATCTGAGGTACACAAAAACTTTAAAAAGGCAGCCCTGAACATCCCTGGTTAATGTCCGCTAGGCTCCTCACCTGCAGCAGCTGCTGTCTAAAAGATGTAGTGTGGAATAGCAGCCATTTAGACAGCCAGAGTCAGACAGGCGGCCACTCAGGCATAGCATAACGTCTGTTAACAGAAGAAAGCCATATATAGTCTAGTTTTAGCCCTAGTCTAGAACGAAAATGATCAGAGTAATCCTGATTTGGAAGTATCGTCAATACAAGTCATGGGTATATAAGTGTGTGAGATGCATATGTCTCGCCCCTGGCGGGGACTATGGGGTACTCAGTATCGGGCCCTCTTATCATCGTCTAGGTCTACGGGATGTCATGGTGGCGTGACCCGGTCTGTGATCCCCTTGTCGGGCGAGCAGTTAAAAAGGGATATTGGAAAAATGGATGAAAATAAAATACAACAAAAATAAAAGAGTGTCGTGACGCCACCCTTGGAATGCGACCGGGAGAGCCGCTGCTGCAGTCGGGACCTCTGGGAATGATGGGAGTAGCAGCATAGATGATTCAGCTCTCCACAGGAAGAGCTTGTCCCCAGGGCAACTGAATAGTCTGTTGTAATGCAGGGCTCTTCGGGGTGTAGGTTTTACGATACAGTCAGGCAGTCTCCTACTGCCGGTTCACAAAATCAGTCTATCTCCTTTCGGGCGCAGTAATCAGTCTCACACAGCATAGAACTTTAACCGGGTTTACTCTTTCTCAGCAGATAGTTAGTTTACAGACAGTACAGTGGCGGCTCCGGTGTGGTCTAAGCAGCTTGGATGGCTCATCACAATCACCCCCTGTCGTGTTCCTTTCATGGGCCTTTTCAGTCTGTCCACACGCTAGCTACAGTCCAGCGGCCACAGGGTTTCAGTAGGCGACCTGCCAGGTACCCTAGTCCTAATACAGCGGCCTTCCTTTCACTGCACCAGAGGTTGGGTCATGGGAAATAAAGACCCCGCGGGGTTTGTGGTTGAAGCATAGAGCTTCCTGGCCACTTCAGCAGAGCCGGCACTCTGGTTCCGACCCAGTCCCTCAGTGTCCCCACTACTTCGAGCACACCTCTGACTCCTTCCTCCTCTCACCACGGTCTACAGCCCAGGACCCAGACAAGCCTCAAAGTGGAACAGGCCGCCGGGTCCGTGTCCTCTCAGTCCTGTATGTTGGTGTTCTTGCCTCTCCCTCTGACTGAACTTGACTCTCTGGTGTCTCTTGGCTGACTGCTCTCTCTGAACTTGTTGTTGTGTCCGTTATTTTTCCTCCCCTAACCGGTTTTCTCTTAACTTCCCACCCTCCACTTGTCTCCTCCAGTCATCCCATTGCTGGGCATAGAGTCCCTAGACTTGGGATCGGAATGTATTGGCTGTGTGTTTGGGGTGACCGATTTACCAATCACGGCTGCTGCGCCATCTAGTGGTGACAAGTCTGCAGGGGTGCCACACATAAATCTGCATATGACTATAGCCCAGATTCATAATTCTAGAGTAAATCACTTTAAAAAGTTGCAAAATGTAGCTACTTTCAGCATTTTCCTACTAGTTTATTCCAACTCTGCCAAAATAAGCAGAGCTTTGATGCTGTGTGGCACCCCAGAGTCTGGGTGTCACTATGTCATTATCTCCCCTGGTGGGTAATGTCATACCTAAGATAAACAGAGGGTATTCACGCCAGGCAAAACCAAAGCACACAACAAAATTTGTGCCTCCAGGCCTGAAGGGGGAGATCTCAACCCAGGTTCAGGGTAAGCTCCCCTATAAATTCTGGTCTGGGGCAGGAGTTAGTCAGTTCAGTTCCTAGGAGGACTGAGGAAGACATCCTGTGGACTGGAGCAGTGCTCAGCTTGTCCCAGGAAACCAGCTTAGCTTGAGTGGCCCAAAGGCAAGGGTCTGAGGAAGGAGAGGAGAGCCTGGGGAGCAGAGCAGTGTCCAGCTCACCCCAGAGGAGTACGTGCCAGAAAATGGACACCAGAATCCGAGTCTGTGCAGGGCCTAGCGACCGGCAGCTAACACCAAAGGGTGGGGAATTCCAAGTTCCCCATCCACACCAAGTGCCCGGATGCAAAGCAGCGTGTAAAGCCCAGGAGTAGCTGCCCGTGAACTGGGGCTCATAAAGGACTCGAGCTGCCAGTTATACCGCACATGCAGGAGAGAGGAAGAGAGAGGGCCGCAGCTCAGCTTCAAGAGCAGCAGGGACCCGCAGGAGGAAGGGAGGTCTCAGAACTTGCCAGGTGTGGAGAATCCCAAGTTGCTACCAGGTTACACGAACTCGATGTAACAGCATCTGTGGTTTACCGGTATTTGCAGTAAAGGTTCTGAGGAACTAACAAAACATGAATCTGTCTGTTCAATGCACACCCTTCCAACATCCACTGTCCTGGGGATCCGCTCCACCCGTGGGGAGCCACTCCATCACAGCTGCCCATCTATCATCCCCAGAGGTTCTGCAGCAGCGGTGGCTACCCATAGCCACAAACCACGGGTGGCATCACAAATAACTCCCTTATAAATCATCCCTTTCCCTACCTAAGCCAAGAACTGTCCTTTTACAACTGAACCCAGGGTCACAGAAGCCGGATCTCAACCCTGTGACTCCCCAGAATTGCTTAACAGCTCAGTTCCGAGTACCCCATGGCCCTGGGGTGCATCAGCTGCGTAGTGCCAGGCTTGTCTAATTCATGATTATCTGTGAAGTTCCTTATGCCAGAAATCTTACTCCACTCTCTGTCAGCATGCTCCTCTTAAAGGGAATCTGTAAGCAGGGTTTTACTATGTAACCTGAAGACAGCTGATGATAGAGGCTGAAACACAGATTTCATCAATATGTCATTTATTAAACTGTGTGCTGTTGTTTACTTAAGATGAGGTTTTTATCCCTAGGACATTATCATTGCCTGGACTACCATTACACCCCTTCCTATGAATAGCTTCTCACTGCCAACAGACAATGAACATACAAAGCCTTGAGTGGGCAGGGGCAGCTTTCTGAGCTCTGCTGCTATATCTTAGAACTCTGATTGTGTGACAACTGCTGCGCCCAGTAAACTAAGTTGTATATCATTGGAATCAGGGTCTCTTTCCTACATTATCTGCTCTCTGATGCCAGATTCCCTTTAACAAGTCAGGAGCATCTGACTCCACGATAGTTCCTTATCAAAATCGATTAGGTTAATTCTACTGTTGATGAATCGGGGACTATGTGTTGTTTTCTTCTCCATATACACTCAAGTTTCAACTGCTTTCCACTGCCATTACATACTGCAGAAATGAGAGAAACATATTTTGAAAAATATTCAATAATATATCGGTTCAAACTTTAATCAAATGCTTTCAATATGCACAAGCTTAATTACTCACCCTCCCCGCAATCCCATGGTGGCCTCTGGTGATGTCCTCATCCCGGGAGGCTTCAGGACCCGTGAGTAATGTGTTCGGTGCTTCTAAAACCTACCCATGTGACTCAGTGATGTCACTCGGTCACATGATGCAGTTGCCAGGTCCTAAGCACCAAACAGATAACTCAAAGGTCCTGCAGCCCACGGGTATGAGAACATCACTGGAAATGACAGTGGGATCGCAGGGAGGTCGAGTAATTAGTGCAGTAGAAAACACTACACTTTCTGACATGCTCGTTCTTTGTGAGGATCCGTTTTTAGCGAAAAAACGGATCATCACAAAACATTGTGTCTGAATGTCAATTCTTGAAATGCATTGACTTGCTGGGATGCTCAAAGTCACTGCGAACATGGATCTGCCAAAAACGCAGCTAAAATGCTGTGTGTGAACGGAGCATATAAAAGGGGGTGGGGCTTACATTTAAAGCACCACACCAGAGGTGCAGTAAAAAAATGATGTAGTGGTTCTTTAAGTTTTTTAAATTCTTAATATATTTCCTTAGAGGTAAATTGTTTAATTCTGGCTTGCTATGGCCCTAGGGGGAGCCTATGAATTTAAAGGAGTTGTCTCACAAGAAACAATGTCTCATGTATGATTGGAGAAGTGGCAATTTCTTCTGCTCTCCCTAAAACAGCCAATAGGGTGGGACCAGCATCTGTCACACAGTTATAAATATGCCACTATTGTCTCCTGCGGAATACCTGAAACTAACATCAGAAAATGACCTATTCACTAAAGTAGGTTTTTGTGTTAGGCACCTTTCACATCTGTGTTTAGTTCTGTTTGCGGCAAATCCGGCACTTGCGGCAAAGGAAAAAAACACTGCTAGCAGCGTTTCTTTTCCGGAGCTGCGAGATCCAGGAAAACTGCACTTGCCGCACAGGGAATGAATGGGGTTTGCCGAAAGTGAGCCAATACGTGGCATATGCGGCAAAGCTGCTGGATCTGCCGCTAATGGCACTAAACGTAGATATGAAATCAGCCTTATATTTTTTAAATATTTATCAACAAATTTTTTTCTCTTACAGATCACAAAACCTCATACATAGCTAAAATAGGCGAATCCCAGTTTTAAATTTTGCATTAACGTGTCTAATTAGCCTGCACAAAGATCATTGTGAAGGGAATGGGAGCAAGGAGAGCTGTATGTCTATTGTGAATGGTGGATCCTTTATCAGCTCTTCTTTAAAAAAAAACTTCAGTATTGTAAATTCTTCCTGAAAAGACAGAAAGTACAGAATAAATGTAAAAACTGCTGCTAGTGGCCAGGGTGAAAATTTGAAGATTACTAATTTCATTTTGTTACCGTAATTAAGATAATTGAACAAAAACATTTCCAACATTAAGGCCCCTTTCACATCTCTGCGTTTGCTGCGTTTTGCTGCGTTTTGCTTCATTTGCGTTTTTTCCGCGGTTTTACCGCAAAAAACGCATGAAAACGCATGCGTTTTTGTCCCCATTGATTTTAATGGGAACGCATGAAAAACGCATGCAAAAACGCATGTCAAAATGCATGTGCGTTTGCAAAAACGCAAAACGCATGCGTTTTTGCAAGCGCAGCTCAAAACGTGGCAAACAACGTTTTGGGCTGCGTTTGCAAAAACGCATGCGTTATGCGTTTTTGCAAACGCACATGCATTTTGACATGCGTTTTTGCATGCGTTTTTCATGCGTTCCCATTAAAATCAATGGGGACAAAAACGCATGCGTTTTAATGCGTTTTTTGCGGTAAAAACGCGGAAAAAACGCAAATGAAGCAAAACGCAGCAAAACGCAGCAAACGCAGAGATGTGAAAGGGGCCAAACAAAAAATAAATGTAACACAAAACTCTTACTTAAGCAGTAGGTTATTTTGTGATCATAACTTCCCTATAAAGCATGTGGTTTACATTTGGTTATTGAATTGTATAGGCAATATGCAATAAGCTTTCAGAATAGATTGCTATCTTTTAACTTTAGGTCTATGCAAGTAATTTTGAGTTCTATATAGAAAAAAACAAGCTCTTGCCCATCTAAAAACATTCTGGAAGATACATCAGCACAGAATATCATTGTTCAAGGTTGGATATTCACTGAAAAGTTTTCACTTTTTTTCTCACCTGCTTAAGGCTGGGGCAAGGCCGGCTCCAGGTTTTTGCAGGCCCCGGGCACAAGAGTGTCAGAGGGCCCCTTTCAGAGGCAAATAAATAGGACCCAGGGGCCCAACAGCTATCAGGGGGAGGAAGAGGAATAGGGAGAATTAAGCAGTGAAAGCAGAGGGCAGGGGGAGGGCCCCTCTGGCAGGCCAGGGCTCTGGCACTTGCCGGGTGTGTCGGGTGCTGATGCCGGCCCTGGGCTGGGGTCTCATTCAAGTTGTAGCCTCATCACAGGAGAGGAATGATCCCATCCAGCATGCAGAGTTTCACAATTTTCAATTTAACTTCAGCTAAAACACATTTAATTTTTCTTGGGCCATTTAGCTGCCTAACCATGGGACCATAACTAATCAAGCAGTGTACCTGCAGTCGATTTGTAAATGGAATAAATCTGCATATCAGCGAGGTTGCAGCCATGTTTCAACCATACTTCTGCCTTAAAGAGCTTGTCCATTACTAATTTCACCCCCTTTCATTTGTTCTAATACTTTCCTCATATACTAAATAGAAAGCAAAAACGCTTACCATACACTAAAACTATTCCGGCTTAGAACTGTATGCACTCAGATGTGAGGGGGAAAACTCATCCAAGAAACAGGTATAACAATTTATCCAGGAAGATGAGAACAGTGCTATGCTGGGGAAACCCAGTTCTCTGGGTAGTACAGATGAATGAAGAATCCTGCTCCACTAGGAGAGGAGAGGGAAGAGAATATCAGTAGGTTGTGTTCAGAAAGGGGGAGGGGTGAGTTAGAGAGGTTAATAAGGGAACACAGGAAGGTGAAGATAAGGTCCATCGTGTGGCCACTTTTGTGAGTGGATGCTGAGGTCTTTTGAGTGAGGCCAAAGAAGGTAGTCAGTGATAAAAGTTTAGAGTCAGCTGAGGTGATGTCAATAGGGATGCTGAAGTCACCGATGATGATAGTTGGGATGTTAGCAGAAAGGAAATGAAGTAGCCAGGTGGAGACGTGGTCGAGAAAGGTGGTGATCGCTAGCTCTGGGTGACTGTAGATGACAACCAGCTGGAGGTTGAAGGGGGAGTAGATGCAGATGGATTGCACCTCAAACGAGCGAAGAGTAGCGGAGGGTGATTTTGGAATTGGGGCAAAGGAGTAGTTATCGGACAGGTGCAAGCCAACTCCTCCACCACGTTTGTAGTTAGGGTGAGGGGTGGGAGAGAGATTGAATCTGCCATTAGAAAGTGCAGTTGGAGAGGCTGTGTCAGAGGGGGTGAGCCAGATTTCAGTGATGCCAAGGAAGGAGAGTTAGTGATAAAGAGGTCATGGATATTTGAAAGTTTGTTTCATATAGAGCATGCATTCCATAGTGCTCTAGGTAGGAGCGGGAACTGCTTGAATGGGTATGAGGTTATTAGGGTTGCGAAAACTTGTAAAGGATTGTGGCAGGGTGTTAGAAATGGGGATACGTTGCCAACAATGAGAAGCAGCAGAGCGTTAGGAGGTGTGAGCAGGATAGGACATAATGTGGCCATGTGTGTCTGAAGAAAAAGGATTGTATATGGAAGAACAGTTCTGAGGAGGAGGTGATATTGCTGGTCAAGGATGGAGGGAGAAATGAATAGTTCCTTACTAGGGGAAGGGATTAGAGGAGTTAGTAAGATATAATGTAGTATGAGGGTGAAATTGAAAAGAAACAGAAACATTGTAGTGGCTTTCTATCTTATTACCTTACAGTCAATTTCCAGTTCAATTCTGGTGTAATTCAAAATATGCACTTAAAAAGCTGCACTTTGAAAGATGCATTTGGAAAGATGCATGGATCAGATTAAAGTCAGACCCATGGATCCAGTGGCGTAACTTCAGGCCCTGGGGCCTCGGTGCGGAGGCTCCAATGGGGCCCCGAATTATTAGAAATCTTTAATAGTATTAGTCTTTTTCTATAGGCCAAAGGGACTTTTGGGGCCCCCTTAGGCTGCAGGGCCCGGGTGCGATCGCAACCCTGCACCTATTGTAGTTACGCCCCTGCATGGATTTGAATATATCTCCAGCTAAAGGCAATCAGGTGTGAATGAGGGGGTGGGTATAGACCAGGGGTCTCAAACTCGGTTGGGTTGGTGGGACGCACGTAGAAAAAAATTGATATCGGGGGGCCGCATTGCTTGTAGGACTAAAGGTACCGTTACACGTCGCAACATTGCATGCAATTTCACAGGCAATTTGCTGGTTGCAGTGAAATCATGGACACATTGTTCTATTTTCTTGCTGTGTACAAATGTAACAATGTATCCATGATTTCACTGCAACCAGCAAATTGCCAGTGACATTGCATGCAATGTTGCGACGTGTAACGGTACCCTAAGTGACATTTTAGCAATACCAGAATTTTTTGCTCAATCTAGTAAAGTACAAATTATGATCTTCTTGTAGTAATGTCCCCACCCTCGTCTCCATCTTGTAGTAATGTCCCCATCCTGGTCCTCGTCATGTAGTAATGTCCCCATCCTGGTCCACCTCTTGTAGTAATGTCCCCATCCTGGTCTCCATCTTGTAGTAATGTCCCGATCCTGGTCCTCGTTATGTAGTAATGTCCCCATCCTGGTCCTCATCATGTAATAATGTCCCCATCCTGGTCCTCGTCATGTAGTAATGTCCCCATCCTGGTCCCCATCTTGTAGTAATGTCCCCATCCTGGTCTCCATCTTGTAGTAATGTCCCCATCCAGGTCCTCTTCTTGTAGTAATGTCCCCATCCTGGTCCCCATCCTATATTAATGTCTCCCATCCTGGTCCTCATCTTGTAGTAATGTCGCAATCTTTTAGTAATGTTCCCTCCCTTGTCATCTTGTAGTAATGTCCTGGTCTCTGTTCTTTTTGTTCTCTCGCTCACACACTCACATAGGGCTTGTCCACACACCTGCGCTCTCAGTATTTAGCGCTTCTGCGCTAAATACTTAGATTTTGACAGAGAAGTGCAGGTGCGTGTATGCGGCCGCTTTCAGCAGACGCTGTCCCTGGTTACCCGATGTGTATCGTGGTAACCAGTTTATACAGCAGCCTGCATAGTGTGCGCTTATCCAGAGCGCACAGGGAAACACTGCAAGCAGCGTTTCCCTGTGCGCTCGAGATAAGCTGACAGTGGGCAGCCTGCTGTATGAACTGGTTACCACGATACACATCGGGTAACCAGGGACAGCGTCTGCTGAAAGCGGCCGCATACACGCACCTGCACTTCTCTGTCAAAATCTAAGTATTTAGCGCAGAAGCGCTTAAATACTGAGAGCGCAGGTGTGTGGACAATCCCATATATACACACCCGCACATTCACACACACTCGCATACATACACACATACATCCTCAGACATATTCACACAAACACATACACACTCACACATTGACACACTTCCATAGGGCCATATCTGGAGTTCCTGCCGCCCTAGGCACTTTCAGCGGTCACGTTCCCCTCCCCCCGGGGCTGCTATCTTCGGCTGTAACAGCGCATTACCTGACTCCACTCTTCTCATTCCGGCAGCTTCTTCCTCTGTGGCTCCCAGTCTTCCGCTTGCTGGCAGCAGCCGGCACCAGCCAGCACGTGGCACCAGCCTGCACCAGCCGCCGGCGATGTGCCGCTCAGGCGGCGCAGGAATACACTCACACATATACATACACTCACACACATATACACACTCACATACAAATATACACGCACACACATATACACACTCACACATATTCACACACATACACTCACACATACACACTCACTCACATATACACTCACTCACACTCACATATACACACAAATACACACACACTAACTCACATATACACACAAATACTCACACATATACACATACACACTCACTCACATATACACACAAATACACTCACTATTATACACATGCACACACTCACATATACACACAAATACTCACACATATACACACACACACTCACTCACATATACACACAAATACACTCACTTTTATACACATACACACTCACTCACATATACCCTCACACATACTGACACTCTCTCTCTAACACTCACTCATACACACCTGAAGCCCCGGGCTCATTATACATGCAGCCGCCGCGGTACTGCTTTACTGTGACTACTGTGACAGGTACCGCCGGCTCAGCTCACACAAGCGCCTTCGCGCCTGTACATTCATGAAAGCAGGCGGCCGGTGGACCAATCAGAAGCCGCCTGTGACGTCACAGGCGGCTTCTGATTGGTCCACCGGCCGACTGCTTTCATGAATGTACAGGGCAGGCGCGAAGGCGCTTGTGTGAGCTGAGCCGGCGCGGTACCCGTCACATTAGTCACAGTAAAGTAGTACCGCGGCGGCTGCATGTATAATGGCCCGGGGCATGCATTTTTCTTTCATGGTGCCCCGGGCCGCACTGGGGAGCGTGGCGGGCCGCTTGCGGCCCGGGGGCCGCGAGTTTGAGACCCCTGGTATAGACCGACCAGATACAAAGCTGAGAGTTAAACACAGGTCATAAAGGAGAGGGAGGGGGTGGAGTGACCGTCAAAGATATGCCAGAATAAAATAAGCAAGAGGAATGAAACAGATCATAGAATTGATAGGTAGGAAAATAGTCATACCAAAGAGAGATTGCCACGTATGGGCTGCCTTATGCTCATGGGTGCTGCTGTTGTTGTGGTTGACTTGAGCCTTTTTCCCTATTCAATGTGCGGCTCTGCAGGTGAACTGAGCCTTCTTTCCCTATTCAGTGTGCGGCCCTGCAGGCGAGGTTGCTGCATGTATGTGTGTGGATATGACTCATGCTCAGGTGAGCTGAGGGGCGTGTCTGGGCTGGTTGCTCCCCACCCCTCGGCCATAAATGGGTCAGCTCACAGCAACCTGATGTCAGTGATTCAGTTCACTTCTGCTCTGTGATCTGTGGAATGCAGACGCTGATTCGACGCTGCTGTTTTTCTCTCCATTGAAAGTTGTTGGGTTCCGTGGTCCGTGGGTGGAGATAGGTGCTTATGCCTAGGGCTTCTCAGGTGCTTTAGGGACTTAGGCTTTTGGCTCGGACCTCCTCACCTTTAGAGGTACCTCCAACATCAGGGTGAGCCAGGGACCCCAGTATCAGGGCCAGAGTAAGCTCCCCTGACCCCCCATGTCCGGCTTCTTGCTACCCTGGCCTCCCAAGCATGACAGAGATTATATGCACTTTACTGAGACAGTTAGATGCCAGGGAAAGCTGTATACATGGAAAGCAAACCAGAGAGAGATTATATGTGTGGCCAGACTGCTGTCTCTCAGGTGTAGTTCTGCTCCCACCAGTGACATACCAAGACTGTTGTCAATCACAGAGGGGTAGCCCCCATCAGTGATGTGCCCTGCTCGGTTTACCCGATTATGGTCCCCAGACTTGAAGTAGCAGAGCGAGACCATCAAGAGAGGAATATAAGAACCGCAGAGAGATCAGCTTACAGGAGCAGGGTAGTTACCAAAAATATATTAGAAAATTGTTAGGACTAGTGATGAAGGAAATTCGTAGCGAGTAGTTTTTAAAACTCGCATATTTGTCAGAGTAGCGAGTCCAATGTTAGTTAATTAGTGATAGGCTCCGCCCACACACATCTGGCCATAAAACAATTCCGCAAAAGGGTGGGCTTTTTTACATATTCACTGCATGAAACGCCTTGCTGTGCCCCAGAGAGAGCCTAACATTCAATTTACTCTCACTGGGGTGGCGGCTCCCATTGTTTACTGAAGGAAGCTATCAATTTGTATCAGATCATTCACGATCAACACATCACTCATGATCACCAGCATTACTCACCAAGTAATAAGTATCGTGTAAACTGTAGTATCCGTGCTAGAAGCAAATAGTAACGAGTATATTCGCTCATCACTAGTTAGGACCAATGCAAGGGCGTAAAATTAGTTTGGAAAACCTCTTTAACACCCCCATACATATTATACTAATGTCAGCTGAGCCCGCCGTTATCGAAGGGTTCGGCCGATGGTCTGATGTGCATGGAGGCACTGGAAGACTAATGGTCGGAACAGATGTCTAAAGATTTCGGACATTGTGGTTCTCCCTGAAATAATAACCAGTCGATGTGACAGTCAGCAGCTTTCTCATAGAAAACACATGAACCCTACTGTGTATGGGTGAGATGACTGTCAGCCTAGCGATAACCAAAGCCTCATTCGGCTAACAGCCATCTAATTTGTATGGCCAGCCATACAGTGTGAAACCTGGTCTAAACAGACTTTAGATTGTTTGGGAAGAAGATACGCTAAGATCTTAATAATGCTCTTTATTCGGAGCCTAATTCATCTGCTTCCTTCTCCTTTAATATCCTCTGCTTGGTAAGACAACAGATTTTAGTTGCTATAAATGTAACTGCTCAAGGGCACTGCCACTAATCTAGGGAACATTGTTTCTGATGTTAAGTGACATGAGAACAAATTTGCTATCAGTATGGTGTTAATAGTCAACTTGATACATGACGTCTGTATTGTTAATCTTAACGAACAAGATAGAACAATAGATCTAACGACAATTCAATTTACCAATGCTTGACTGGGCTGCTTCGCCTAATGATTCTGTGCTTAATTTGACCTTAAATAACCCGGAGGAATCTCAATAGCAGCAGTTTTCCAGTGAATGTTCACAATAAGTCTTAATATGTACTATTATTTTCTTCTTTTAGAGCTGCCAATGCAGATCATCAAACCGGCAACCTTCATACCTACAGCACATTACCCTGTTCTACTCATAGTGTGAGTATATCTTCCAATGTTTTTCAACATGTAATTGAGAAGGCTTCTTTATTTTGGATAAAAAGCACTTTTTTAATCTTAATTCACTGGAGTTTATGGCCCTTTAACCTTTATAATATAAAAAGGAATTGATGTACTAGATTAACCTTTATAAAATTAACAAGGAATTGATGTACTAGATTACCTTAAATTAAAGGATGATGAACAGTTTAAGAACAGTCACCTACCTAAAACCCCTCAGGCTATCACTACCTGTCCCTGCATCTTCCTATTAGTACTCTACTATCCCTCTCTGTGCTAAAACTGCCCTTTCACTGTGTAAAAAAAGGTTTTTGTCACTTGCTCATTAGGATGCACCCCCTGGGCGTCCTCTTTCTGTCCCCATCGCTGCCTCCTTTTTTTTTCTATCATGCCCCTATGGGTGGGATGTTTCCATCTCAATGCACGCTCCCTCCGCCTGGCTTGTCCGTCAGCAGAGTTCTGGGGTATGACGCAGATCGCGTCACTTCCGTGACTCCATACCACGACTTCGGGCTCACAAGTACGCATGCTCTATGGAGCATGTGATCTGATCAGCTGACGTAAGGTGCTTCACAGGGCATGCCTACTGGTGAGCCCGAAGTCGCGGTATGGAGTCCCGGAAGAGACGCAATCTGCGTCATACCCCGGAACTCTGCTGACGGATGAGCCAGGTGGGGGGAGCGCGCATTGAGATGGAAACAGCACGCCCATAAGGCGTAAATGACAAAAAACTTTTTTTACACAGTGAAAGGGCAGTTTTAGCACAGAGAGGGATAGTTAAAGTACTAATAGGGAGATGCAGGGACAGGTAGTGATAGCCTGAGGGGCTTTAAGTAGGTGACAGGTTCCCTTTAAGATTTCAATTGGATTTTATATTGGTCAGTACTCTGGACGCCATAGTTTTTGTAGCTGCTGTATTTGATATTGCAGATCTGTCTTATTCCCTTTGAAAGCACTACTGCTATCAAAAGTACCAGATAGTGATGAGCGAGTACCACAATATTCGTAATCACTATGCTCATTACGAGTACTTTCTAATAATCGCATAATCGTTCTAAATAGCGAGTACAATGTAAGTCAATGGGAAACGCAAGTAATTTTCTGCTGGACCCTACAAAGGTGTCTGGGGGCCTGAGGAAAAGGCTGAAATGGGTGGAAACTCACCAAAAAAAGAGTCAAGGTCCATCTCAACTGCACTTAGCAGAACGCTGCAAATCCCACTGAGAGGAAACACAAGTGTCAAACACTGATGCACAATCTCCTGAAACCAGCCAAACTATGGGGGCGGTGATACCACCTGCAGCCAAGCCAAGCTATGGGGGCAGTGATAATCACCTGCCACCAGCCAAGCTATTGGGGAGATAATTGAAGGTATTCATAGGCACAAGGTCACCATAGGGCACCAGTCACACAGATATGTGTGATGCAAGGTGTCTGTATGCAGCCTATTGATCACACCGATTCTGTTAGATTAGGCGGACTGCCCAGCACCATGCACATGCATCTTATATGAGGGCTCCGACGCATCCTGCAACAGATAAAAAGGTGCAGAAAAACATGATGGATGATGGCGTGAGTTGTTGGTGAATATTTTAGCCAAAATATGTAAGCTCGTAACCCAACGCCAAGGGGCCTCATGCTACTAGTCCCTGCCTATATTTTCGTTTTAGAAAAAACGAAATATAGTAGTGGAATTTATTCTGAATTTTTAAGTCCACTACTGTGTTTTCTGAATGTGAAAGTGATGAACAGAATGAAGAACTGGGATATGCCTGATTTTCTATATATTAGAGAAAAAAAATCCCATAGGTCTTATCTCAATGCAACAAGGGGGCAGGTTGCCCATGTGCAAGATGCTCACCCGATGGGGTTTTGTGACCCACAATCGGTGTATGTGCGTGTACAGCTGCTGCTGGATCCACACTTCCACGTGTAATACGGTGTTCAACTTGAACAGGGGGACAAAAAGTGTCTGATGATCCGCGCTGCTGTAAAGAAGAGACCAGACCAGTCGTCTGATGCAACGATGTTCTTTTATTCGACGCATTTCGGAGCCTGCTGCGCTCCTTCCTTAGGGATTACAAATAGTGTTTGTTCACACGTACTGTTGTAGCTTTTTTTCTCCTTTTACAAATGGGAGAGCCCTAACTTATACAATTTTTTGGTTCCCTCTGTCATACATCATTTTTAGTTAGATATTCCCCAGCACTTTACAAGGCTAGCTACAACGTACCAGCAAGTATGTTGATCTTTGACCTCAGAGGCCTGAGGTAGTCCTGTAACATACATTTTGGAGGGACCGCTGTTACTT
This sequence comes from Allobates femoralis, assembly GCA_033576535.1. Classification (NCBI taxonomy): domain Eukaryota; kingdom Metazoa; phylum Chordata; class Amphibia; order Anura; family Aromobatidae; genus Allobates; species Allobates femoralis. The sequence goes on from JARQOC010000005.1 coordinate 503,726,246, forward strand.
AGACATTTGGGCGGGCCCTCATTCATTGATACTAAGATAGTGGAATACATATTTCATAGCACTTTACAATGTGCCCATTGTAGGGTTGGGTAACTCTCCTCCTGCTCTTCCTCCTTCTCCACCTCCATGAAATTTTGTGGTTTTAAATTCAAATGTTCAGAGAGCCTGCAGTAGGCAGGAAACTTGAGTCTGCTGAGAGCCCAAAGACGGCCCTGTAATGTACGTTTTGGAGGGATCGCTCTTAGACATTTGGGCGTTTCCTCCCTCATTGAAACTCAGATAGGGGAATACATATGCCATAGCAGTTTACAATGTGCCCATTGTAGCGTTGGGCTTCACCCCCTCCTCCTCTTCCTCCTCCTCCATGTGATTATGCGGCCCTATATGTAAATGTTCAGAGGTCCTGAAGTAGTCAGTAAACCTGAGTTTGGTGACGACCCAGAGATTACCCTGTAACGTACATTTTGGAGGGACCGCTCTTACTTAGACATTTTGGAGGGCCCTCCTCTATATATTTGGGAGGGCCCTCCTCTACACTTTTGTGGGTAAACTACAGCCTTAAGAATAACACATATACGTTAATGCATAAGTATTTGAGGACTCATGGCCAGATGAAAGTCACTTTGAAAAACCTGATTTACTGTCTCCATATGTCAAGGACGATGATGAGACACAGTTGCCATCAGGTCCGCCTACAATCGCAATTGTGAAGGAGGATGACAGATGAGTTGGTTGATGATGAGTAAACTGAGCTGACCTGAACCGTTGGCAGGCATAGCAAGCAAAGCAACACAGAAGATTGATACGTAACACCAACACAGGTGCCAAGGGGTAGTGTTTTGACCAGACTGAGGACTGGGTCAACTATTCCCAAGAGCACCCCCAATGTGGCCCAAGTCAGGGCATGGGGGTGTTCAGCCCCTGTCTGGATTTTTTTTTACAGAAAGTCCTTCAGAGAAAAACATTATTATCTGTATCATCTGCCATACCAAGCTGAGCAGAGGGCAGGGCAAAGGCAACCTGAGCATCACGAAAATATGTAACCACAAAGGCAGCCAAGCACCCCAGTAGGTGGGCAGCACACCAGGGTACCAAATCTGTGTGTGCAGGTCAAACCTCTGCCATATTGCCTGTGCTTTATCCTTGACAATCTGCCATCTATGAATGTGGCGCTCATATATCCTGCCGTCAAGGTGCGGTTGCACAGAGATAGCTAACATCAACCTCATCCACTTACTTATCAAAGCGAAGTGTCAAGTTGTCCATACTAAAGAGCTTTGAAAGAAGCATAAACTAACCAGTTACATACCCACAAGCACAAATACTAAAATCACACATTGCCAAGTTGCTATCTGTGGGGATGTTGACATTTAGCTTGTGGGAACAGAATGTTTATGTGGCGCCCTGCTAACTATAGGTGTCCACAGACTCACCCGCAGCATGGATGGGTTTCCACAGCGGGTACACAGTTACACACAACACTTTCCACCCAGGCATAGTAGGGGGAGCACCACCTGCTGCTTTTAGGCAGGATCCCCTATAAATACTGGTGCTGGGGGCGGAGTTAGACAGTGAGTGTGCAGATGCTAAAAGAGCTGCAAAGAAGTGCTGGTATTCGGTGCTGCGTTAGGCCCGAGCCAGTCACCATGATCAGTCTCCGATAGCCCTGCAAGGCCCCAGAGTGGGGTAGAGAGGCAAGGAGAAGAGACAGAACAGTGGGGAACCGTGGAGCCAGCGTTAGGTTCACCCCCGAGCAACCCACCGGACACCGGAGACCGCGTCCACTGGAGTGCACCAGACCCAGTGGAGAACACCGGAAAACCGTGGAGACTTCAGTCTTCTGGATTCCTACGCATTCACATACCAGGGAGCCAGGCACCGCGGAGAGAGAATCAGTGGTCAGCAGAAGGTATCCTGATAATAGCACAGGAGGAGAATGAGAGAGCAGGGGATGCCAAACAATTTGTACACAGGCAGGGGCTTCACACACACACGGAGAAAGTAAAGAGGAGGCCTTATACCCACTCACTGTGGAGACCCAGAAGTGTAACCTGAACACCCGGTGGTACTCTGGACGATTTACCTGCTTCAACACCAGTAAAAAGGTAAAGAGCAACCAGCCGTGTGTGTGTCAGTTCCTTTCCATGCGCCCCTGTCATCCGGCCAGGCCCTGGCTCATCCATCCATCCATCCATTACAGCGCCACTACCATGACCGGTGCATCCCTGCCCCGCGGGGTTAGCTCCACCTGCAGGGAGCTGTACCATCAAGGCCGCTATACCACTACCCTCTGGAGGACTGAAGTGGTGCTGGTGCTCAATCACCAGAAGCTGCGGGTGGCGTCAAGAGAACTATAATACAAACTTTATTCCCCTGTACATATACCCCTTTTTCAAAAGTTCGGTCTCCGGGGCCACGGGTCCGGGCAGGCCACCAGTGACATCCCCCCCCCGACCACAGCGGAAAAGGGGCCCGTATACCCGAGTACCCCACTGCCCCGGGCGACACATTTATGTGATCTCTTGCCTGTGGCTGCCACATGATACTCAGTACATAGCTGCCACTATTTTAGCCAGTGTACTTTCTACGACTTACTTAAGCATGTGTATAACAATATTAACTGTGCTGTCACGAACGCTGTAACTAGGAAGGTTGACATAACAACAGACATGTGAAAAAGTTGTGGACAGTCAGGGATAAACATTTCTGTGATGGCACACTTGGTGAACCTGGTGGAGGGTGGGACAGAGTGACAGCATGGAACATCACACATCCTACACACGCCAAGAGTAGTCAGCCCAACATCCATCATGATTTCCATCCACTCGTATGCCAGTTTCTGTCTCTACTCCTCCATGTAATTCTGCAGTCCTCAAATTATTTGTTCGGATGGCCTTTAAACCTGAGTTTCGCGAGGGCCCAGAGGTGGCCCTGCAACATATGTTTGGGAGGGCCCTCCTCTATTCATTTGGGAGGGCCCTCTTTATGTTTTGGAATGTCCTTCTTTAAACATTTGGGAGGGCCCTCCTCTATACTTTGGGAAGGGCCCTCCTCTATTCATTTTGAAGGGCTCTCTATACATTTGGGAGGGCCCTCCTCTACACTTTTGGGGTGAAACCACTGCCTTAAGGATAACACAGCATAAGCAAAGCCATGGTTGCTGGCCATGGTTCCTGTTGTCCCAGGTCTTGGAAAGGAAGTGTAAATACACAAACACTCCCCCACAGGCAAAAACATTAAACGCTCACATTGCCAAATTGCTAGCCATGCAGATGTTTCCTTTAGGCTTGTGGGAACAGAGTCTTTCCATGATCTCTTGACTGTGGCTGCCCCAGAATACTGATTTCCTAGCCAGTGGCACCACTATTGTACCCGGTGTTCTGACTCCGCTTTACAGAAGCATGTGTTAAACAATGTCAACCGTGCTGTCAGCAACGCTGTTACCAGGATGGTCCATGTAGCAACAGACATGTGAAGATCTCATTGTTGTTAGTCAAGGATGATAAATTCTGACTTACGTCACACTGGGGGAATCTAGTGGAGGGTGGGACAGAGTGACAGCCTGGGATATCACACATCCTACCCACGCAAAGAATAGTCAGTCCAACTTCATCATGATTTCTATCTACTCGTATTCCAGTTTCTGCCTACTCTCCTCTTCTTCCTCCTCCTCCTCCATGCCATTCTGCAGCCCTCAAATCAATTGTTCAGAGTATTGTGGACAGCATAAGCCAGCCTGTTACCACAAAAACAGAGGGTATCATGAGCTGTTGTGTGCTTGCTAGCAGGCAGTAGGAAATGTTTGAACCACTGCTCTGCGTTGGGCACGAATTGCCTTTTTAAGTGGGGTTTGTGGACACCAGACGCCAGCATGTTACCGCAAAAATAGGAGGTAACAGGGCCTGGTGCAAGCTTTGTAGCAGGCAGTAGGAAATGTTTGGCCTACTGCTTTGTGGAGGGCACTAAACGCCTTTTTGTGATGTAAATAGCAGAAGGCAGCCTGTCACCCCAAAAACAGCGGGGAAAAATGACTTTCTTGTGTGTCTTCAGCTCTGAAAAGAGCTATTTGGGGGGGGGGGGTATTATGGAGCTACTATGCAGCTCATTTACACTCTCCCTGCTGGAGTAACTCTCCCTCCCTGTAGTATGATTCTGTTCTGTAACTTCAGCTCGCAAAAGAGCTGTTGTTTTGGTGGTATTATACAGCTATTGAACGGCTCCTTTCAACTACCCCTGCTTCAATATCTTCCCCTACACTGACATAATATACGTTAGAAGTAGCCTTGAAAAGTGCTTTTGTGTTATAAAGATGCAAATAGAGTCCGTGGAGCCTCGATTAAGAGTCTCAAACACGGGACTAGCCAGATATCTCTCCAGGGAAGGACCTAGGCCTGGATGAGGGGCAATACCCTGAAGCAGCTATCTGTGGATGGATACCTGGCTCTGTTAATTCCCTTGTCATATCCTTAAAGCGAACCTGTCACCCCCTCCAGGCATCTAAAAATACCATAGCCACCTTTTGCAGCACTAAGGCTGCATTCTGACAAGGTGTCTATAGCATTTATGCTCCCTTGATTCACTGAAATAAAGACTTATATAAAATCTGTTTCAAACCTGATCCAAGACCGGGAGGCGGGTTTTCAAGTGTCTATCTCCTTCCTCTGTGGTGTCAGTCATCCCTCTCTGCTCTCTGTGCACCGCTTCCGGGGCCACCTCCCTGCACTCAGAGCTGAGCTTTGTCAGCTCTGCTACAACATAGAGCTGCTGTTATAGGAGACCCCACAGTAGTAAATCTAGCAGGAGGATACTGCCTGCTACGTAGCAGCCCTTGAGCTGAGCAGTTTTCACTTTCAGTTTCTTGTACCCAGCAGCATTGCTCCGTCCTCAGCCCCTGATCTAAAGCACAAACTCAACTCTGCTGCACTTCTGACAGCTCAGCTCAAGGGCTGCTATGTAGCAGGCAGTGCTTTGTCTGCTCAGGGTCCTCCTGCAAGATTTACTACTGTGGGGTCTCCTATAACAGCAGCTCTGTGTTGTAGCAGAGCTGACAAAGCTCTGTAATGGAGGGAGATGGCCCTGGAGGCGGTGCACAGAGAGCAGAGAGGGATGACTGACACCACAGAGGAAGGAGATAGACACTTGAAAACCTGCCTCCCGGTCTTGGATCAGGTTTGAAACAGATTTTATATAAGTCTTTATTTCAGTGAATCAAGGGAGCATAAATGCTATAGACACCTTGTCAGACTGCAGCCTTAGTGCTGCAGAAGGTGGCTATGGTATTTTTAGATGTCTGGAGGGGGTGACAGGTTCGCTTTAACTCGTAAGTGAGTGGGATATTGACTAAAAGGGCCACTTAATATGGTGATTATGGTGGTCTCCGCAAGAATTCCACCCCAGGGCTAGGTCCTTCCCTGGAGAGATATCTGGCTAGTCCCATGTTTGAGACTCTTAATCGAGGCTCCACAGACTCCATTTGCATATTCAAATTCCCAGGGAGCAATGCATCATGGATTTCACTGTGTTTGAGAGCTTTAGCCAGCTGCCCGCAGTGTTTTCCTTGACTGGTCTCCCTGAGATCAGTGAATGCTTTGTGATGTTTGTGTTATAAAGAGGCCTAAATACTCTCCTTACCAGTTGAGCGATCTCTACCTATGCTCCTCCAATGCTGGCTCCAGATGCAATGTGGGCAAAATAGCGGCAGCATGGCTTAAATAGACCCAATGACGCTGAGCAGCCAGCCAATCACAGTAATGCCACAACCAAGATGTCTGCGGAATTATTGTTATTTGTTAAGAAGCCCAGCATGTTTAGTGGCTGCAAAGGAGGTGCCAAAACTGCAGGGCAGGACATCTGAATTTAGCAAAGCGAATGTGGCACCCCAGAGGTTAATGTGCCACAGTAACATCATCAAGGTTTAATTCCCCACACAACCCACAACACTACACTAGCGCCTCCAGGCCAGAAGGGGGAGCTAAAGCTGCTTCCCTATATATTCTGGTGTGAAGAAGAAGTGGAGTTCAGTTCAGTGCGGAGCAGCACTGAGGAAGAAAGGACCTGGGTGTAAAGGAGCTGCCTTAGGCTCACCCCACGTTCCGCTGCCCAATTCCAGGCCTAGCCAGGGTCTGAGGGAAGGAGTTAAGAGAAACAGAGGAACACATCTGGGAGACTGAGTTACCCTATAACTCGTACCGGAGGAGCGCAAAGACTGGATACCGGATCCGAAATTGTGCCTGACACAAGCAGCAAAGTAAACACCGGACTAGTGGAGGTTATATATCTTCACTGTACTACAGCAAAGCAACACGGCAGGGTCAGAAACACAAAGTTAAGGCTCAAGTTGCCTAGCAGCACAGTAAACACCGGACTAGTGGAGGTTATATATCTTCACTGTACTACAGCGAAGCAACACGGCAGGGTCAGAAACACAAAGTTAAGATTCAAGTTGCCTAGCAAGCGGGTACCCGTGAGGGGAGACAGGGCCAGCAGCATAGCTAAACGGCAGCAGAGTGACTCACACACAGCGCAGGAGTGGGAAGCCAAGGACCCGGTCAGGGTGGGAGCAGCCCGGCCCCGGTATAGACTTTGTGGACAATACTCTGCTGAACAACACCTACAGTAAAGACTTTGAAAACTACAAAACCGTGAGTCTGTGTGATCCTTGTGCTCAAGCCCTACTTTCCCTTACAAACTGTCATCATCTCGATCACTACCGCTACTATGCATCATCCATAGATTATTATCACCACTGCTCCGGGGAACCAGGCTCTGCCCGTGGACAGCCGTTACATCACCGGTTGCCAAACATCATCCCCGGAGGATCTGCAGCAGCGGTGGTCACCCTGACCACATACCACAGGTGGCATCACGACTTTCTCCCCTGTAAATACCCCCCATTACTTGTGGGCTCGGGACACGGTCAGGACCAAGACTACCGTGATACCCCCTGTGATACCCTGGTCTGGTACCGAGTGCCCCGTCCCAGTGGGCTCCACACGAGTACACAAATACTCGCAGAATAATAAGTAATGAGACACCCGTACTATTTATGTGAATAGTAACGAATACACTCACTCTTCACTAGTACCAGATAACCAGGGTCCTCCGAGAATAGAAAAAAATAACCAAAAGAAATATAATAATAAATAAATCCCTAAATACACTTAATTTGCCAATCATACAATTTTTTTCTACGAAGACAATCACTGTGGTTGCTATCTTATTACTCTGATAGAAACCAGTCATTGAATTTCAGTAGCATATAGGATATGTGCCTGTGATCATGTGCAGTAGGAAGCGCCCACTCCCTTTAAGTGTAGGAAGATGTGCTCATAATGGATGTTCTGATCTAATACTGGAGATGCCAGGGCTACTGAGATAAGAATAGGTCACTCTTGTACACCATGTTTATCTTTCCTAATACTGGAGAAACGAAGGGGGCGGATGTAAGAAAAGGCTGCACGCACTGCTGTTCAACTCTGTCTATCTGATCTAATACTGGACATACCAAGGATTCTGAGGTAAAAATAGGTCACTTACTCAGCTGTCCATCCTGTCTATCAGATCTAACCATGAAGATACCTGGATTTTGAGGTAAGAAGAGCAAAGTCACACCGCTGTCCATCCTGTCTATCTGATCTAATAATAGAGATACCAAAGGTACTAGAAATAGAAGAGGTTGCTCTTGCTGCTGTTCACTATCTGATATAATACTGGAAATACCATTAGGGCTGATGGTAGAAGAAGGCACTCACACTGATGTCCACCCTGTCTTTCTAATCTAATACTGGAGATACTGGAGGTGATGAGGTAATAAGAGGCTGCTCACACTGCTGTCCACCCTGTATTTCTGATATAATACTGGAGATACCAATGGTGTTGACGTAAGAAGAGGCTGCTCACTTTGCTATCCACCCTGGCTTTCTTGTTTAACCCTGCAGATACCTAAAGCAAGGTATTTACAAATTTAAAATTACATTTCCTTTAGATTTTTTTTGTAATTAATCTTTTGCCTACATAAGAGGAGGAGGAAAAAACGAAATTGGAAAATCACATGGTCGGAAAAAATTTAAGCAGCATGGAGTAATATATAAAAAAAGGATGCATTGCTTGCCCGAGCACTACAGCCTCATCAAGCGATTGATGGAGGGTGTTCATATTTGACAATTGGACTAGCATGATTCAATATTGATTGGTTATTTTTGGAAAGGCCCGGCAATTTCCAATGCCAACCATTGCTGCAGAATTGCCATTGCTTAGTCATAGTATATTTCAGCTCACAGTATACGGTATCTCAACATCTTTCATAAACTAGTATTTTATAGAGAACACAACCTATTTGACCTGCATGACCACCTAAAGGCAGAAGATTAAAAAAATCACTCTTGGGTATATCGGTGATGATTTAGATTTATTAAAAGTCAGACAGAGGTGATAAAAGAACAGCTTCATGGATAAACTGCCAACTCTGCATAAAGAATAGTGATACAGTCAAATCTTGCCTGTCTAGAAATGTATTTATGGGATGAAGCCTAAGGTCTAAATTATATTTAGGGAGAAAATAAAATTAAACAGATCCCATTCTGTATTGATGGAATTCTCCAAGAATTTGCCATTCTATAGCATTTTTCATTTTGCATTGTTTTTTGACATTTGACATTACCTGAATTCAGTGTAAAGTTGCAATCGCTCTTGATAAGTGGAATTTCCTATCCACTTTGACTTTCTATCAGTTGTTACAAACTCAAGGTTTCTGGACATAAACATAGCTCATGAATATAGCAAAATGGACGTTTAAGGTGGAATTGCTTGGTGTGAACCTGTATAAATCAGAATAATACCAAGAGTCGAAGTGTAGGTGGCAGATATCACATTCTCACCTAGGATCATTTCCTCCCAGTGCTCATAAGAATTAATAACGCTATATAAATGAACAAATAAGTATTATTAAAGGGAACCTGTCAGGTCATTTATGACCCCAAACCTGTCACTACCTGTCCCTGAAGCTTCCTAGCACATCCCTAACCATCCCCTGTCTGACCTAAAACTGTCCTATAATGATTGTAAAATATAAGATTGATACTTACATCTCCGTATGGTAATAGCCTTCTAGATTACATATGTAGTCTGACTGAGTGGTCTCCACAGCTGCACACAGAGGCATGTCTGGCCATTCCTGTACAGGTTGATGACACCACAAAACTAATTTCCGAAAGTTATCCAGCTTTGGTTTTAATAAGTGGAAGATGTTTTTTTCTGGTGCTCTGAGTCTGACTTGGGGTTGATGTTATAATACATGAAACAATGTGCTGTCATGCTTCTCGGTGGGATTGAAGATGCTTCCATGAATGCTGGTATATTTGCTTCCTTTATTTAATGTTTGTGCAATAAGTTCATAAGACACATGTAGTTCTGCTTTATAGAGGACCTGTCACCAGGTTCACAGGGTAATAATACAGAGAGGCCTAAAGAAACATAATTAAAGGGATTCTGTCACCTCCAAAACCCCTCCTAAGCTAGCAAAACACGTCCCTGCAGCATCCTATTACTAATCTCACACTCCTTTTGTCTCCTAAAAGCATCCTGTGAAAGTGCATAAAAACGTTTTAATACTTACTCATTAGTGATTATAATTAGCAGGGGCTATATTCTTTAGTCACCAGGGCTGTTTTGCAGGCTCCAGGATCCACCCCCTCTCTGTCTATGTGCTCTGCTTGTGCAGGCTCTGCCCTCCCCCTCTCTGTCACTCACAGAATGCAAATCATTAGTCCTGCCATCAGCTCCACATCACAGCAGCACAGACAGAGAGAGGGTGGATCCTGGAGGCTGCAAAACAACATGCCCTGGAGACTAAAGAATATAGCCCCTGCTAATAATAATCACTAATGAGGGAGTATTAAAATGTTTTTATGCACTTTCACAGGATGCTTTTAGGAGACAAAAGAAATGTGAGATTAGTGATAGGATGCTGCAGGGACATGTTTTGCTAGCTTAGGAGGCGTTCTGGAGGTGACAGGATCCCTTTAAAGAATACTATGAGCAATGCTACTTTAAATAAAGACCATAAAGTTGGTGGTATTATTAATTATTATAGCACCATTTATTCCATGGTGCTTTACATGTGAAAAGGGACATGCATAGACAAGCGCAATATGCATGAACAATACAAGGCACACATAAGTACGTAAGGAGAGAGGACCCTGCCCGCGAGGGCTCACAGTCTACAAGTAATTGGTGAGGATACAGTAGGAGATGGTAGGGCTGGTCGTGCAGTGGTTTAGTGGACTGAGGATCACTGCAGGCAGACTTGTCTGATGAAACAAAGTTCAGAAAAAATACGGCACTCACCGGGACTACAAAAAGCGGTGTCCTTTAATGCAGGGTTTGCATAACAAAGTGCAGGGAGGGGGTACCGAGGTGACGACTGCACCGTTTCGGGCTCTCGCCCTTCTACGGGTCACTAAGGTTTAGTGACCCGTAGAAGGGCGAGAGCCCGAAACGGTGCCGTCGTCACCTCGGTACCCCCTCCCTGCACTTTCTTATGCAAACCCTGCATTAAAGGACACCGCTTTTTGTAGTCCCGGTGAGTGCCGTGTTTTTTCTGAACTTTGTTTCTAGACTGTGTTCTTTGTCTTCCACTAGCACCCCGGGTAAACACTGGGTCTCCAGTCCGTATTTGCCTCCTAATTTGAAGTTCCTTGTTGGTGGTGCCCTCTTTCCTTCTATATAGTTCCTTAGACTTGTCTGATGAGGTGGGTCTTCAAGATGTTTTTGAATGTTTCCACAGTAGGAGAGATTCTGATGCGTTGGGGCAGAGAGTACCAGAATATTGGGGAAGCACGGGAGAAATCTTATATGTGGTTGTGGGAAGAAGCGATAAGATAAGTTTAGTACTAAATAAAAAGGCCCATACCTCTGAAACCATGTAGCACATTTATGGGGATATAAGAGAAATAAGATTTATCAGGGAGAAGGGCTTTCAAATTAAAAGATGACACTTTTAACTTGATCATGGGTTCACTTTAAGACCAGGAAGTGGTATGGGCCTATGAAGGATCAGAGGAAATGGTTGATGGATAGAAAGACAGATAGAGGCTAGAGAGTGATAAAGCTTCCAGAAATAGTACTACAGTATATCTGTCCATGGGTTATGTCTGCCTAGATAGACACACAAAGGAAAAAAGGAACATTTCTTCCAAGTCACCTTCCAAAATGTAAATATCTAAAATTGTGATGATCTGGTAGACAATGCATGGCAATGGATCCGAGCTGGCTAAAGGATGCCACAATATAGTTATATGCTTAGGAGAAAAGGAATTTCCAGCAATCATCTTCAAAGATCAAGAATCAAAATCTTCTATTTAATAAAATTAAAATCCAATATGGTAAAAAGGAAAAATATCCATGTAGAAGTGAGTAGCCTTAGGAGCTTTTGCGTTTCATATTGGTTAATGGTGATGGTTAAAGATACCTTTGGCCATATCTTAGAACCATTTTAATATATTGGTTCAAAACTCGAGCTCATAAGGCTGCTCATTTCTACATGCATATTTTTCTTTATTATCATATTGGATTTTAACCTTATGAAAAGATTCAGATTTTTTGATCTTCGAAGATGAGCGCTAGAATGTCTTTTTCACCTCAGAAGGCAGATACATGACCCATATATTTGAACCAAATTGCAGGACCCTGGTCCAGTGGCCGCATTGGTAGGAAATTGTCAATGAATAGTACTGCCAACCAACTGAACCACTGAAATAAGATTAGATGGGCATAGGAATTGTGCCAAACAATTTTCAGGAGCCTGGTCCAGTAGCCACGTCAGTAAACCTTCACTGCCGGACTAAAGCCCAGCAAACTTTATCCTCTCTGCTGGCATCACCGGCACTTCTTCTGGTTAATAGGCTTGGCACAATGTCATAATTGCGGAGTTCTATGCCTGCTAATCAGAAGAGGTGATGGGCATACCATCAGGAAACAAGAGGCTCCCTGGTTGTGGTCCGGTGGTGACATACTACTGATGTGACTGCTGGACCAGAGTCCTGCACATTTTTTAGCACAACTCAAGGCTTATCTAATCTTATTTCTGAAGATCAGTTGCTCGGCCAGTTTGCAGTAGTGTTAAATACTCAGTATGAATTTATTAGGTCTTCAAATATTATACGTGCTAGTAAATATTTTTCTTAAATGATTAAATGTCATTTTCTCCCATTTTAAATATTTCTTCAGCAAATAAATTGCCTTATATGTTTCCAACCTGAGCCTCATTCTAAGCAGTCTATCCATTCCGGAATAGAACATGGCTCGTATTGGTTTTGTTTTTGTTATTTTATTAGCTTTGTACACATTTAGAAAATCTAATTTTCCATTACATTTCTGTGTGCCCAGAAGTTGGAAGTGAGTAGCCAATTTGCAATAAGTAATAAATCATCCGTCTGGATAGAATTGCAGCCTTTGGTGCTGAGTTTGCAGACTTTGCAGTGAACGCTTATTTAGTTCTTATTAAGCCCTTGGCTGCCGTATAACAAGCCTATATAATACCCAGTCATTTCAATACATTATAGTGCTACCACTTGCTGGGCCTAATGCATATAATGAAGCATTTTATGGAAAATATACATATATAGTAAACCATTACTAACACTACCAATTATAGCATAATATATTACAAACTGTAAATTATTATCCTCGGAGCTCTCGTGCTGAGTCTTAGGCATGGAAACCCATCCATTAGCAAAATGGTTTATTTATGTGAAGAATAATAGAGTTCTGTATCACGGCACTATGATCAGCATATCATGAAAGCAGCCCAACACACATTTGTATCGCCTTCTCCCTTGATAATTATTTGCAGCTTGGAAATTGAATTTTACATTGAGAATAATGTTTTAGTAATATGAAGTGTAAGTAATTTTCAAAAATAATAGTCTCCATATCTTTGATGACTCTTTGTGGGCTAATTCCAATATTAAATAGAATCCAAGTTCAAATGATGCTTCCCTGTGGCCGTCCAGCTGTTAAGGAATAAATGGCTTATGTTGGCCTGCTAATTTAAAGGGCATTATACGGCACACAACTTAACAGGAGTTGAAAAATTATGCATTTAATTTATATCTGAAATTGGAGCTAGAACATATGAATTTTTTTTCTTTAGTGTTTACTATACAAAAGACTTTTCAATCGGCCATTAATGATGACAGTGATTTGCCTCAGTTGGATCTATCAAATCATTGTTGCAATGAGTGTTTCTTAAGGCCCCGTCGCACCTGGCGACGGGGCTGGGAATGTTGGCGGCGACTGACGGGTGCGTGCACATTTTTGGCAGTCAGAGTCCAGCACCACCGCCCCTGTAGCAGCGGGTGAGGACCGGAGGGGTGTGCTGTCAGTCCAGCCGCCCCTGTAGCCGCGGGTGAGGACAGGGGGGGTGCTGTCGTAGCCTTACCTGCCCCTTGCTGCCAGCACCATGACAGGGGGACGCTGTGTGGATATGGCGCCACCCCCTTCTGCACAGCCGCACCCGCTGCCAGCTTGCCGCTTGAGTGAAAGGGCTCACACTGTCCAATGGACATCTCCAGCCCCGCGCCGGTGAGCTGTCTGAAAACCCCAGCGGCGATGCAGGACAATGGGAGCCTATGGCTCCCATCGCCTGACAGGTCGCCGGCGCCCGGTTACATGGGGCGATGTGCACATGGTTGCCTGGTTTCAGAGCACTGTGACGGGGGCTTTATAGATGAAAGTTAAGTAGCTCAGAAGTGCAAGGTCCTCGTAAGCAATTCCTTATTAAAGAACTGTTACTGGTCTTACAGGAGACAATTTAGCTTGAAACAAGAAATGAGCAGATCCATAGACCCTTAGATTTTAAAATTATATACACACTACATCTGATAACGATAATGTTACCCCTAGAGCAAGCCATTCAAACACTGCAAGCTGTTCGCACTGGGTGAAACACCGAGTGTACCCAAGCACAGCAATGCTTACTCCAGTGATTTGCAAACATAAAGCATGTGAACTGATTGTTTTTGCAAAGTCCATGTTCGACAGAAATACTGATGCTTATCTACAGTTCTAGAGATGAGCAAACCGAACTTTAAAGTTTGGGTTCGTACCGAATACAGACTTTACAAAAAATAAATCAGTGTTCAAATTTGGAGTACGGATGCTTTACATATGCAAACCACTTGAGTAAGCATCACTGATCTCTGTTACGCTTGGTGCTCGGCCCAATACGAGACGCTTGCAGTATTTGAACAGCTCACACTGGTAATAAAATCATCATTATGGGACAAAAAAATGACAAATCCCTGCCCTGCCCCCCTGGACATGCTTTGTTTAGGGCTGGCTGTATATAGGCAAAGAGCCAAACTGCCCAATCAATGACTTTCAATGAGGTTCACGTTAAGTTTGAGTGCAGAAAAGAATTTTATCTAAAGTCCAGTTGAACTCACAGAACCCAAACTTCCTGGGTCCACTCATCTCTAGTCTCTACTGTGCATTGATCTGTAAGATCTGTGTAGGAAGGGGGAAAAGGCACAATGGAAGAAATTGCTGAAGCCTGGGGAAGTGAGTAAAACCTTACAACCCAATGTATTAACATCTTTTCCTTCCCCATAAAACTAGGCGAGCATCAAACAAATATTACTGTGTAAGCCTTATACCCAAATACCTCAGTGCAACACAGCAAACTCTCCTTGCGGCATCCAAAAACAACTGTCCAACAAAGCTTAACTCCCCAATAGCCACCCCAGTAGCACCACTACAGATGAAGCACAGATTGCCTTTCCAAAGCTCGAACAAATACTATATATTAGCCATTTCTACCTCCCTAGTAAAGCCAAACAAATACTACAGTGCAGCACAAAAAAACACTCTAGCAGTAGCAAACACAATAGTGCAGCAAAAAATACCTCCCCAATAATGGGAACACTACATTGCAACAAAACATAATATCCTCAAAAGCACCATATAATAATATTTATTAATTTATATAGCACTATTAATTCCATAGCACTTTACATACATCAGTAATGCTTCTCTCTTGGAGCTCACAATCAAAATCCTATAGTGTCTTTACAATGGGGGAAGGAAACCAGAGTGCACGGAGGAAACCACACAAACATGGGGAGAACATACAAACTCCTTGCAGATGTTGTCCTTAGTGTCCTTGGTGGGAATTGAAACCTAGGACCTCAAGGACTCCCGTGCTGAAAGGCTGCTGTGCTAACTACTTGAGCCACCATGCCAACCATATACCACAATCAACACAAAATACTTTCCCAGCAGTGCCAAACTAGCACCACAATGCAGCACAACATACTCCCACCGGGAGGCACCCATCTGATGGTAGCTTTACTGATGGAGGAGCGGGGATACACTCATAAATACGTTGAATAAAGCGGTATTACCCTCTGATCTATTGTAGTCCTTTCCAAGTACGGCTTGTGCGGATCAAAGAGCACTGTCTTTGCTAGATTTGTAAACACCACAATGTGTCTAAGAAAATTAACCAGAAGTGGCCAATTTCAAAGTGCAGCTCAACTTATCTCCCCCAATAGCACCAGATACCTCCCAAAAGAGCCAAAATACCTTCCCAAAGGAGCCAAGCAAATAACTTTACTAAAACTACTTATTTTCTTTCTCATAGAGATGGTAATCCTGGAAGTCAGAGTGCCTCAGAAAAGTTTGAAGTCAATTGGATAACCGCATTGGTCAGCTCTTTCAGTGTTATCGTTGTAAAGTTTGATGGACGTGGAAGTGGCTACCAAGGCACTAAGGTTTTACACGAAGTGAAAAGGGAACTGGGAGGTTTACAAGAAAAAGACCAATTGACAGCTCTGAGGTACGTACACATGACAAGACTTCTGTATTTGATTTACTATAGAAGTAAACACTGATTTACAGATGAACTATCCTTTTGCTATGGTCTATCACTGTCATTTATGCAATCTAAGGCTATGTTCACACAGTGTATATATTTATTGAATTTTCTAGGTGGAAAGCCCACTCTATATTACCAGCATTGTGGATGAAAATTTATGATATCTTATCCACACTGAAATTACCAGCATGTCAAATTATACTGCGGATGTCATCTTTTAAAATGCAAATGGTGAAAGCTGTGAAAAATCTACAGTATTTCCGCATTGAAATCTGCAACCAAATCAGCATAATTAAGTGGAAATTCCATTGGGGAATCTCTTGTGTGCACATAACCTTTGCTAAAGAGAACCGATTTCCATTGTTACCATAAGTTCCAATAAGTCCTGGCTCCTTCTTAGGCCAGCTTCACACACACGTATATCAGGTCTGGCGCTGTCTATGTGAATCTGACAGCCCCGGACACGATTTGCAAAACGGTTTTTCAGCCGATTCCTCAATTGCAGCCGCAGCTGCTGAAATTATCAAGATCTGAAATGTGTGCAGGGACAGCTGGTGGTGCTGAAGTTTAGCAGCGCTCGCTGTTTAAACTCCAGCAGCCGGCGTCCGGCTCCCGGAATCCGACTTTTTTGTCGATCTAGGGCGATCCGATGCTGTAGACTCCCATATTAGGGAGCCCGGATCGCCCCGATCCGGGAGGATCTGATTTCGGCAGATTTTTGCCCCTGGACACAAAAACGTTGCAAGCAACGTTTTTGTGTACAGGAGAAAATGTGAATTCACCTGGATCCTCCCGGACAGATGGAAACCGGATAGCAGATAGCTGTCATCCGGCTCCATCTGGCCCCAGAGGGCTGCATAATGTCAAAATAGGGTCCAGGGCTGTCAGGTTCAATCGGACAGCCCGGGACCTGATCACACCGCAGTGTGAAACCGGCCTTAGAAAAGTGTCAAGGACTGTGGAAAGTTCCAAAAAGTTGCTAAATGTTTACAAATATAAATTTTAAAGCCATAAAATTGATGAAAAAAACATTATGAACAAAACATTTAGTGGGAATAGTTTTCTGATATGAGAAAAGTGATTTGTGCAAAAATTTAGATTTTATTATATCATTATCATTCTCTTTTCTTCTTTGTTTACTACAGAACAATATTAAATTATGAATATATAGATAAGACGAGGGTCGGTGTATTTGGAAAGGTAATGTTTCATTATTACAATATAGTTTAATTCGATAATACTATATACAGTATAGAGCCACATATTACATTAGATCAATGCACTGTGATAACGGTCAACTGCTGAAAATGATGGGTTTGCCTACTATATCAGCAGACGATCCCTCTATTACAGACCTCAAGAAGAGGAGTCTGGGACCAATTTTGCCTCACTCAAGATGATTTGGAATTTATTTCAGTTGATCTGTAATAATATTTTAATTCATTGAAATGCGCCTATATCATCAAAAAGTTAATTTACTTCAGTAATTCAAAAGAAAAAGAGAAATGTATATATTATATAGAGTCATTACAAACAGAGTGATCTATTTCAAGTGTTTATTTCTGTTAATGTTGATGATTATGGCTTACAGCCAATGAAAACCCAAAAGTCATTATCTCAGAAAATTAAACTATGGAGAATGAAGGGTTAAAAACTGCGCTGCCGTAATCCAAGAGACATCGAAGGGTGAATATAATATTGAATTGTTAGTCAACACATTTCAGGTCTCCCAGAAACATGGCAATATGATATTGATTAGTCCTGAGGAAGGGGCTAGGGAGCCCTAAAACGTGTTGACTAATAAATCAATGTTATATTCACCCTTTGATGTCTCGTGGAATATGACAGCATGGTTTTTATCCCTTCATCCTCTCTACTCTATATGCACCACTCTGGGGACTGCAGCAGCCGTGATATGCTTTTATAGTGGTAGTGACTCTCACAACCACACAAGGTGAAGCCTCTGATACCTATTTAGATAATATTTTATCTTTCAGACCCTTCATCCTCCCTACTTTAATTTTCTGAGATAATGACCATTGGGTTTTTATTGGCTGTAAGCCATAATCATCAACATTAGCAGAAATAAACACTTGAAACAGATCACTCTGTTTGTAATGATTCTATATAATATATGTGTTTCACTTTTTCATTAAATGACTACAATAAATTGAACTTTTTGATGATATTCTAATTGTTTGAGATACACCTGTATATGTCAGTCTTGGAAGGGCTGTGAAGTCTTATATTAGTTGATGTGGTGGAAGGAAGAGTTCACCATAAGGTATGATCTCGTTGGCCTCTGCTCAGCCATAACTATTTTTTATATGCCTTGCATCTGTTTTAACATTAGGTTTTTATCGTTACGCTGTAGACCAGTGCTTCCCAAACTGTGAGGCTGACCTCACCAATGAGGTGCCCTCTAGTTTTAGTGAGGTGCATCTTAATTGGCAGTTTTCATAGCAGTGGTCTTATTCTGCTCAGTTCTTCTTAATCTGCAGCAATCTTTAGTTTAGCAAAATACTGTACTTAGTTCACAGGTTGAATATAATCAATTATATAATAGAAATGATCACCCTTCAAAACATCCCTTTTATATAAAAACATGCCCCCAACTTGGATAATGTGAAATATGTGCCAATAATGAGTCAAAAAATCAATAAATAAATGGATACATAGTTTATCCTTAAACAGTCATACAATTGACCTAGTGATGCACAATTTAAATAAATGTATATTATTGGAAACTTGGAGGACTTTTTGGGAACTTACATCTGCAGGTACAGGGATTAATCATTTTGATTTCCCTATTTATACCCCTTCAGGGAATTTTGCCCTATCTGACTGCTGAGGCTGGCACCCCAATATTCGATGGCTTTATGCTTTCATCATGTATGTCTGCCATTACCTAACTAGAGCCCTGTACTGAGCATCATTATTGGACTTAAAAAAACTTTTCCATATACGTTTTCACTCCAATAGGGCAATGTGATTCACCCAAGTAAATACATTGAACCACAAAGTGGGGAAAAATTATAGCCCTTTTGGAAGTGGTCGAATATCTGCATCGTTAATGCTGTATGAGGAAAAGTTGATGATTTCATTGTCTTTGTGTCACTTTTCCCCTTCCCTACCCCTCCCTGCTCACTTTGTTCAGGTTCTGTGAAAGTAGTTGTCCTCTAGAAAATAAACCAGAAATTAAAGAATGTGAACACCATAGATCAGGGGTTCCCAATAATTCTGACTTTGAGAGCCACATTCACCTCTGAGAGAAGGTCACGAGTCCCCTCCAGCTCTTGCACCATTCACAGTAGTGATACCCAGATCCCTCATTACCATTACTAGGACAACACTTTTCACGAAATCACATCGGACAGTATACCAAGGTCCAGAGGTTCCTTCTACCCCATCCAGATCATATGGAGACCTTCTCTTCTCTTCATAGCCTTTTACTAGACCTAGTGCTAATGCACTAACAAGGTCCAGAGGTTCCTACCTTACCTCCATCCAGATCATACCACATGGAGACCTTCTCTTCTTTCTCTTCATAGCCTTTTACTAGACTAGTGCTAATGCATTAAACAAGGTCCAAGGTTCCTACCTTACCCCATCCAGATCATACCATATGGAGACCTTCTCTTCTTTTCTCTTCATAGCCTTTTACTAGACCTAGTGCTAATGCACCAAACAAGGTCCAGAGGTTCCTACCTTACCCCATGCAGATCATACCATATGGAGATCTTCTCTTCTTTTCTCTTCATAGCCTTTTACTAGACCTAGTGCTAATGCACCAAACAAGGTCCAGAGGTTCCTACCTTACCCCCATCCAGATCATACCATATGGAGACCTTCTCTTCTTTTCTCTTCATAGCCTTTTACTAGACCTAGTGCTAATGCACCAACAAGGTCCAGAGGTTCCTACCTTACCCCCATCCAGATCATACCATATGGAGACCTTCTCTTCTTTTCTTTCATAGCCTTTTACTAGACCTAGTGCTAATGCACCAACAAGGTCCAGAGGTTCCTACCTTACCCCATACAGATCATACCATATGGAGACCTTCTCTTCTCTTCACAGGCTTTTACTAGACCTAGTGCTAATGCACCAACCAAGGTCCAGAGATTCCTACCTTACCCCCTCAGATTATACCAATGGAGACCTTCTCTTCTCTTCATAACTTTTACTAGACCTAGTGCTAATGCACAACCAAGGTCCAGAGGTTCCTACCTTACCCATTCAGATCATACCATTGGAGACCTTCTCTTCTCTTCATAACCTTTTACTAGACCTAGTGCTAATGCACCAACCTGGCAGACAGCCACAGCAACATATCTTGGGTTCGTGAACACACATCATGTCTTGCGAGCCAAACAACATGGGTTCACGACGAGCAACATGTGGCTCCTGAGCCATAGGTTGGGGACCCTGATGTAGATAATAGTCTGATAGGAGATTGAAAGCTGGGATGGGATTCTGGGTTGCCTGTTATTTGGCCCTGCCATATCCCCCCTGAATAGTTAGCAAGTAATGCTTTGGTGCTGGGCAACTCTTCTACCTGTGACCACAGCTGATCCCCAGGGGTGAAAAAGTTACCTGATCCTATCGGGCGTCTGCCACGCTGCCTATTTTAGCAAAGAGGTTTTCTTTTTCCAAATATTAGTTTGAATAATCTTCAGCATAATCCAAATCTAATAATAAAGTTTGATGTCAAACATTTGAGCATTTTGACAGAAGTTGCTCATTAAACAAGCAGGTTAATAAAAATTCTTAATCTATATGACCTGGCTTCCTGCAGGCTACACTGTGCAAATGATTCCTACATTGTGCAGTATAATTGCTTTTATGTCTTATGATGATTTACAAAACACAATTATCAACAAATATTTTATTGATGAGTGGATTATTTCAATCAGTTCGGCTCCCATTATTTGTGCTCTGATACTATAAAGCCTCTTGTCAAATTACATTTATAATTAGGGTAAGAACATGATTACTATGCAATCTATGTGTTTTCTGAAAATTTCCTTTGCAGATAAAACACATTATTTTGCCCAAGCCATAATTGGCTGACTCTAATTTACAATTTGTGCTGAATCCTAGAATCAGATTATGTTTAATGATGTAAATCTACAATTATATTCACCTTTCACTCGCTCACCATTCAGTCTGACTTGTTAAATATTCATAGTTTTTAGGTTTGGATGAGTTTGGAGTTAAAACTAATTCAACTTTTATTGACAAGAGGTTTTAGCGGGTATTATAACAAGATTTCTCACTTATTGTACACAAAACACCGCAGAGATGTATTCGGGGTGTTTTAGATTAAACAAAATCTGTTTTGTGACATTAATGCATAGCCATGTCTAATATTCTTATTTCAGATTATCTCGATTTATTTTTCAGTCTGTGAAAAGGTTTGCACTCTCAGCATATTCACATTTATTGCAGTCTTATGTTGTGCTTTTATTTGGAATTTCCAAATTTGTTCACACATTTCTAGAACAAATGTAAACTGCAATGTGTAAATGAAAAGGCTATGAGTTCAATATTGACTTCACATGCTAATAATGCTTGATGTATGCAAATAATTAAAAGTAGCAAACAAATTTAAAGTGAATATAGTACTTTGAAATCTCTTTACAATCAATAAATATTCACCATTAGGGTTGCGTGAAATTATTAACGGGACCATGGTCTAGTGACCACTTCATAGCAGCCTAACCAGAGCACTGTGAATTTCCTACTACTGGACATGAGTGAACCTGTTCGTGTCCTGAGTTTGGAGTGAGCATTGCTGTGCTCGGGTACGTTTGGTGCTTGGCCCAGTGCGAGTAACTTGCAGTACTTGATTGGCCCACACCGGAGGTAAAAACAGAGTTATCGGCTGTAGTATATTGTAAATAAAAAGGACAAATCCCCACCCTTCAGCCCCCAGAAATGTTTTGTTTATGGATGGTTGTATATGGGTGGAGAGCCAAACTGCTTAATCAGTGACTTTCCACCTAAGAGTCAAACCTAATACTAAATGCACACACAGGATGCAGGGAACCTCCATCATAGAGTTTCTGAGTGGGTACCTCATCAGTATTTTGCACCTCGGCTGCAACCATCTCTATGATGGAGATTCCCTCCATCCTATGTGTGCATTTAGTATTAGGTTTGGCTCTCTGGTGGTAGATTTTTTTTTATGTTCTTTTTTTTTTATGTTCTATCCAATCAGTGACTTTCAATGAGGTTTGTGTCAAGTTTTGGTGAACCTGAAATTCCATGGGTCCACTCATCTCTACCTAGTAACTGATGGCATCTTGGAATCCACCCTGGATTAGTAGGCCCTGCTAAGTAATACCTACTAATCAGAAAAAAGGTGCCCAGTAGGCTAGCAGATAGTAGGAAGTTTGCAGTGCTCTTGTCCATCTTCCAAAGAGTTCAAGTGTAACACAGTGTTCCAAATCATTCTGCTCAACTCTATTTACTATGGTATTCCATGCAGATAAATAGCAGATTTGGTGATGCATGTCTCCTTGATATTTCTCAAAAGGTTACTCTTTTGGCATAATCTCTGCTTTCAGCATATTTGTGCTGGCACACATGATGAACTTTGTGTTAAAATACTATTTGAACCTAGCCTAACATTGGGGCCAAAGATTGCACTATGCCCCTTTTCCTTTGAGCCAAGTTACTGAAGTCTCCTTGCAACACGCAAAGTGTCGCACCACAACATGAAAGCTGCTGCAAAGTGCAAATAATTTTCCAGAGTACACTAAACAAAAAATGAGAAATGATCAGGTCCTAAATTATATATTACTGTAGTAGGCTACTATTTTTTTATGTAGAAAATGCTTCAAAAAAGTAGTTCCACTTCTTAGAGGCTGTAATAAAAGTGATCTGGTAAAATGAGTGGATCTTATTCAAAATGACTATCCATGTCTACTGCTCTAAAAATTGTGCAAATATTGTTTTAATCAAACACCTATATACTGATGGGCAAGACTTATCTCTTCTTTTTTGGTCAATACTGGCTAAGCTTATTATACAATGGGGTTGTCCAGTACTAAGACAACCCCTTCTGATTCCACATGTCTCCCCTGGTAAAATAGGAGCCTGTACTCGTCTCCTGTGCTCGCACTGTTTTGGCGGTGTTGGTAATCACAGATCATGTGTCACTGTCACATCAAACTAGCCCCGCGTCCAATCATCACCCGCTTCTCTCGCCATGCATTCAGACCAGATGAGCAATCAACAGGAAGAGAGCGGAAGTTGCGGTATCACTTACTGGTTATTAACTCATTTAGTCTGAAGATAAGACAGAAGCCAGCTGTGATTGGATGCAGGGCTTGAATGATGTCACAATGTCACATGAGCACTGGAACCGTGATTGCTGACACCACTGGAACGGCGCCAGCACGGGAGGTGAGTGTAGGCTTTTTTATTTTACCTAGATATGTGGAATCAGAAGGGTTGTCCTAGTAGTAGACAGGCCCCTTTAAGTTGGATCAAATTTTAGCCATCAGTAAGAAATTGTACTAGAAAGACATTTAAAAAAAATGTTTATAATTCCAATGAGATATTATTAATAATTTGCTCTTGGGCACTGTGCTGTTGACAGCCATTTTACTGGGAATTTGGCATTACCGCTTTGGATATAGCGCCTATTGTTTTCAACCCTGAATTTTTAGCATTATAACTGAAGGTAGAATGGACACTGTGTGCAGTTTTAATCTATATTTTATTCATCGATTCTCTTTAGAACCTTGTGAAAAAAATAATGCGTTTAAGATAAAAGTTGTTTGTAACTCTTATTTTCATTATAAAGGAATATGGTGGATATCTGAGCACACGCCTTGTGACATCCATGACAGATGATCTATTTGCATGTGGATCAGCTCTTTCTCCTATAACAGATTTTAAACTATATGGTAAGGTTTTCACATACAGTAGATATTTTGTGCTGTGTTTATGTAATATTTAGGTTCTGTTCACACCTGCTTTGGTGATTTTGTCATGGTTTTGAAGTCTGGTTAGAATAGTGCAGCATGAAAATCCAGATAGACTTGTCAAAATCAGATCTTTCACAGGTAATAACTTTGAAATCTACTGTGAACAGTGTCTTAGGCTAGGGTCAGAATTGCATCTGCCCCTAGCCTGCAGGATCCAGCAGAAACTTAGAAAATTTCTGCCTCAGTGCATAGCGTTACCAGCAGGTAATGCTATGCACTACCTGACTATTGATCTCTATGGCAACCGGTTGCTTATCACAAGCTCCAGCTCCACAGAGATCTCCAAGATATGCGCTTTTGCAGAGCGCACAGGAAAACGCTGCAAACATTGTTTCCTGTGCGCTCTGCAAAAGTGCATATCTTGTGGAGCCAGCGGCTACGATAAGCGTCAGGTTGCCATAGGAATCAATAGTCAGGCAGCGCATAGCATTACCTGCTGGTAACGCTATGCACTGAGGCAGAAATTTTCTAAGTTTCTGCTGTATCTGCCAGGCTAGGGGCAGATGCAGGTCTGACCCTAGCCTTAAAGAGGACCTGTCATCAGGATCATGCTTGTTAAAATAAAGGTTTGGCTATTATGGTGCTGTTATACTGATTCATTAGGTACTTTCAGTATAGAAATCTGCAGCCTAGTTGTTGTTTAATTGCCATTAAAAGTTGGGGCTTCATAAGCTCTTTGTGCTTCAGGGCAGGACTTTGGATAGGGACTTCAACTCTTATCTGCCCTCTCCACTGCGTCTGGTGTCTGTATTATTCTTATTGTTTTAAATTTCATGCAAGTATCTACACAAATTGATTGTATGGCGAGCTTCAGGCAGATGGCTCCGGAGGAGGTGAATGTACACATTGACCACCGGTAGGCTTCAGGAAAATTACACCATATGCAGATTGAGATCTTGGCTTGATTATCATGAACAATCATTTCTAGGAACACATGTTTCATGATAAGTCTAAACAGATCACTAATCAACTGTTGAACAAGCAAAATGCTTGTTTTTCTGGTGAAATGATCTTTTGGTTTGCCCAACAGATAATCGGTCTCAAAAGTGCTTTGTCTTGTGTAAGCAGTACCTGTTCTGAAAAGAACTGTGGCTGCCCATATGCACTGAATGATCTACTGGAGATTGTTCAGTTGCATCTGAAGAGCAGTCTACCTGTGCAAACCATCTTTTAAATGTCCATCAATCAGCAAAACTTTAATAATTGGCGATCCTTCTATGTCGCCTAATTTCTTAACAAAAACACACCCTTACTCAAAAGTCTTTTTTTAGAATTATGAAATCTTTTGATTTTTAACTTGACCTATTAGATCCATAGAACACAGCGTGAAAACTGAGCCAAAAGTCCAACAAAACCTGCATGTGTGATTCAAGCCTTAGAGGGATTGTCTGCTTGGCATATAACCCTTCTCAAATACTATATCCCCCATGTAAATAAAAACAAAAAATAAACAGTCTGTGCTCATCTCCATTGCTAGCACCATTAAAGTGATGTAAGTGCCGGGTGTCCCGTGGCTTACATGACATTGTTATGTCACTTGAGCCCTTCAGCAAGTCAGTGGCCACTAATCTCACTTCCTTAAGGCAAAACGGATATCTGTAAGAAGTGAAAGCTGCTGCTGCCCAATGGTGCCCACTGAGTGGCTGAAGGGCCCATGTGATGTAATAAAGTAATATGAGCCCCAGGAGACCTGGTACTGACTTAGCTGGAATGGCACCAGATCCAAAGGTAAGTTCAAGATGTTTTTAATTTCCCGTACAAGTGGGATTATAGTAAATAGAAGATGTTATCCAAGTAGTGGACAGCCCTATTAAAGTGGTGACACCCATCCTACCTATACCTGCTTTCCTATACATTTGGTCTGGCAGCCCTGGCTTACTTTGGTACTTTGTTGTCAAAAGGGTTACTTAGACCAGTTATCTGTGATTTGGAAAATTATTATTGCTATGTTGCTTTTACCTGATAAACATTGTGTTTTAAAACCAGTTAAAAAATAAGATACTCAAGCTTTTATGTAAGCAATCATTTTTACTTATAAAGATGAAGCATTTATCATTAAAAATTACAGTGTCCTATGGGAACAATTAGAAACTAAACACTGCAGGGAAATGTTTTAGTTTTTAGTGCTGGTTGCACAGCTTGTGGTTTCCAAAATGTTACAACGACATAAGGATTTGGTCTAGTTTTCTCTCTCATTCTCTACCCTTTCAGGATCTGCACTAGCAATAACCTAATACATCTGTTTTTCCTGCAGTTTTCCTTTCAATAAAATTATGGAAATAATACTCTCAATAGTCAATGTGCCTAAAGAGCCCCATTCACATCATATGAGAGTCATCAGAACCCACTGATTTTATCTATTGCGTATGGGAGCCTCCAGACTCTCCTCTGACAGATAGTATCTTGGAGGGGGAATCAGGCACTTGGAATTTGAATGCCCAATACTTCTTTTCAGGAGAGATAAGTGTGACAACAGCTTTCTCCTCCTCTCTGATGAAAAAAACATGAGCCCTCGGCAGAGTGTGTAGCATTTGTTTGGACGACAGCTATCTCATGTATATAGCCAGCTTTATTCCCGTCTGGGATTCATTCACTTGCCTAATGCAAGTCCCAGTTAAATTACTCAATTAAAAACAATCAAAAAATTTTAAGACGTTTTTGATATCAATGGAAATGTTGTGATTATTACTATTAATTATTATTATTATTATTATTATTATGTCTCATTGATGTAGTTTTTGTTTAACTCTAATTTTCTGCATTTTCTTCCAAATAAGACATTTACTTGTTATGTTTCTCACTGGTCAAAGATTCTAGACTAAATATTTTTTCTTTTTTTAAGCATCTGCTTTTTCGGAAAGATATTTGGGACTACATACCATTGATAATGGAGCATTCGGGGCATATGAGGTATGAACCATTAAAATATACATGCTTTGGCATGTAATAACATTATTTTTAGTACTTGTTTAAGGCTCGGTATTAGCGATGAGCAGAGGTTTGGATTTCGAGTCCTAATTACTAATGAGCAGAGGTTTGATTTTGAGCCGAATTTCCTGAAATTCATGTTTTTACATCAATCTGAACATCTTGAGATTTGATTTGCGGTTCATAAAAAATAAAAAATTGCCCTTCACCATTTTCCACAATACCTAAGCAATGATGTAATTTTGCATTGCCATTTGGCTTCCCCTTAATATCCTTCAGCCATGACATCTTACACATTATCACATCATGTACCGTGGTGGTCAGTACCTGGATCACTGGGTAAATTCATAGTTTCATAGTTTTTAAGGTTGAAGGAAGATTTTAAGCCCAACACCCAACTAGTTCAACTTATAGCCCAACATGTTTATCCAGAGGAATGCAAAAAAAAAACCATGTGGCAAACAATAAGCTCCAACTGAGGGAAAAAATCCGTCTTGTCTCCACATACGGCAATCAGACTAGTTCCAATCAAAAAAAGAATCTAAAATAAGGTCTCCCCTGTAGAGTGTAAACTCTTATGGTTACCAGGGTCCACTCTCTCTCTCTCTCTCTCTCTCTCTCTCTCTCTCTCTCTTAGCTATCCTGCAGAGTGTAAGCTTTTATGACCAGTATGGTCGTCTCCCTCTCTCTCCCATCTATAGATTTTAAGCTCTGATGGTTAGCAGGATAGTCTTTCTCTCTCATTTAAAGTTTGCTTTCTTAGGCCACGTGCACACATTTGCATTTTTTATGCATTTTTTGGTCTAGATTTGGTGAAAATTTCTCACAAATCTGCTTGTCTATCCTTATGCCAGCAAAGTCAATAAGAATTCTGAAGTGTTGTGCACACATTTGTAAGGGGTTAAGGGGTTAATTTTCTTCCTCTCTTAGTAAATGATGAAGGAAGGGGGCATGTATTATGTGACCTTGCATATGTTTAATGCATTGAATTGTGCATGTGTGGCCCTCTGTTGGCCAAATTCAAGGTTGATTATGGTAGGTACTGGGAAGAGTTAATGATATCCCTGGAGGGCAGGGCTTGGCCTATAAAAGGGTACACTTGTCAGCTTCAGTCCGGAGAAGTCCCAAGCAGAGGATTTGCAGGAATAAGAACACCCCCTCTTAATTAGACTGGGCACTGTGGGTCACACCAGGAGTTGTGCCTACAATCCAGACCATGGCCGGAAAGCAAAGCCAGTGTGCCCCTCCAGTGTTGGAATTTGTCTTCTGCCTCTAGCAGGTGCCCCGAAAGCAGTTATTCCCTCTGGAATTGGTCTGGCAGGTTCAGAGACTCTGACAAAAAGGTCGCTACTGTCTATCTGTGATATGGAAATTGGGAGTCAGGAGGATAAGGGGGACAGCCAGCTATTAATTATGCAACTGTGAAGCCCTTCTCATGGAACATTCAAGCATTGTACCCGTGTTTCATAAGACTGTTGTAGTAAACATATTCCAAAGACTCTAATTGACTATCTAAATAAAAAATAATTTGACCCAGGCCCGGCGTCAGCACCCGGCGCACCCAGGCAAGTGCCGGGGCCCGACTACTTTGAGGGGGCCCACAGGGCCCCTGAGGGCTAGGGTCACACTTGCATTGTGACCCTATCCTGACGCAGGTATTGTCTGCTGCAGCGCAGAGCGTTTAATGCTATGCGCTGCCATCAACGGAGCCCATAGAAACCCGATGTTTACATTGACAACCAATGGTTGGCAAGGTAAACATCGGGTTTCTATGGGCTCCAGCGCATAGCATTAAAAGCTATGTGCTGCAGCCGAAAATACTTGCATCAGGCTAGGGTCACAATGCAAGTGTGACCCTAGCCCTCAGGAGGCCCCTGAGCACACTGCCCCCACAGCCAGGGCCATATCCAAGGGGCAGCTGGGGGGTCACTTGCAGGGAGGGCGCACTCAGCCTCCTGCAGCTCCAGAGATCTCCCTCCATGGGAGCCGACAGAGCTGCACACTCTGGGCTGACAGGACCTGTGATGATGTCAATGGAGGGTGGAGTCAGGGCTCACACGACCAGCTCCTCAGTGTATGCAGGACTCTGAGCATCATGATGGCCAGCATAGCAATTAGGTGAAGTTTATGTGTGGGGTCAGGAGGGGTTTACAGTGTGAATGTAGCAAAGGTGAGTGTGTACTAAGGATATGGCAATTTGTTGAAGTTTATGTGTGGGGTCAGGAGGGATTTACAGTGTGAATGTAGCAGAGGCGAGTGTGTACTAGGTGTATGGAACGGAGCCGAGTGGGTACTAGGTGTACGGAGCGGAGCCGAGTGGGTACTAGGTGTACGGAGCAGAGCCGAGTGGGTACTAGGTGTACGGAGCGGAGCCGTGTGGGTACTAGGTGTACGGAGCGGAGCCGTGTGGGTACTAGGTGTATGGAGCGGAGCCGTGTGTGTACGAGGTGTACGGAGCAGAGCCGTGTGTGTACGAGGTGTACAGAGCGGAGCCGTGTGTGTACGAGGTGTACGGAGCGGAGCCGTGTGTGTACGAGGTGTACGGAGCGGAGCCCAGTGTGTACGAGGTGTACGGAGCGGAGCCCAGTGTGTACGAGGTGTATGGAGCGGAGCCCAGTGTGTACTAGGTGTATGGAGCAGAGCCGTGTGTGTACGAGAGGTACGGAGGGGAGCCGTAAGGGTGTGGGTACTAGGTGTACGGAGCAGAGCCGAGTGTGTACTAGGTGTACGGAGCAGAGCCGAGTGTGTACTAGGTGTACGGAGCGGAGCCGAGTGGGTACTAAGTGTATGGAGCAGAGCCGCGTGCGTAGGAGGTATATGGAGCAGAGCCGTGTGCGTAGGAGGTGTATGGAGCAGAGCCGCGTGCGTAGGAGGTGTATGGAGCAGAGCCGCGTGCATGGGAGGTGTATGGAGCAGAGCCGCGTGCGTAGGAGGTGTATGGAGCAGAGCCGCGTGCGTAGGAGGTATGTGTACCTGTGGTAGCCCCCCGCGGATTCCGCTCCTATAGTCTCAGCCACCTTTGCCAGCAGCATTCTTCTCCATAGTCACTTCTGCCGCTGTCTGCATTCTGCAGCTCAGCATGGAGGGGCACGATGTTGTCATGACTGTGCTGATATGTGCAGAGTGACCAGAGGAGACCGGAGCAGCGAGAAGAAAGGTGAGGAGAAAGAGAGATCCGGACGGCCAGACACTCCGCTTGGCTGCGGTGCCACCCATATGGCAGTGTGGCTCCATTGAGCTGCTTGCATTATTTGTGTGCTTGAGGATGCTTGTGTATATACCAAGAATCCTCAGACGCACAAAAATGCAACATTTTGCATTTGAAGGGTATTTTTAAAAAGCGCAAGGGAATGCAAACGCATTTTAGCCCGCTCCTAACAACATGTAATATACTCACTGTCAGGAACAACTTTTGCTGGTTTCGGCAGTCACTGTTCCTGTAAGGCTGTCTTCACATAGGCTTTTTTTTCTAAATGTGGCAGCTGCGGTAAAAAAATCCGCATCTGCTGCATTTTCCGCCTAGTGGCTGCACTTGCTGCACATTTGTGGCAAGCCCCATGCATTGTCTATGGGGCTTGCGGTAAGTGAGCGGCTATATATATATTATAGTCCATGATATGTACTAAAGGGGGCCCACTGAGACCTTTTCGCCCGGGGCCCACAGAAACTTGGAGCCGGCCCTGATTTGACCCTCCATGAGGACTCTTCGGTACCTAATTTTGCACTGGAAAGCCAATTGAGGCATGTTCAGCCAGACAGGGCTGCACTGGGACCTCGACCCTGCCTTGCCGTCAACTACCAAGAGACCCTGGAACCAGCAACCCAATACTTTACTTATCTTTCCTTGCTGATCTGGTTGCAGAAAAAATCTGCAGCATGTCAATTCTTGGCACAGATTTGCTTGCGTTTTTCATCCCTTCATCCCTTCCATCCATTGAATTCAATAAGAAAAATGCATGGCCCAAATCTGCACCAAATACTCAGCATGCACACATACCCTTATTGTTATTGGGGTCCTCTTGTTCTGTCATATGTAGAACTAAACTCCTATGTTCAGCAGGGTCGTCCCTCTGTCTCTTATTTTCCTGTAGAGTGTAGTCTATTATGGTCAGTGGGGTCCTCTATCTCCTGTATATTGTCAGCTCTTATGATCAGTGGGGTCCTTTGTCTCTCTCACCTGTAGAGTATAGTCTATTATGGTCAGTGGGCTCCTCTCACTCACCTGTAGAGCAGAGTATATTATGGTCGGCAGGGTCCTCCCTCTTTCTCCTGTAGAGTGTAGTCTGTTGTGATCAGCAGTGTCCTCTCACTCACCTGTAGAGTGTAACCTGTTATGATGAGTGGGGTCATCTCTCTCTCCCCTGTAGAGTGTAGTATATTATTATCACCAGGGTCCACCTTTTCTCTTTCTACTGTAGAGTGTAATCTATTATAGTATTATAGTATACAAGATCTTCTCACTCACCTGTAGAGTGTAGTGTATAATGATCAATGGGGTACTCTCATCTGTAGAGTGTAAGCTCTTACAGTCAATAAGGTCCTCTCACTCACCTGTAGAATGTAGTCTATTATGATCAGTGGGGTACTCTCTTTCTTGCAGAGTGTCAGCTTTCATGATCCCTGAGGAAGGAGCTCGGTAGGAGGCTCCGAAACGCGTTGGAAAATAAAGGCTTAAGCTGATCCAGACATTCCCGTGTCTGTGTTTCTTTGACCCTATAGCAGCAGCGCGGACGTTAAGGCACTTCGTCCAAAGAATTTTAGCTTTCATGATTTGGCAGGGTTCTCTCTCACCTGTAGATTGCAAACTCCTATGGTCAGCGGGGTATTTTATCTCTTGAATAGAGTATAAGCTATTTTGGTCATCGAAGTTCTCTCGCTCCTCTGTCACAAATATTCATCGTAAATGGAATCTTTGGGTAAATTCAGCAAAGACTTTGAATTTGAAAAAGATCTGCTTATCCCTAATTATCATCTATTGTGCTATACATGTTCTCCAAGCAGTGACTCAGGAGCCACATTTGACTCTGCATGTTGCTTTATAGCAGCAGCTAATTGCAGATACTGGCGATGTAACTGTGATTCTAAAACTTGATGTCAGAGTCGCAATCATGGACCTGGCAGCTATTCCCAGGGCAACTAGTGTATCTTTGTCAGAATCCTTGGCAGAGCAGAAAATATTGTCAGACCTAAACTTTGCATCAGCACAAAATACCAGCCAATTGCCATTTATAGACTGATTTTTTTTTCTCCCCTTGGTTGATTTATTTGTGCTCATTAGTTATCCTACTAATATGCTTAAACCTCTGTTCTTGTCCGTAACCTTTTTAGTAAAATAAAACTTTATTATCATCATAATGAAATGTGGTTCCGAAACTAAAATAGACTGATGACATGTACACTGCAGGGCAAATGACTAGTTAGACTGGGGCTACTTACCCATCTGTCAAGTCACAGTGCAACTTCCATTTAGTCCTATGGAAAACAAGATTACAGGCATCCATCTGACCAAAGTAAAAAGTCTGATTATGTCTGTGACTAATGTTACAGCAGAGGGCTGTGTTTCCTTGTAAATGGATGCCCTGAAACTCATGTTAGTATAGTTTTTGAAAATAAAAAAAACAATAAAGTTATATTAGTGTGAATGCCCACGATCAATTTTAGCAGCGTGTTGGACGCTGTGTCGTGCTTCTTTTATATGCAGCACATACTGACCTATGGCGCGACTTCCCAATGTTCAGCATGTCAATTTATATTTGTGGAGAAGAAAGTATTCTGAGTGGGATAACACACCAAAAATCTGCTGCAGCCAGAATTCTGATCGCGGGCACGGACACTGATTTCTTCCACAGAGAACACTAGCGTTTCCACAATTGACATGATGCTGCATCTGGAATGCAGCATTTCCGGTTCCTGGGCACTCGCCCTTAAGGTGCCGTTACACCTTGCGACACCGCCAGAGATGTTGGCGGCAACGGGAGGGAGCGCACACGTTTTTGGCGCCCCGCCAGCGTCGCCACCCCTGTTTTCACGGGGAGACAAGTCCGGCTATGCCGCGGCGAGTTGACATGTGGCATCGCCGCCAGAGGGTGGCTCAAAACCCCAGCTGCGATGCAGCACAATGGGAGCTTATGGCTCCCATCGCCTGCCAGTTCGCCGGCGCCCGGTTACATGGGGCACATCGCCCCAGATCGGCCGCTTGGTTTCACATCACTGATGTGAAACCAGGCAAGCTGTCATAGCCGCCAACATCTCCCCTTTACATCAGGCGACTAGGGGCGATGTCGCAGCCAATAGGCCTTGCCCCTACGTCGCCTATGTAATTGATGTGGACTGGTGTGACGGGGCCTTTACAGTTTACAAAAACAACTTTTCTCTGCCCATACCATTTTAAAATGATATATTTTTAACACAGTTTAATTTAGGATTGTAGTTTATATATGGTGAGAAGGAACACTCACAAGTTGGCATAGCACATTGAACCTAAGCAACAAAGTTACAGCATTCATCTTCTGTATAAAAACTTTATATCCTTAATTGTATAATTTCAGGAATAATTGACTTGAAGCTGGAAGGAGAATAAACTCAGTAGAGTCTTATCCAACGTAATACAAAGTTACGATAAAATCACATCAGCTCAGCTGGTATGATTGTGTGAGACAGAACTACTATAATGGCATCGGCAGCTGCTGCAACCCCGTCAATCATAGGATTTCCTTATTTCCTTAGTATAGATCAGAAAAGGGGTACTTAATTGTGCTGCCCGCCCGTCAAAAGAAGATGTTAATTTTAAGTGGAATAGATTTTTATTTCTCTACTCTATATAGATTGCTCCTGAGGAAGTGGTGAGGGCACTACAAAACGGGAGGAGAAATAAAGATCTATTCTACTTAAAATCAACTTGGACATCTATGTTGCTTCCTTTGAAGGGCGGACAATGCAATTATGTACCCCTTTTCTGAGCTACACTAAGGAATTATTGTATAACTTAAAATTCAGTGTAGTAAGTAAAAAAGTTACAAAAATCCCAAGTTAGTAAAAATGTATCCATTCTAATGATAATGGTGACCACTCTCTGCTTATTTGTCTTGACCTCTCTGCAGCTTTTGACACTGTTAACCACCATCTCCTATTCGCTATGCTGCACTCCATTGGCATAAAGGACACTGCTCTCTCCTGGTTCTCTTCCTATCTTTCTGACCGTTCTTTCAGTGTATCATTCGCTGACTCCACTTCCTCCCCTCTTCCTCTCACTATTGGGGTCCCTCAGGGCTCAGTCCTCGGACCTCTTCTCTTCTCCCTCTACACAGGCCCGATTGGACAGACATTAGTCGATTTGGCTTCCAGTACCATCTCTATGCTGATGACACACAATTATACACTTAAGTCCCTGACCTTACCTCTGCAAATTTAAAAAACACCAATGACTGTATCCAATTATTGTACTGTATTTTTTCTCTACTGTAATGACTTACTGTGTTGTATTGTGTATTTTCCGTATTCAAACCACTGTGTTGTATAGCGCTGCGGAATATATGTTGGCGCTATATAAATAAAGATTTATTATTATTATTACTAGCTAGTATGTTTCATACCTTTGATTTTTTAAGGATTCTTAATCTTGGTGTAAGAACCCAGGAGCAGGGATCCCCAAATGTTTGATATGTCAAGGTTGCTATTCCGGCACGAGGGTGCAAGGATCGTGTTCCCTGGGTAGTCTACAAGGCTGATTGTTCCCTGCTATCTGACCCCACACAGTGTCCACAGCCAATGGAATGACTCCAAACACAGGTCTCAGGGATAGCAATTGCTTTTACTTCAGCAGGAACGAGGAAATCCAACATGGAATAAATTATTCAGTCTCATGTAGTAGGCCACAGCAAACACAACTTGAAGTTGAATACTGAAGTGCAGTTGGGGTTTTGGAACATTAAAAGCACGGATTGTTCTAGATGAAATTCCTGGATACTTTTATATGAAGGTTCAGTCTTTTCTAGATTAAAGTGGAAGAGTTGGTATAGTAAAAAGATTGTATATACTTGTAATTCCAAGAGTAGTACCACAGCTAGTCAAGGCACGTACAAAAGTACTTGAGATAAATGTACAAAGCTGCCCAGTGTGCCACAGGTGCTGGACGGCTGATGCATGTACAATGGCATGCAAGACACTGATGTTGCGATGGGACAGGAGACCCTTAATCTTTCCCAACCACATGAGTTGGTTCTTCTGTATACTCAGCATGCCCTACTGTCTGAAGGAGCATGTGTAGAATCGGACAGTGAGGATTAAGGAGAGAAAGTCTTTAGCATACTGTCTGTGGAAGACAGAGAATGATTCTAGGCCTTGGTGAAGGGAGTCTCTACATGTGATTCAAAAACTATAGAATAAACTTATTTCAGATAATTTTATTAATACTAATACTAATACTAAAAATCCCAGAGTGGATAAGTGATACAGTGAAACGTGATTACACACAAGAAGAACCCACCCCCAAGTACAAACACAGGACAAACAATAAATCCACTACTTAAGAGGGACCTTGTGGGTCCTATTAGGTTCTATATTGACAGGACTGTTTAGATATTGCTGAGGTGTTGTCACTCAGAGGTATGTCACTTTGTCACCAGGTACAATACCTAGGGGGAGACCATCACCTAATACCGATGGATTCTGTTTCAATGTCGATGTGTGCCCTTTCTGCAACTATGTCTATTAGTCAGAACCTGACCTCCATGAAGAGTAGTGAAAAAGATGCAAACAACAATGTATAACCACAGATTTGGTGTCACAACCCCGCCCGACGCATTTTGCCTTTATCAAAGTAAAAAAATATAGGGGGGGGGGACAAGAGGCGCAATAGTGCCCTATCACTAGTGACACTAATGTATGCGGTGGGTATGAATTCACTCACCTAGCACAGTTGTGAGACCCACAACTGGTGTAAAAGCATTTGGCATTAA
Source organism: Allobates femoralis (assembly GCA_033576535.1). Classification (NCBI taxonomy): domain Eukaryota; kingdom Metazoa; phylum Chordata; class Amphibia; order Anura; family Aromobatidae; genus Allobates; species Allobates femoralis. Next base: position 503,762,003 of record JARQOC010000005.1, read on the forward strand.
ATGCAGCTGCTGCAGGACTTCCACCTTCCACATGCACGTGGGAATCATCCAGAAGTTACCTCAGGGGAAATGGTGTATCAGTGTCCGCGCTGCTGAAATCCCAAGAAAACGATCCGGAAACCATATGTAGGTTGCTTCAATCATCCATTTATTCCTTTTCCTACGCGTTTCAACACTGTCCTAGTGTCTTCCTCAGGGATATTCAGCAGCGCGGACACTGATACACCATTTCCCCTGAGGTAACTTCTGCATTTTGCCTTTAGGATGTTACAGTTTTTAGGCGGTGGATCCATCTGCATTCATTCTGAAGGATCCTTCTGTCCCAGTCTCCCCCTCTTATAGATGTATGATATATACCGTAATAAGAAACATTATTTTGCAGAGAATAATTTCTCTGTAAAATGAATTTCCCAGGAAAATCTGCATAGGCAGACGAATTCATATTTTGCCTTATCTGCTCATCTCTATTGAGGACCCAAGCACACTAGTGATGAAGGGGTTAAACCTATTGCAAGTGTCAGATGGAGAATGTCAGATCTTCCATAAAAACAAAGTGCTGCAGAAAATCAGACGCAGGTAAAATGTATCAAATCAAAACCAAAGTGTACCATACCCAAGACTAATAGTATCTTAAAGGTCATTTCCTGTAGTCTCACCTAATCAATAGTGATTACAACATTAATTCCTGATCTCAAACACTATTATAGTTAATATATTCGGTTATTATAGGAAGCTCCTGGCATTCTGCTGTGATAGCATAAAAGCTGTAATTTTTGTATGTCGCTACCGAGAGGATGTCTTATAGCAAACAGAAAAAAAAAAAACTATTCAATTTGCCAGCGATCCATACCCTTTGTTCCATTCACATCGGGCCTGTGTGACTTTTCATTGAAGCTTATCAGTCATTTGTGTAAAGCCAGTTTTCCATCCCTTTGCTGAAGATAGCCTCTTTAATCTGTTTCCACAGTTGGCCAAAGTAACAGTTCGCGAGTCTTTATCGAATAAAGCTAAATTTTTGATTATCCATGCTACTGCAGATGGTGAGTAATGCTTTATTAATCCTTAATCTATTCTATAATGATAAGAACCTATTAGACAGATGCTCCTCACTGAGCAGTGAGAAAATGTGCTATAATTAATTTGTCCTCTTTACTGATACTAATCTTATTTTACAGAAAAAATCCACTTCCAGCACACTGCAGAACTCATAACGAATTTAGTCAAAGCCAAAGCCAATTATTCCTTACTGGTAAGTTCCTTGGTTCTTTACTGTTTATGTCTCTCTTCGTACTGAGTAGGGTCAGAAATGTGAGCAGTACGGTCATCTCAGGTGGCAGGTAGAGGCTAAACTGTTGACTTTTTCATCTATTTCCCTTGTCTCCTTCTTAATGAAGCAATCCAATTATGTTTATTTTTAACTAAATTTGTGCATATATTACTTTAATGTGGTGTGTATTAATATAGTCATCTATCACTGCTTCTTTGGTGTCCAGTGCCGTTCTGCTCCTCTTCTAAGTGACGCCATCACTCTTCAACTCTCCAGATTACACTATGCTCTATGTGTAAACCTAAAGTCTCAAGGTAAGCCTATGGAGCCATGTTCTATAGTCTTACAATGTAAAAGTTACTTACACATAACACAGAGTTCAATGTGACCGAAAGAGTCTGAGGACCGGTGACATCACTGAGAAAAGAAGCAGAACGGCACTGGATCCCAGAAAAGGTGGCGGTAGGTGAGTATATCAACATACTCACCCTACCCTACACTACATGCACATATACAATGATTTAATTAGAAAAATATATATAATCAGGTTTACTGGGAAAAAAAACTTCATATGATGTTTTTTTTTTAAACAAAAAAGGCAAAGTTACCTTTGGCCTTGATCAAGTAAAGCTAAACTGCCTAACCTGAATGTGTAATACAATGCATAATCAGGACTACCCATTCATTAATGCAAATACCCAGGAATTCCCACTTTGGGGTTCATGTGCCTAAAGTCAAGATAGTATTAAAGTGGTGATCTGTCTCCTGACTGATGGAAGCACACAACAAGGTGACGATTAGGGTACCGTCACACACAGAGATATATTGCATGCAACTCACTGGTTGCAGTGAAATCATGGACACATTGTTCTATTTTGTGGCTGTGTGCAAATGTAATCATGTGTCCATGATTTCACTGCAACCAGTGAGTTGCATGCAATATATCTCTGTGTTTGACGGTACCCTTAGGGACATGGTAATCATTTTCCCTGATTTGGCTCAATTAAGGTGTTTTCTGATTTTTAAATCCCTTTTTATTCACCCTTTCAAAGTTAGTTGATGGTGAGTCTTAAGTCCAGGTTTTCATCTCTTGACTAAAGTTAAGAGCACTCGCAAAAATATTTGTCCTATCTTCATGGACAATTCCTTTATTATATAGTTAAACACTAATTTAATCAAGAATAGTGTAATCCTCTAATTCCCCAGTAGGGGCACAGCCAAAAAATTACACACTTACTGTCACGCGGAACTAGGAGATGTCCAGCACACGGCGCAATACAAAGGTACAGCTGATGGGACACCTTGCCTCTGTCTTCCCCTAATGCCCTAAGTGGGTCCTTCCCCTCACCGACCTTACGTGCCTAGTCCCTGACTGTCACCTCACTACACTTGTCTAGTGTCAAGGCTGGTGGGTACGTTACATGCCACCAATTATTTGTGCACACAAGTGCACTTTATGGCACTCAGAATAAGAAAGGAGCTTCATAATATAGGGGAAGGAAGAATGGGAAAATAATAGCTCAGCTTTCTAATGCTCCCTTAACATTACCGCATATTTGCATAAGCTTTTGAGACATCTACTGAGGTGATTTTTTTTCTCTTGGCCTTGCAAAATAGACATGACCTCAGTTATTGACAAAATCATTAATATCATTTATATCAAACGAGCCGCTGGCTGACATTTCCACTTTACAGCTCTAACCTTTATTATGCAACATTTTTAATTAGATAATGATTCTCTTAAATTCATAATCAGATTATAAATAAGAAACTGTCATTATAAATGTGGTTAATCGCAGTATTTCAGCATCACATTACTTGTACAGAAAGGCCAGGACACTGCTCCATCCATGATACTTTTTTCCAATATTTCTAAGTTAATAAAGTTTATCTCCAGCTTCACTTCTCATCCAAATTAGTAGGACACAGTGCTGAATGTCATAATTAGTGATGATATAGAAACGAAAAAAAGGAGACACAGAGGTGCAATACTGCCCTATCAATGTGACACTGATTATGCACACAGGTCAAACAGAGGTGCACTCACCTGATCTAGTTGTGTGCACCCGCAACTAGTTTTGATGGCATATAGCAAAAGCTGCTGCAGAACCTCCACCGCCACGTAACACATGTAAGAATATCCACAGATCCAGGGAAGGTGTATAGATGGTCCGCGCTGATTGAAATAATCAGTCAGATGTCTCCAAATAAAAACCCCCTTCTTTATTTCCACCTACGCGTTTCTGTACCACTCCGGGCACCGTCATTGAATGCACCTTCCCTGGATCTGTGATTATTAGTGATCAGCAGGTGTAATCATTACTATTCGCACGGATAGTTCGCAATACTCATTATTCAGGGAGTAACACTCGTTGCTCGTGAGTGATGTGTCGATCGTGAACGATCTGATACATATTGCCAGCTCCAATCAGTGCCCAAAGGGAGCTGGCACCCCAGTGAGAGCAGGTTGAAAAAACGCTACCGTTAACGCAGGTGTCTGCATGTGCCATGCGTTTCCGTTTGCGTTTCCCATAGGGGCCCATGTTAAAAAAATGCGGAACGCACACCTGCGTTTTTTCCCAGCACCCAAAACGCTGCATGCAGCGTTTTTTGGGGTATGGGAAAAAACGCAAGTGGTCCTGAAAAACGCATGTACACTCACATGTACCTGCGTTAACGCACCTGCGTTTTTTTTCACACCCAAAAACGCAGGGATGGGCAAAAAAACGCATGTGTGTGAACATGGCCAATCTTAGTCATGATGTGTCTTTATAGGGTTGGCATTCCCTGTTTTGTTGGAGATCCATTTCCCTACATAGCCATGTTATAGGACACACTGAGTGGAATTTAGGTGCACACTAATTACAAGGAACTTGAAATCAGAAGTATTCAAAAACTAACAAACTTCTCATAACGACTGCAATAAATATAGAAAAATGTATCATCTAAAGTTTAACCATCATTTTAATTTCTATTTCATAAGGCATTTTGTAATATTTCAGACAAATTTGCTTCTTTCTGTCCCACAATTTATCAGTATCATTATCAAACTACTCAATTCTGAAGTAAAGGCTGGAGACACTCTATGCAAGATGCATCCGAGATACTCGCATGAGTCTCACATGACTCACCTAGAAAAGCCCCTGTCTCTATGAATAGGAGCATGAAGCTACATAGAAAACACATCCAACCGACGTGCTCCTGTTCAGAAGGACATTGGCCATTCTAGGTGAGTCTTGTGAGTATCTCGCATGCATCTCGTCTAGTGTGTCTCCAGCCAAAATCTGTATTCAATAAAGACTTTCCCATTTCTGAGAAAGGAGACAGCAGTTGTAAAGCCGACTTCACACTGCGGTACAATCAGGTCTGGGGCTGTCCGGGGTGAACATGACAGCCCCAGACCCGATTTTGCGGTAATGTTGCCGTATGGGGTCGGATGGAGCCGGATGGCAGCTATCTGCCATCCGGCTTCCATCTGTCTGCGAAGATCCAGGACAATTCAGATTTTTCTCTCAGACACAAAAATGTTTGCTTGCAACGTTTTTGTGTCCGGGGCGATAACGTTTTTGTGTCCGGGGTGAAAAATCTGCAATCTGGCGCTCCTTAACATGGGAGTCTATGGCGCCGGATTGTCCAGATCCAGGAGCATGAGCTATGCTGAACTTCAGCACCACGGAGCTGTCCCCTGTGAAGTGGTTCAGCATCATTTCAGCAGGGGACAGCTCCCTCAGCTGCGCTCTGCAGAATCCGGCTACAAACAGGACCAGAGGGCATATTAACCCTCCGGTTCTATTTATCCGGAGTTGTCACGCTGTGTTCGGTGCCTCCTGCAAAACACCAGACACAGCCTGACATGGCAAAAAAGTGGTGTGAAGCCGGCCTAAAGATGAGAAGGCCTGCTTTTTTTACAAAAAAGTTTTTGTATCATCATATGCATTTATGTTTTTTGTATGTTTTGCTGCTTTTAGGCCCCTTTCACATCAGTGGTAAGCGCTGATTGCGGCATAGTCATTGCATGGGGCTTGCCGCAGGTGAATCGCAAGTGTGGCCGTTATGCGATAACCGCGGCAGTTGCGTTTTTTTCACCACAACTATCGCGATCAGTGATTACCGCTGATGTGAAAAGGCCCTAACTTCATAAAAATTATTTTAAAGGAAAGAAAAATATTTTTTACATTGCTACTGTATATTCTGAGAGCTATAGGTTTTTTATTTTTTGCACACAGAGCTGCACTTATTTTTTGTGAGACAAGATGACATTTTCAACTATAGCATTTTTATTTCCATGCAACTTTTTTATTGCGCTTTATTCCCTTTTTTCAGTGGTATGATAAAAGCATAGTTTTTTGCCTTTTTTTTACTTATTTATTTGTGTTCACTGAAGGGGTTAACTAATGTGACAGTTTTATAGAGTGGGTTGTTCTGAACATAGCAATACCAAATATGTCTACTTTTTGTTTTTACATACATATTTGTATTTACTGGTATAATATTTTTTTATTTTTTTGTTTATTTTGTGAGTTATTTTTTAATAGTCATTCATTTTTTTAACTTTTTTTTTTTACTTTTTTTACCTATCAACTTTCCCTGGTCTGATTGCTGATCTTATACTCCTGATTCCTTTGCATTGCAGGGCATTGGATCTGTGATTCGTACATAGGCAGAAGGCATGTCAGGTCCTGCTCAAGGCAGGAATTAACCGGCCACTGTATCTGGATAACCCCATGGCAATTATTCCGCCTGGGGTCAAAATATAGACTATCGGCATGACACGATCTCAATCATGTTGTGCAGATTGCAGAAGAGGGAGCACCTTTCCCCCTGGCAAGCAGATCAATGCTGCTGTTGCTTTTGACTTTGGCATCAGAAGGGTTAGATATCCTATGCTCGCTTCTAGACCCGATCATGGGCATTACTGCATGGGTTCATCTTTGACACCCTCTGACAATTTTGCTGGTTCTGCTTGTGAGCTCGCGCAATCTTAGTGCCATACAAATAAGGTGGTTTGCGGGGACTAATTTCGATCTCGCTAGGTGTGATGGGGGCTGTAGAGAGAGACTAACATTCAATCTGCTCTCACTGGGGTGTCGAATCTGTGTACTGAAGGAAGCTGTCAATTTGTGTCAGATCGTTCACGATCAACACATCACTCATGAGCACCAGAGTTACTTGCTGAGTAATGAGTATCGTGAATACAATAATATCCATGAATAGTAACAATTGCACTCGCTCATCACTAGTCACCACTTCTGTATTTTTCATCCACTCCTGGTTTTGGTTTACAAAAACTGTTGTGAAAAACTGAACATGTGAACGTAGCCTCAGATGGTCATTGGCTGATATGGTTCTCGTGTATATGGCTTATCTTAAAATGGGCCAACGGAGATGGTACATTGTTTAAAATACACTTACAGCTCCTTCATTACATCCAGTATGGTCACTTTACACGCGGCAACAGGTAGATAGTAAACGGCAGGTGTCGGAGACAATTGTACCTTTTACCTTCAAAACACCTTGAAGTGGCTGCGTGTAACTCAGGTATCTGCAAGGTGTTTTGAAGGTAAAAGGTACAATTGTCTCCGACACCTGCCGTTTTCTATCTACCTTTTGCGGCGTGTAAAGTGGCCAATAAATGTACGTTCAATTCCAAATTGAATTATCCTTCAGTGACAAGCATGCCAAGAACAGATTACATCTTAGGGAGACAAGGGACACATCTAATAAGGGTGATATATCTATAATTGTAGTAGAATTTTGTTTTAATCTATTTTGGGCTTTTTTCACTTTTAGATATATCCAGATGAAAATCATTATATGAAGAACCAAGCAATGGAGCAGCACTTGCACAAGTCCATTGTGAATTTCTTTGAGGAATGCTTCAGAATTCAAGATAAGCCCCCTGTAGTAGCCATAGAAGAAGAAGAAGAGGATTAAGTTTTGTTCGTGCCAAGTACAAACCAGTTCTTACATAACAATATGCAACTGAATTGTTTTCCTTGGAAACTACAAAATGTTATGTTTAGCATGTGTTTAACGGAACAGTGCCCTCAATGGCTTATCCGACCGTACAACTTCCCAGGAAGAAGAGCGTAAAGCATGGTGGACTCAGCAAACACTGCTGACTAATCACACAGCTTTTTGTTACCAATAACGGTTTCTAGTACTTCTAAACAAAAAAGAAGGGGGCAAAAAAAAAAGAAGAAAAAGGAACAATGGAAGAAATAAGACTTTTTGAGGAACTCCAAGATGACTATTCCAACCTGTTAATTCATGAAAACAACAGTAGCATTTAATCTGTTCTTATTCCCACTCTAATTTAACATTGCATTTGAGAAACTAATACTGTTAGTACGAAAAAAAGATTATAGCACAATTATTTTATCAATACTAATTTACAGTTTGCTTGCTCAATATCACACCACAACAAAGAAGAAAATTCAAAAACGTTCAGGACAGCAGAAAACAAATATGATGTACTAACCTTACTATTGTGTATATCATTGTTATTTTATGCTTTTCTCTTGTTTTCGCTGCCTTCATTTTTTTTTCTACTCATCTTTGCTTTTTTTTTGCTGTGTGTGTTAGTGTATGAAAGGTGCGTAGGGGTGTTTACTGTCACATAGATGATATTTTTTGTAGGTCACTTTTTGGAGCCCTGGTTTGGTCTAATATTTTCACGTTCAGGACAGGAGGTAGCATTTTATTCTTAGGCTGTGCATAATTGGGAGTCTTATATCATTTATTCAAAGTCCATGTTAAACACTAAATACATTATTATGCTATTACTCTACCAAAAAAAATAGACTTTTTGGCACAGTATGGAACTAGTGACGCTCAGACAAGCTCTATATTTATTGCCACTGGTCGGCATTTTGGTAATTCAATAAAAAGTTTAAAGTGATAAAATCTTTGTTCGAGTTCTTGCACTGATGTCCGATACATTGAGCCAAATACTAGATGTTTGGTAATTTGCCAAGTTACTCTTTGTTAGGATCTAAATGTACAGTTAAGGGACTGGGGCTAGAATTTACTAGTTGCATCAATCTATTTGATTACTTACGAGATTCCTCATAGATTCCTGTAAAAAAAAAATCAGTGGTGGGTAGTGGTAGTAAATTGGGATATATTTAGTTTACTTGATGAATTTGTTAGGTCACTTGAGAGAAGATTTTAAGAGTTAAACAAAATGAGTTGAGCCCATGATGTCACTTGACTATGTCACATGGACATGACATCAGAAGAACAGCTTTTTAACCATGGTTGCAATATTTATGCACAGCAGAGAAGTTTATATTCCACTTACAGGGTCATAAATATGTTCTGCTATACTCTATTAAATGTAAAAGTGAAAAAAAATGTTATAGGGCTCACCAGTGCGTTGCAATTTTATGCTGGAGACCAGATATCCTCAAAGCGTTGACGGGTGCAGATTCTCGCTGGTGCTGGTGAACAGTCCAAAAAGAGAAAACTTTATCAGGGAACATATGGCACATACTATGACTAGAACGTGTGAAACGTCAGAAATGCGTCAGTTGCAATTCATTCAATATGACCTGTTCCATCTTTTTAATAAAGAAAAAATAAAGCAGGAAACTATTTTATGAAGCCAGTGACTGGGAGTGCCATGTTTGACCCTAACGTTTTCTCTTGTAAATGAGAAGTGGCTTGTTTAACTTTTTTTCGAAGACCCCTTTAAATGTCTGATCCAAATGACTCATTCAAAAACTGTAAAGACTCTAATATGGAACTTATATATTTAGAAAGTGGCATGTAATCAGTACTTCTGATAATTTCTTGACAATTTGATTAAAAAAGTAAATTGTGCCAGTTTTCTTTTTTTTGCAGTTGCAAAATAAGTATCCAAATAATGAATGGAATAATGGTAGGTGTATGAGACAGTTGGATGTATCAAAGAAACAAAACAGGATGGGCACGGATCATAAGGTATTAGAGAACACAGTAATATTCAGATCGATGACAGTACATAACTAACAGTACACTGGCTCTCCGGACTGAACTTCTATATGATGGTAATTATGACAGTAACTGAATGTATAGGTGAAAGGGCACTTCAGACGAAACATCCATATCTCTGCTCAGTGCACAGTAATGACAGACTAATGTATATTTGTGGCTTTAAGAGGACCTGTCACCAACCATGCATGGTGATCTAATTACAGCACTGAATGCAGCATGTCTGCTGCATTCAGGCAAGGGGTCCCCCATCACTTGAGCCCCCTGTACCCTGAAATAATACACTTTGAAAACTTACTTTTTGGAGCCAAATAGGAGGTGGCTTGTGGCTGGAGCCAAAGGGCAGTTTCACACCCCTTGTATGCTTTAATCCGCCCACCGCTGCCTCCCTGATACAATCATTGTCTCCCTTGCCTGCTGCATAGTACACAGAGCTTATTGCAGTGCTGGACCGCTTTGCCACACTCCTGCGGTGACATTACTGCCTTTCCCTGCCCTTCTCCATGATTAACATGGAGCAGGGCGGGTATAAGTGATGAAGCGGGGCAGCCACCTCCTGCTGTGACATCACCGCCTTTCCTTGCCCTGTTGCCCATGTTAACCATGGAGCAGGGCAGGGAAAGGCGGTGACATCACCGCAGGAGGTGGGGCAAAGCGGCCAGCACTGCAATAAGCTCTGTGTACTATGCAGCAGGCGAGGGAGACAATAATTAGCATCAGGAAGGGGCGGTGGGCGGATTAAACATACAAGGGGTGTGAAACTGCCCTTTGGCTCCAGCCACAAGCCACCTCCTATTTGGCTCCAAAAGGTAAGTTTTCAAAGTGTATTATCTCAGGGTACAGGGGGGCTCAAGTGCGGGGGAACCCCTTGCCTGAATGCACCAGACATGCTGCATTCAGTGCTGTAATTAGATCACCTTGCATGGTTGGTGACAGGTCCTCTTAAAGCCTCATGGGCCGTTATTATTCTGCATATCTGATGGGTGGTGTCATTCAGTGATGGATCTATGTAGAGCTGGTGGGCAGTGTGGATCTGGTAATAGATCCAATAAGACTTGTTCACTAAGTAAGGAAGTGTTTAGAAATCTGCAAAATTTAATTTAAAACAAAAAATTAAGAACAATATAGACACATAAAATATATTCTTTTTTGTTTCACTTTGAATATTAGGTTATTTGATTATTTTTGTTCAATAAAAATGCTTCTTTATGGTTTGGGGCACTTAACAGCTATACCAATGAAAATATCGCCAAACAAATGACGTACTAAAATATCAAATAATTATCTTTTAATTATTCAATTATAATCAATTTCCCTAACAGCACTAAAATAAAAGCACTGTTTGGCTAGCTTTAATATTTATTGAAAACTGTTTGTTTTCATATATATATCACTTATATGTAAAATGATAATTGCTACTTATAAGTGTTATATTGTACCAATTTAGTTTAACCAATAAGTACAACATAAGTGGTTTTGAAGCCTTTAAAGGGAATTTAACACCAAGTTTTTGCTTCCCCTATCTGAGAGCAGCATAATATAGGAAATGAAACCATGACTCCAACTATGTATCAATCAGTTGACTCGGCCCAGAAGTGGTGATACAATCAGTTAATTAAGATGATTCTTTCTGTGATGTAAAACAAGTTTTTAAACAGGCAATGAAATGTTTTTCATCACAGAAAAAATCAGCTCCCATCCCCTTCGTAATGTCTGCATACTCTAATATTCTATGAGCCCCAGCTGTAATGTCTGTATACTCTTATATTCTGTGAGCCCCAGCTGTAATGTCTGTATACTCTTGTATTCTGTGATCCCTGGCTGTAATGTCTGTATACTCTTATATTCTATATTCAGATGTAGTATATCCAACCTGTTCCTGCATGGTCGGACACATATATTACACAGGAACACATTTATAAGAATATCTCGGGACACGAACATTTTTTTTAACACATCCAATTTGAAACTCATTTTTATTGTAAGATCTATTCATTACAAGGTTCAATTATTTGTAGCACAACCCCTTTAAGCAAGAGTATGAAAACTGAATTGAATATTTTCATTGGAAATGAGTCAATACATTTCTCAAAAATTTTTTGGGGGACTTAAGTATTTACATCGATTGGGGATAAGCAAACCTATTAAGGTTCAGTTCGGTTCCAGTTGCTGAACTTCCCGATGTTGAGCAAACCTGGTCTAGTTTGGAGTTCAGGTGCTTTTATGTTATCACTGTGGTCAGGTACAGTTGGTGCTTGGTCGGCACAGTGTTTGATCGGCTCGTACTGGGCTTAAAAGGACAGGTTTGGGGTGTAGTGTATGTTTAAAATTAATTTAAAAAAAATCTCTCTCCCACCCCAGAAGTGTGCTAAGAGCTGAACTGCCAATCAGTGACTTCCATTGAGGTTCGGGTCAAGTTTAGGGTCACGAACAGTGCGCCAAAAAGTTCCCCGAACTTGAACTTCCAAAGGTTCACTCATCTCTAATTTTCATAATCAGTGGCACAAATGTTCCCAGAACACATTGCCTAGGTGTTAAGTGCTGGCAAAACCACAGCCCCAGAAAGTTTTATTTGTCCTTGATTTTTTTTTTTTTTTTTTTGGTAGAAGTAAATATATTAGAAAAAAATTCTGCAAAAAAAAATGAACACCTTTGAGTAAAATATTAAAATTATTTTTCAAATGTATATTAGTTTTAAATTAGACCCCAAAATGCACTTGCTGGTATATCTATCAACTATGGTTGATTTATTTATAGTCATCTGGAAATAATAATGTTAATATTTAGATAAACCTTTCTTAGAAGTTCGTTATGCTGGCGTTAATATTATTACGTGATGTTCCGACCAAATATACAGCCAGTATTAATGTTGTATATATGACTTTGTAAATACGGAATGTCAATCATTTATTTGTGAAGATTCCAGCCGCTTACCCGTATTGTGTTTCGCATGCCAGCCAAACAACACCACCCTTTGCTAATCAGAACTGTTAGCTTTAAATTTCACTCTAAACTAGCTAATCATCTTATGTTTTCTGACAGCTTGAATGTTATCGCGAGTTTTTACAATTTTAACATAGTAATGTTAGTAAACTCACACCCAGTCAGCAAATGATGTATCAATGTTGTTCCATGTTATTTTCTTTTTGCTTTCTTTTTGTTTGCTTTTTTTGCTTACTTTTATTTTTCCTTGAAATTTTGGGTGTTATTGCTATTTATGTCACATCGGACAATAGATTATCTGTAGGACATTTCAATTACCGTGGATTTATTTTAGTACATTACAAAAATGGTGAAGGGATATTCAAAATGAACACAAAATTATGCCAAATGAAAACTACTGATTTTAACATTTTTCCTATATCACTGGGTGACAAGGTGTACCTTGATGTGTAAAACTGTACACTATAAAAAAAACTTCGCTTTTTGTCCAGAATTTTTGTAGAAAGAAAGTTAGGATGTGGCATGGTAGTGTTTCGTCATCCATGAAATAAATCATTATTTTATCAAACTGTGTTAAGATTTTCTTCTTGTGCAATTTTCAAGATATGTTATACACAAAGTGGCATTAGAGGTTGCAAACTGTGTGGTGACGGAGTGCTTCAACTTTAATGAAGAGGATTTCATTTTCCCTATGAAGGAACTTCAAGTACAAGTCTTGGTGCTCAAGAACTCAAGAAGCCTCAAGAAGATACTATCCCTAGTTTATTTATGTTTTGTGTGTTTCATTGAATACCTCCGGTTAGAAACCTAAATCAAATCATTATTTGGTGTAACCATTCTTCTAGGTACACTTGCACACAGTTTTTGAAGGAACTCAGCAGGAAGGTTGTTCCAAACATCTTGGAGAACTAACCACAGATCTTCTGTTGATGTCCTGCAATTTCTGCATGAAATTCTACATAGACTCTTTGATGTTCAGTTCAAGGTTTTCTAGTGGCCAAATCATCATTTCTAGGACTCCGTGGCTGACAATAGTTCTTTATGACATTAGTTTTGTGGTCATGGCCCTGCTGCGATACAAATTTGAAGCCAACCAGTGCTTCCTTGATGGTTTTTGCATGATGTATAGGTTTCGGTATCTGCCCATGATTCTCAGGACACCAAGAAATGTGCAATGTTAAAAACCGTATATGAACTGGTCAGCCAAGAAAACTTAGTGCAGTAGATGAAAGACACATCATGCTAACTACTTTTTGAATTCAGAAGATATCCTGCCAGTATCATCAGTTTAGAACTGGTAGGGTCTCAGGTACAGTCATTTATTGCTCGCAGAAGTCTTGCCAAAAGTGGTCTTCATGGAAAAAATATGGCCAAAAACATAAGTTAGGCAGGAAAACAAGGCCAAGCAATGCAACTATACATGAAAACATAAGAATTTATGTATAGAAAAAGGATCAATGTGCTTTTGACTGATAAATTAAAGCGTGAAATATTTGACTTCACTGTTTTCAACTGGTTAACATGGTACCAAGCCCCTTTTTTTCAACTAAATATTAGACAGTAACAGAAGGCAGTTTGTTAGCATATAGTCTGGATAACACTACAATAATTCATATATGCAGTCAACAACAAAAGTGTGGTGGAGGTTACCTGCAAGTTTGGGGCTACAATTCAGCAAATGGAGTTACAGGTTTCACGAAGATGAATGTGGTCGTTAGTGCTGAGGAATAAAGGCAGATACGTATCTGTTATTTTTTACCATCAAGGAGGCATCTGATTGGCTTCAAATTTATTTTGCTGTTGGACAACGACCCCAAATATACAGCCAATATCATTAAGAATTATCTTCAGTGTAAAGAACTGCTGAGCGCTATTCTAAACATTATCAAATCTGTCTGTAATTTTATGAATTGACAGTAGGATTTACACAGCTTGCTCTGATTGTTGCAGTTTAACAATTTTAGTGCCGCTATTGTTTTTTGACAAATAATAAGGGGTGGTGACTCAAGACAAAGAATTAATTCCAAAGCACATATGTAATACATACACTTGAACCCTGACATTTACATACACTTTATAAAAAGACATACCGTATTTTTCGCTTTATAAGACGCACCTGATTATAAGACGCACCCCCAAATTTGGTGAAGGAAAAGAGAAAATAAATTATTTTTAATGTTAAATGGGGTCCGTCTTATAATGCCAGTGTCCGTCTTACAAATCAGTATATATGTCCCTCATCCTGGTACATAAACCCCCCCATCCTGGTATTCCGGTATATATGTCCCCTCCATTCTGGTATACATGTCCCTCATCCTGGTATATATGTCCCCATACTGTATATATGTCCCCATCCTGGTATATCGCTCATCATGGCATACATGTCCCCATGCTGTATATACGGCCCCCCATCCTGTATATATACCCCATTCTGGCATATACATTCCCCCATCTTATCTATATGTTCCCCAACCTGTATATATGCCCCCATCCTGTGTATATGTCCCCCATCCTGTACATATGTCTCCCAACCTGTATATATGCCCCCATCCTGTATATATGTCCCCCATCCTGTATATATGTCCCCCATCCTGTATATATGTCCCCAATCCTGTGTATATGCCCCCAACCTGTATATATGTCCCCATCCTGAAACTATGCCCCCCATCCATTATATATGTCCCCCCATCCTGAAACTGACCCCCCATCTTGTATATATGTCCCCATCCTGCTTATTGCCCCTTTTGTGAATGCCTCTTCCCCATTCCCCCCCTCCGGACCCCAATGGCTTACTGACATGCGGCTGCTGAGCGGGGGTCCGGAGGCAGGTTCAGGAGGATGAGAGGCACAGGAGCAGGGCCGATGCTGCAGCGGGGGCACGGGTGCAGGAGCGGAGTACCGGGGATGAGAGGTGGCAGCAAGCGGTGGGTGCCGCCATGTTTCTTTTGGCTGGCTGCATTCACTAACTGTGCAGCCAGTCAGGTAAGACTTCAACAAAATGGCCGCGGCCATAACGGAGACCTGCGGCCATTCTGGAGTCTCTACCTCTACCGGCCGGCTGCACACTGCTTAGTGAATGCAGCCGAGTAGAGGGAAGATGGCGGCGCCCACCGCTCGCTACTGCCGGTCATCCCCTGCAGCTCCGGTAGGGCAGCTGTGCCCCTCAACCCATGTAAGCTGCCTCCGGCACCCCCACTCGGCAGGCCCCCCTCCCCCTGGTAATATTTGATTATTTTTTTTAAATTGCATATATTTTCACATCCGCTTTTTAAGACGCACCCCCTTTTACCCCCCCAGTTTGGGGGAGGCAAAAGTGTGTCTTAAAAAGTGGAAAATACGGTATATGCATGTTTTTCTCACTATCTGACATGAAATCAGAATAATCCTTTGCCATTTTAGGTCAATTAGGATTACCATAATTATTAATATTTGCAAATGCCAGAATAATGAGAGAGAGAGAATGTTTTAGGCATTTTTATTACTGTCTGCAAAGTCACAAGTACATTTTATAAGTATTTGGCACCATTGCCCATAAAATGTATGACTTGGGTCAAACATTTTGGATTTCCTTCCACAAGCTTCTCACAATAGTTGGTAGGAATGTAGGCTCTATCCCCCTGACAGAACTGGTGTAACTGAGCCTTGTTTGTAGGTCACCTTGTTTGCTCCTGACTTTTAAGCTTTGCCCAAACATTTTCAAAAGGATTGAGATCAGGGCTTTGTGATGGCCACTCCAAAACATTGACTTTGTTATCCTAAAGCCACTTTGTAACCAGTTTGGCTGTATGCTTCAGGTCATTATCCATTTGGAAGACCCATATCTGGCCAAGCTTTAACTTCCTGGCTGATGTCTTGATGTTGATCAGTATTGCCACATAATCTTCTTTCCTCATGATGCCATCTATTTTGTGAAGTGCACAAGTCCCTTCTGTAGCAAAATAACGCCACAACATGATGCTGCCACCCCCATGTTTCACAGTTGGGACGGTGTTCTTAGGCTTCCAAGCTTTTTCCTCCAAAGGTAACGATGTTCATTATGACCAAACAGTTCAATTTTAGTTTTGTCAGACCACAGGACATGTCAACAAAAATGTAGGTCTTTCTTTCTATGGGCATTTTCAAAATTTTATCTGGCTTTTTTATGTTTCCTTTGGAGTAGGGATGGGCGAATCTACTCGCTAGGACTCGTTACTCGGCGAGTAGTAAGGGACTCGCAGGACTCGGTACTCTGCGAGTTTCCCAGTGATTACTCGCACGAGTCCAATGCAAATCAATATCAATCCTAGTTTTGTCAGAAACGCTGACAAAACTAGGATTGCCATTGTTTGCATTAGACTCGGCTACTGTGCCAGTGATAGCAGGGAAACTCGCAAATAACTGCTGTTACATTGCGAGCCGAGTCCAGCTGTCTTCTCTGTGTGCGGCTGCCAGCTCCAGGGTCCTAGAGCCCGCCTGCTCACAGAGATGATGTAGCAGTGCTGAGATTGTTCTCAGTCTGCTCATTCCCTGTGCATAGACATCTATCTATGCACAGGGGATGTAGCAGAGAGGACATCGCGTTTTGGACTACGTCGGACGGAAGAGGATTTTTTTAATTAAAGATGGAGTCCCTAATGGCTTTTTTTTTTATTTCAAATAAAAAATTTTCTCTGTGTTTTTTTAACCCTTTATTGGAGATTCTTAGTGGCTGGGTCAAACTTTGGCCTGACATTAAGAATCTCGGGCTTAATACCAGCTTGTATAACAAAGCTGGTATTAACCCCTTTATTACCCAGCGTGCTACCGCCAGCAGGGCCGCTGGAAGAGCGGGGTTCAGCGCCAGAGGATGGCGCTTCAATGAACGCGCCATCTTCTGGGGCGGCTGCGGGCTGCAATTTGCAGCGGGGGTGCCCAGAAAGCTTGGGCATCCCTGCGCTGCAGATTCCAGCCCCCAGCTGCTTAGCTGTACCTGGCTAGACATAGAAATTGCGCGGAGCCCCACGCATTTTTTTTTTATTATTTCATGAATTTCAGAGTCTCAGAGTCAGAGTCAGAGTCAGAATCTCAGAATTTCATGAAATAATTTAAAAAAATGCGTGGGGCTCTGCGCAATTTCTATGTCTAGCCAGGTACAGCTAAGCAGCTGGGGGCTGGAATCCGCAGCGCAGGGATGCCCAAGCTTTCTGGGCACCCCCCGCTGCAAATTGCAGCCCGCAGCCGCCCCAGAAGATGGCGCGTTCATTGAAGCGCCATCCTCTGGCGCTGAACCCCGCTCTTCCAGCGGCCTGGTAGCGGTGGCACGCTGGGTAATAAAGAGGTTAGGGCCAGCTTTGTATTATAGCTGGCCCTAAGCCCGAAATTTATGGGTCAGCCAATATTAGACATGACCGCCATGAATTTCTATTAAATTGTTTTAAAAAAAACACAAACACAAAGAAAATTTTTTATTACAAATAAAAAAAAAGCCATTAGGGACTCCATCTTTAATTAAAAAAATCCTCTTCCGTCCGACGCAGTCCAAAACGCGATGTCCTCTCTGCTACATCCCCTGTGCATAAATATAGATGTCTATGCACAGGGAATGAGCAGACTGAGAACAATCTCAGCTCTGCTACATCATCTCTGTGCACAGACATTCATGTCTGTACACAGGGAATGAGCAGACTGAAAACAATCTCAGCTCTGCTACATCAGGCAGCAGGCAGGCTCAGGACCTGGAGCTGGCAGCCACACAGAGGAGACAGGACTCTTATCTGTGCGAGTTTCCAGCGATTACTTACAAAGTAAACGAGTCCAATGCAAATAAATGACAAAACTAGGATTGCTTCAGGCTGAAGCTTCCGAGACACTCTGCGATTTGTAATATCTCACACTACTCGCTATTACTCGCTTCCCCATTCAGTAACATTGGACTCCTAGACTCGCAAACGAGTAGCGAGTCCTGGGCTCGGACTTCCTAGAGTCATGCGATTCCGATTAATTTTAGGATTCGCCCATCCTACTTTGGAGTAATGGTTACTTCCTGGCAGAGTGGCCTTTCAGTCCATGGTGATATAATACTTGTTTCACTGTGCATAATGAGACAATCTTACAGTTTTTGCCATTATCTTCACAAGGTGTTTTGCTTTGTTCTTGAGTTGATATGCACATTTTGGACTAAAGCACGTTCATGTATGGAACACAGAAGTCAACTCCTACCTAAGCGATAAGATGGCTGATGGCTGGAAATTCCCAGGATGTTTGTACTTGTGTATAATTGTTTGAACAAATACCTTCGGTATCTGGAAATTGCACCTATGATGAACCAGACTTGTGCAAGTGCACAATTATCTTCATGATATCTTGGCTAATTTATTTAGACTTTCCCATGTTGCTACACAAGAAGAGTGTGTTTCAGGTGTGCATTAAAATACATCCAAAGGTGTGTCTCTAATTAATTTAGATGTTTCCAATAAACCTATGAAAAGCTTCCAAACACATGACATCATCATATGGGCTGTCCCAAATTGTTTAAAGGTATAGTAATCTTAGTGTATGTAATATGTTTGACTTTTGAAGAAAGTATTAGCATGCATTAAAACATTCTCTTTCTCTCTGATTATTCTGGTGTTTGGCAAATATAAATAGTTATGATAATCCTAATTGACCTAAAACAGGAAAGGTTTATTTTGATTTAATGATAGATAGTGAGAAAACATGTATATGTGTCTTTTATACAATGTATAATAAACTTCTGGATTTAACTCATTTCGATAAAAATAAATCCAGAAAATCACATTGTTTCAATTATATAAAGTTATTGCATTTTGCAGAGAGAAATAAAGTATTTGATCCTTGGCATTGGATGTGTGTGGCATATCAGTAATTGGGCCACTGACAATAGTGAGTAGCATGGAGCACTAACAGACACCATATTGTTAACCATGATTTGGAAGTGACATAGATGTACAACCTGACAGAAGTAAATGAGCCACTTTGCAATTATATAAATAGACGTAAAGCTAACACTACACATCACCCTAAAAATACCAGCCCCACAGTCATACATAGTGATGGAAGCATTATGCTTTATGGAGGCTTTTCATCAGCAGGACAGTAAGCTGGTCAGAGATGATAAGATTTATGGAGCTAAATATAGGGCAATTCTAGAGGAAACTGTTAGGGCTGCAAAAGACTTAGACTGGGTGTAGGTTCCCTTCCGCAGCACAACGACCTAAACATATTGCCAGAGCTACAATGGATGGTTTAGGTCAGGGTAGGGAACTCCAGGCCTCAAGGGCCACCAACAGGTCATGTTTTCAGGATTTCCTTAGTATTGCACAGGTGTGTGAATCATCACCAGTGCTGGTGATTATATTATCACCTGTGTGTCTCACCCCAGGTTTGTACCGTGGGGTACTCGGAACCCGGCCCTCTCATCGTCGTCTCAGGCTGCGGGATGTCAAAGTAGCATGACCTGGTCCGTGATCCTTTGTCGGGTGAGCAGTTAAAAAAAGGGCATTGGAAAGAATGGATAAAAATAAAATAAAACAAAAATAAGGTCTCGTGACGCCACCTGTAGAAAGCGGCCGGTATAGCCGTTGCTGCATTCAGGACCTCTGGGATGATTGGAGTAGCAGTGAGGATGGTTCAGCTCTCCACAGGAAGAGCAGATCCCCAGGGCAACCGTATAGTCTATGGATATGCAGGGCTCGTTGGGGGTGCAGGGTTCAGTGTACGGAAGAACTGACAGACACAGGGGTAACAGTCTCCTTTACCTTTACTGAAGTTAGAAGCAGGTTCATTCAGACCACAGTTCACTAGTGGTGTTAAGGGATTCAGAGCCTGGAAGCAAGATGGGGCTTTCCACACCTGGCAAGTTCTGAGGCCTCCCTGTTGCACTGTTCAATGTGGGCCCTGGATGCTTGAAGCTGTGCTGTGACACTCTCCTCTCTTGTCTGTCCTGGCTGTGTGACAGGTGCCTAGAGCCCTTTCTGTGCTACTCTCCTTCACTGTTTGGAGCCCACTGGGACGGGGGTACCCAGTACAGGACCTGGGTATATGCTGGGGATATCACGGCAGTCTTGGTCCGGACCGCGTCCCGGGCCCACAATTAAGGATGGTTTGGGGGGATATTTACAGAGGAGTTTGTCACGACGCCACCCACGGGTTGTAGTCAGGGTGACCACCGCTGCTGCAGAACCTCCAGGGACGATGTTTGGTAGCTGGAGATGTAACAGCTCTCCGCGGGCAGAGCCTGATTCCCCGGGGCAGTGGTAGTAATAGTCTGTAGATGGTGCAGAGTAGGGGTAGTAGTAGTAATGGTGGTAGTTTGTGAGGGAGAGTAGGGCTTGAACACAAGGATCACACAGACTCACTGTTTTGTAGTTTTCCATGTCTTTACTGCAGTTGTTGTTCAGCAGAGTACTGTCCATGGAGTGTGTACCGGGGCTGGGTTGCTTCCACCCTGTCCGGGTCCACAGCTTCCCACTCCTGCGCTGTGTGTGTGGCCCTGCTGCACTTTTAGCTAGGCTGCTGGTCCTCTTTCTCCTCACAGGTACCCCCTTGGTAGGCAACTTGAGTCTTGTCCGTATGTTTCTGACCCCGCCGTGTTGCTTCGCTGAGGTACAGTGTAGATATGTAACCTTCACTATCCCGCTGTTTACTGTGCTGCTTGTGTTAGTCACAGTTTTGGATCCGGTATCCAGTCTCTGCGCTCCTCCGGGGCGAGTTATGAGGTAACTCAACCTCCCAGATGTAACATAGTAACATAGTTTTTAAGGTTGAAGGAAGACTTTAAGTCCATCTAGTTCAACCCATAGCCTAACATGTTGATCCAGAGGAAGGCAAAAAAAGAACTATGTGGCAACACTAAGCTCCACATTGGGGAAAAAACTTCCTTCCTGACTTCAGATACGGCAATCAGACTAGTTCCCTGGATCAACGCCCTATCAAAGAATCTAGTATATATAACCGGTAATATTATAGTTTTCAAGAAAGGCATCCAGGCCCTTCTTAAATGTTAGTAGTGAGTCACTCATTACAACATCATGTGGCAGAGAGTTCCAGAGTCTCACTGCTCTTACAGTAAAGAATCCGCGTCTGTGATTATGATTAAACCTTCTTTCCTCCAGTCCAGAACTTACTTCTTCATAGAAGCTTATCAGATTAGTTTGACAGGAACGGTCCCTCGTAAAACCTTGTTGATATTGGGTCATGAGGTTATTTTTCTTCAGATACTCCAGTATAGCATCTCTTAGAAAACCCTCTAGGATTTTACCCACAGTAGAGGTTAAGCGTACTGGCCTATAATTTCCAAGTTCAGTTTTTGTCCCCTTTTTGAATATTGGCACCACGTTTGCTATACGCCAGTCCTGTGGTACAGACCCTGTTATTATGGAATCTTTAAATATTAAAAATAATGGTGTATCTATGACAGTACTTAATTCCTGCAGCACTCTGGGGTGTATCCCATCAGGACCCGGGGATTTGTCAATTTTAGTGATTTTTAGACGATGCCGTACTTCCTGCTGGGTTAAGCAGGTTACATTTAATTGAGAATTTTTGTTATCACTGATCATATTTTCTGTCATGGGATTTTCTTGTGTAAATACTGTTGAAAAAAAAGTACCGTATATACTCGTGTATAAGCCGACCCGTGTATAAGCCGACCCCCCTACTTTTGCCCCCAAAACCTGGGAAAACCTATTGACTCGTGTATAAGCCGAGGGTGGACCCCAGCACAGGTATACAGCCCCCAGCAGTGTAGTATACAGCAGCCTCCCCAGTGGTAATATACAGCAGTCTCCCCCTGTGGTAGTATACAGCAGTCTCCCCCTGTGGTAGTACACAGCAGTCTCCCCCTGTGGTAGTATACAGCAGTCTCCCCCTGTGGTAGTATACAGCAGTCTACCCCTGTGGTAGTATACAACAGTCTCCCTCTGCGGTAGTATACAGCAGCCTCCCCCTGTGATAGTAAACAGCAGCCTCCCCCTGTGGTAGTATACAGCAGTCTCCCCCTGTGGTAGTATACAGCAGCCTTCCCCTGTGGTAGTATACAGCAGCCTCCCCCTGTGGTAGTATACAGCAGCCTCCCCCTGTGGTAGTATACAGCAGGCTCCCCCTGTGGTAGTATACAGCAGCCTCCCCAGTGGTAGTATACAGCAGCCTCCCCTGTGGTAGTATACAGCAGCCTCCCCAGTGGTAGTATACAGCAGCCTCCCCCTGTGGTAGTATACAGCAGCCTCCCCCTGTGGTAGTATACAGCAGCCTCCCCAGTGGTAGTATACAGCAGCCTCCCCTGTGGTAGTATACAGCAGCCTCCCTAGTGGTTTATACAGGCCCCTGCTCTCCCCCCCCATGGTATATACAGACCCCCGCTCCCCCCCCCCCATGTATATACAGACCCCCGCCCCCCCCCTCGTGGTATATACAGGCCCCCACTCCCCCCAGTAGTATATACAGGCCCCCACTCCCCCAGTAGTATATACAGGCCCCCACTCCCCCCCTCGTGGTATATACAGGCCCCCACTCCCCCCAGTAGTATATACAGGCCCCCACTCCCCCCAGTAGTATATACAGGCCCCCACTCCCCCCCTCGTGGTATATACATGCCCCCACTCCCCCAGTAGTATATACAGGCCCCCCGCAGTAAATACAGGCCCCCCTGCTCCCCCCCTCGTGGTATATACAGGCCCCCACTCCCCCAGTAGTATATACAGGCCCCCCGCAGTAAATACAGGCCCCCCCGCTCCCCCCTCGTGGTATATACAGGCCCCCACTCCCCTAGTAGTATATACAGGTCCCCCGCGGTAAATACAGGCCCCCCCCGTTTCCCCCCCGTGGTATATACATGCCCCCGGTAGATGCCGCACACCTGTAAAAGAATCGCTTTCATACTTACCCTCCTCACTGTCATCGCGCGTCCTCCATCCAGTCTCCTTCCTGCTTCTACCCGGTCATGTGACCGCGCAGAAACAATGACGTCATTGTGGATGCGCCGGCCGCCTGGTAGAAGCGGGAATGAGACCGGAGGAGCGCGATGACAGTGAGGAGGGTAAGTATGAAAGCGATTCTTTTACAGGTGTGCGGCATCTACCGGGGGCATGTATATACCACGGGGGGGAAACGGGGGGGGCCTGTATTTACCGCGGGGGGCCTGTATATACTACTGGGGGAGTGGGGGCCTGTATATTCCACGAGGGGGGGGAGCGGGGGTCTTTATATACAACGGGGGGAGAGCGGGGATCTGTATATACCACGGGGGGGGGGAGCGGGGGCCTGTATTTACCAAGGGGGGGGAGCGGGGGCCTGTATTTACCACGGCGGGGGGAGGCAATGTAATATGCACAGCTCCCCTGCCGCTGATGGACAGGGGGATGCAGTGCATATTGCATTGCACTAATGAGCGGCCCCACGTGACCGGGCGCTCATATTACAGCCTCCCCCCGCCTGCTCCAGCCCCCGGACACCGGCCCCCCCCACACTCAGCCGTATAGTGACTCGTGTATAAGCCGAGGGGGGGACTTTTCAGCACATTTTTTGTGCTGAAAAACTCGGCTTATACACGAGTATATACGGTAATTTAACATATTGGCTTTTTCCTCATCCTTATCCACGATTTCACCCAGACTATTTTTAAAGGGGCCAACACCATCATTTTCTAGTTTCTTACTATTTATCTAGTTAAAAAATATTTTGGGATTATTTTTACTTTCTCTGGCAATGAGTCTCTCTGTCTCAATCTTTGCTGCCTTGATTTGCTTTTTACAGATGTTATTTAATTTTCTGTATTTATTTAATGCTTCATCACTACCTACTTGCTTTAATTCCCTAAATGCTTTCTTTTTGTCACTTATCACACCTCTTACCGCTTTATTTAGCCATAGTGGTTTCCTCCTATTTCTAGCATGCTTATTCCCATAGGGTATATATTGTGCACAGGTCCTATTCAGGATGCTAATAAACACCTCCCATTTGCTTTGTGTACTTTTATGTCTCAGGACATTGTCCCAGTTTATTGCACTAAGATCATCTCTCAACCGTTGGAAATTTGCCTTCCTGAAGTTTAGTGTCCTTGTAGCCCCTCTGCTACACATCTTAGTAAAGGATACTTGAAAACTTATTATGTTATGATCACTATTACCCAAGTGACCTCCAACCCGTATATTTGATATGCAGTCCGGCCTGTTGGTTAATATTAGGTCCTGCAGTGCCCCCCTTCTTCTTGGGTCCTGAACCAGTTGTGAAAGGTAATTGTCTCTCATAGTTTTCAAAAACCTATTACCTTTGCTGGAACTGCTGGTTTCTGATCCCCAATGTATTTCAGGGTAGTTGAAGTACCCCATAATAATGACTTCTCCCTGAGTCGCTGCTTCATCTATTTGCTTTATGAGGATATTCTCCTCCACCTCCATTATTGTTGGGGACTTATAACAAACCCCTATCAGTAATTTATTATTTTTTCCCCCTCCCCTTATCTCCACCCACAGGGACTCTACATTTCCATTAGATTCACCTACATTATCATGCAGGATGGGTTTTAAGGATGATTTTACATATAAACATACACCTCCTCCTCGCTTATTTGTACGGTCATTTCTGAACAGACAATAGCCCTGTAAATTAACAGCCCAGTCATGGCTCTCATCCAGCCATGTCTCTGAAATCCCCAACATGTCATAATTATTTTCCAACAAAATCAATTCTAATTCCTCCATTTCGTTGGTGAGGCTTCTGGCATTAGTGTACATGCACTTTATGCATCTCTCTTTACCTCTATTCCTTCCTACTATTTGACTGTTCTAACCCCCAATTTTATTACTTGTGCCCAGGTTACTATTTACACTATCTTCCCCTCCTATACAATGAATACCCTCCCCCCAATCCCTAGTTGTGTTCTCTTGTTTCTCTGAACTCCTTCCCTCAGACCCTGGCTAGGCCTGGAGTTGAGTAGCAGACTGTGGAGAAGCCTAAGGCAGCTCCTTTACACCACAGTCTTTCTTCCTCAGTCCTCCCAGGAACTGAACTAACTACTTCCTCTCTACACCAGAATATATAGGGGAGCTGTTTTAGCTCCCCCTTCTGGCCTAGAGGCGATAGTGCAGTGTCCAGTGTGTTGTGTGGGGAATTAACCCTTGGTGATGTTACTGTGGCATATTAACCCCTGGGGTGCCACAACAGCGTCTCCTGAGCTTTTTGGTGCGGCTGTGTCTCCTGGCCTTTCTGGTGGGCGAACAACTCTGGTGTAGGTTGCTGGGCATAAAGTCCCTACTATGCTAGGTGCTGAGGTGAGCTGGCACCGCTCCACTTCACACACCTTTTCTCCACTTCCCTCAGACCCTTACCACGGGTCACTCACACTGGCTAGTCAGTATCCTTGGATGAGCCTAGCATGGCTCCCGACCGTAGGATGTCTTCTACAGTCCTACTAGGAACTGAACCACCTGACCCCACTCAGACAGGTGTCTTTTATACTGATAACAAGTTCATACAGGTGCCTGTACTACAGGTAATGTGTAGAGGACAGAGGAGCCTCTTAAAGAAGAAGTTACAGGTCTGTGAGAGCCAGAAATATTACTTGTTTGTAGGTAACCAAATAATTATTTTCCACCGAAATTTTAAAAAAAACCTCTTTCCAGATCAGACAATGTGATTTTCAGGATTTGTTTTCTCATTTTGACTCTCATAGTTGAGGTCTACCTATGATGTCAATTACAGCAAGCAGCAGCAAGGAAGCACAATATTTTTTACACAAATAACAATGTAAAATC
Source organism: Allobates femoralis (assembly GCA_033576535.1). NCBI lineage: Eukaryota > Metazoa > Chordata > Amphibia > Anura > Aromobatidae > Allobates > Allobates femoralis. The sequence goes on from JARQOC010000005.1 coordinate 503,787,917, forward strand.
AATGTCAGTCAAACACGATGTGCTTTACTTGCCCTAAGCAACTGTGCAGAGTATTTTTTTGCAATTTTTGTGCATTCATTGTACATATACCATATATACTCGTGTATAAGCCGAGTTTTTCAGCCCAAAAATTGGGCTGAAAAGTCTCCCCTCGGCTTATACACGGGTCAATACGGTAGGCTGCTGTGGTAGGGGCTGTGTCCGGGGCTGGGGAGGCTGGAGGAGGCGGGGGGAGGCTGCTGTATGAGCGCCCCGTCACGTGGGGCCGCTCATTATATATGCACTGCTTCCCCCTGTCAATCAGCGGCAGGGGGAAGTAGTGCATATCTAAATATATGGCCCCCAAATGCTGGCACTTGCCCCCCTCCGTTGTAAGGCCCCCCCGGCTGTTTATCTTAGGATCCCTGGTATTCTGTATCGCGCAGGTCCCTCCGTGCTCCCGTCCTCCGTGTTCCCGTCCTCGGCAGCATCGGGGGTCATGTGACCTGCGCGATGCAGAAGACCAGGGATGGTAAGTTAAGCAGCCGGGGGGGGCTTACAACGGAGGGAGGCAAGTGCCAGCATTTGGGGCTGCTATATACACCACTAGGGCTGCTGTATACACCACTGGGGCTGCTGTATACACCACTGGGGCTGCTGTATACACCACTGGGGCTGCTGTATACACCACTGGGGCTGCTGTATACACCACTGGGGAGGCTGCTGTATACACCACTGGGGAGGCTGCTGTATACACCACTGGGGAGGCTGCTGTACACACCGCTGGGGCCTGTATACACCACTGGGGAGGCTGCTGTAATACCGCTGGGGCCTGTATACACCACTGGGGAGGCTGCTGTAATACCGCTGGGGCCTGTATACACCACTGGGGAGGCTGCTGTAATACCGCTGGGGCCTGTATACACCACTGGGGAGGCTGCTGTAATACTGCTGGGGCCTGTATACACCACTGGGGAGGCTGCTGTATACTACCACTGGGGAGGCTTGTATACCACTGGGGAGGCTGCTGTATACTACCACTGGGGAGGCCTGTATACCACTGGGGAGGCTGCTGTATGCTACCACTGGGGAGGCCTGTATACCACTGGGGAGGCTGCTGTATACTATGACTGGGGAGGCCTGTATACCTGTGCTGGGGTCCACCCTCGGCTTATACACGAGTCAATAGGTTTTCCCAGGTTTTGGGGGCAAAAGTAGGGGGGTCGGCTTATACACGGGTCGGCTTATACACGAGTATATACAGGTAACTGCAATTGTCTACCTCAGAAACAAAATGACTTGCACATCAGTAAACGCTTACACCACACCAATATAGCATTCTGAAGCAGATGTTGGCTTTTTCGATGAATGCATAAGTAGACATTTCTTATCACATTATTTTTGAAAAGAGGCTTGAAATTTGTTTAAAAAAATTAAAAAGTTTTAAAAATGTATACATGTAACTGTGCATGTCTGTTTTTGCACACCTGTTTTACTTGTTCAATTTCACAAACAAAGCTATAGCTGAACTCAGGTGACCCAGATAGCACCACCACCTGCTTACAGCAGTAGCCAGAAATCAGTCAGTTTCTGAGCCCACCATGAGAGGATGTCGTAGAGGATTGTGGAGGGTTTATAAGGGAGAAATAACGATAGACACGTGGATTGTCATTGTGTTGTTTTTCAAATAAATGATTTGTCTTTGCGTGGTGTAAAATTTATTATTTACTTAGAGGTTCTTAATGGTTGAGTCTAACATTGGTCTGAGCTTAGTGCCAGCTGTCAATATACACCTGACATTAACCCCTTTATTACCCAGTTTGCCACTGGCACCAGGGCAACTGGAAGAATTGGGTACAATGCCAGGAAATGGCACTTCTATGAATGTGCCACTGTCTGGGACAACTGTGGTCTGTAATTTGCAGTGGGGAAAGGCAAAACATTTGGGCGACTGAGGATTTCAGCCTTCCAGTTGCCTAGTTGTACCTGGCTGGCAACCAGAAATACAGTGAAGCCCCCACGTCATTTTTTTAAATTATTTCCAGACAGTTTTTAAAAAAGGGTCCCTTGTATTTCGATTACCAGCCAAGGTAAAACTAGGCAGCTGGGGATTGGTAGCAGCCCATACCTGCCTGCTATAAGTGTGCTGGTGACCAAAAATAAAACAGAGCCCCATCAGCACAAAGTAATGGACAAAAGGCATTTTTATCTGAATTTCTACAAATAATTGTAGAAGAGGTGGCTTCACATGCGGATGACCCTCTGCAATAATAAAGGTTTGCTCTAAAAACACATTTTAAGGTTTTTAGTGCTGCCACATCTGGCACTGTTTCCAAAATTTACACCCTGCAGGTGTCAAAACACCTGAAAACTCCAGGAAGCTTAAAAAAATTCATTTAAATTTTACAGCTTGATACAAGCCAGTGCACCGGATGGGTGGGAACACTCCTAACCATAAGGTTAGGTGTTGTTCCCAGCCAATGGGTCTTCTGGTGGGCATTTTGTCCCCAAACAATCAGGATGGGGATCATATATATACCAGAATGGAGGAAATATACCCCAGAATGGGGATATATGTACCTGGAAGGGGCCCAGAATGGGGGATATTAGTACAAAATTGTGAGACATTACCCCTATAAATGTCAGCAGCAGATCCCCCCTCCCCCATAACAGTGTGTCATGACCACATTTTTTTTGTATTCTTCTTCTCTAAAT
>JARQOC010000005.1:503790710-503846867 GCA_033576535.1 Allobates femoralis
ATACTCTGTAGATATGAACATTAGTCAGGTCACTCAGCAGGAGCTGCAACATACAGCAGGTAGGGGTTTTATATGGTATTATAAGAGTGGAGGTCTACAGAGCATTACCATATGTACAGATCATACGTAAAGAACAATAACACAGTCTAATAACACAGTGGTCTGAACAATCACAGTCTTCTCTGATTGGAGTCATTCACTTTCTTCTTCTTCATCTTGTCCAGACCACTAGCTTACTTAATATACATGTAAAGTTTCATGCAGAGAATTCTTGGCCCCTTACATCTGCACCCATCACCTCCCTCTATCAATAAGAACCCTCATACTTTAACACTGCCATATTGCTGCTGCCGAATGCCAGCAAATGCTATACCGCCAAAATAATAGTTCCTAAAGACACTGGAAAATATGTAAGCAGGAGCTTATGGTAAAAATGAATTCAGTCCCCAGAGCAGGCAACCAGGCCTCAGAACGCTAAACTAATTCATATTCCTAAAAAATGGCAGACCTCCAGCCAATCCTCTAAAAGAGGGGTGGGGAACTCCAGTCCTTGAGGGTCACAAACACTGCAGGTTCTCAGGATTTCCTTAGTATTGCACTGGTGATAATTCCATCCCCTGTGCAATGCTAAGGAAATCCTGAAAACATGCACTGTGTGTGGCTCTCGAGGCCGGGAGTTCCCCACCCGTGCCTTGAAAAAGTTCAGAGACCAAAATTGATCAGACCTGAAACCAGACCCATTAATACACACATGGTCAAAATTGTTGGTACCCCTCGTTTATTGAAAGAAAAACTCACAATGGTCACAGAAATAACTTGAATCTGACAAAAGTAATTATAAATAAAAAATATATGAAAATAAACAAATGAAAGTCAGACATTGCATTTCATTCCTGCTTCCACAGAATTTAAAAAAAAATTAATCTCCTGAAATAGGCCTGGACAGAAATGATGGTACCCCTGAAAATAATGTGAAAAAAGGGACATGTTAAATCAAGGTGAGTCCACTAATTATCATCACAGGTGTCTACAATCTTGTAAACAGTCAGTGGGCCTGTATATAGGGCTACAAGTGCTCACTGTGCTGTTTAGTGACATGCTGTGTACCACACTCAACATGGAGCAAAGCAAGCGAAAGAAAGAGCTGTCTCAGGAAATTGCATAAGACCATCTCTATGCAGCATGATGTTCCAGTGGCTACAGTTGCACATATAATTCAGAAATTTAAGATCCATGGACTGTAGCCAACCTCCCTGGATTTGGCCGCAGGAGAAAAATTGATGACAGATCAAATAGATGGATAATACGAATGGTAACAAAAGATCCCAGAAAAAATTCTAAAGAGATTAAAGATAAACTTCAAGCTCAAGGAACATCAGTGTCAGATCTTACCATTTCAATGTTTGAGCCAAAGTGGACTTCATGGGGGACGACCAAGGAGGACACCATTGTTGAAAAAAAATCATTAACAAGCCAGACTGGAATTTGCAAGACTACATGTTGACAATGCACAATGCTTCTGGGAGAATGTTCTATGAACAGATGAGGCAAAAATTTAACTTTTTGGCAAGGCACATCAGCTCTATGCTCATAGACGGAAAAATGAAGCATATCAAGAAAAGAACAGTGTCCCTACTCTGAAACATGGAGGAGGCTCTGTTATGTTATGAGGCTGTTTTGTTGCATCTGGCACAGGGTGTCTTGAATATGTGCAGGGTACAATGAAATCTCAAAGACTATCAAGGGATTCTAGAAAGAAATATGCTGCACAGCATCAGAAAACCTGGTCTCAGTCGCAGTTCATGGGTCTTGCAACAGGATAATGACCCAAAACACACAGCTAAAAACACCCAAGAATGGCTAAGAGGAAAACATTGGGCTAGTCTGAAGTGACCTTCTATGAGCTCTGACCTAAATCCTATAGAGCATCTTTGGAAAGAGCTGAAACATGTCATCTGAATAAGGCAACCTTCAAACATGAGAAAACTGGAGCAGTGTGCTCTTGAGGAGTCGCCAAAATACCCGTCGAGAGGTGTAGAAGTCTCATTGACAGTTGCAGGAATTGTTGGATTGCAGTGATTGCTGCAAAAGGTTGTGCAACAAAATATTAAGTTAAGGGACCATCATTTCTGTCCAGGCCTGAGATTGTATAGTGGGAAGAGGGAAGGGATTCGGCTGCTACCACCATGACTCACTGGACTCCCTTGGCATCCAGGGCGTGGTGGACTGGCTTCCTCCCAGAATACGCACGAAAGGAAAACGCCAGTGCCACTTCTCAATATTTTTCTTCACTGCTTTAATGGTATTCGGATTATAAAAACATCAGTGTCCACTGAGGGGCCGTGCACCAGACGCGTTTCGGGATTCACCCTTAGTCGTTGGTGAGTCTTAGTGATTTACAAACATATATATACATACACAAAAATAAAAAACATCACACCTGTTTCAATTAGCAACTTCAGTTGTTAACACTTACATCGCCATTTATACAAAGCACATAATACTTTTAAAAGAGGATAATGAGTGGCTTTAAAGCAATGGATTTCTACCTCATATATTTTAACATTGCTTATAATTAAGCACAATGCAGATTAAATAACATGTAAAATCTGAAATGTATATGAATTATAAACCAACTGGAAACAATAGGGGAATAAAAGGAGAAGAGACAAGAGATGGGAGAAGGTTATTATCATATTTCTTATTAATAAAAATATAAAAGATCAGTTTTCAAATTTAACCCATCAGAGTTCTGTGCATCCAATTTGACTATCCAATATTTTTCACGGTTATGTAAATGTCTCTCAGTCTCCCCCTCTATATGGGCCCTTACGTCAGCTGATCTGTGATGACAGATGAGCTGACGCAATGTGGTCCTCAGAGAATGGGCAATGCGCAGCTTGAAGTTGGGCAATACACCTAAGAGGTGTATGGACCCCGCAGTTCCAGAAATTACGCATTTGGCATCATACTCGGAACACTAGAGACGCATGGCAGTATGTCCGCGAGCAGGGGCGTATCTAGGGGAGTGCAGCCGGACCTTTTGCACTGGGCGCCGGCGGCACTTCCGCTTCCACTCCAGTCTGAGGCCGCAGGGGCCACTGGGAGACTTGGTGGCAGCGGGTCCGGTGCGGGGTGACCGCAGGAGACCCTGGAAACTGCGTCACTGGCGGCGGCGCCAGTGTGTGATCGGAGGACGGAGGAGAGACGGCCCGGACGGGATGGGAGACAGCAGGGGTGAGTGACCAAGGAGCCGGGGTAGGAGGAGGGGGGGCAGCAGGGGTGACTGACCGAGGAAAGCCCCCCCGGTCCTCAACCAAGGCTGCAGGGACGGCAAGCTCCCCCCCACCTACCTTGGGGGGGGGCCAAAATAGATCTGTGCCCCGGACGCCATCAAACCTAGTTACACCACTGTCCGCGAGAATACAGTATAACTCTTAAGGCCAGGATGTGACAGAAATGTGAAATGAAGTGAGTACCCATGGCAGGAGTTCACAAGGCATCAGATAGCTAGAGACTAAGTTTGGCCATATTGGCCAATCAGAGGAGGACAATACTTTGGCCATGGGTGGAAGATATGATTTTAGTGGACTTTACTATGGTGCTAAGATGTGTTGTGGTGCAGCAAGTGAGACAAATGGAGGCAGGAACAAGTGAGCATGAAGAAGTAAAGAAACTGTCTTCAGGGATGCTCTGTGTCCAAGAACGGAACATGCACATGCGGGAAGTTGTGTACCCCATATCTACTGTACATAGTTGGCATCAAATGGCTGTTAAATAAAACAACGTTTATTAAGAACTGGTGGTGTCCCTCATTAAATTGGTTAACATTGCCTTCCCAGCACAAGTCCACCAGGACCCCCACTTTCATGTCACGTGCCAAAGTGCAACAGACGACTATAACATCCATAGCTACAACCCGAAACAACATTACACTGTTATGTGCTGACATTGGTGAGGACGCTTTGGATTGGCTGGATGTGGAAGAGGACACCACTGATCAAGGTAAAAGATGTGACAGCAGTCACTTACTCACAGGCAGGTCTGAAGGCAGGGTAGTCAGGTAATACCAGGTTAGGTGCCAGGAGAGCTTCTTGTGGATTCAGGGAGTAAACTGAGGCATAGTCAGGTAACGGTTCAGAGTAAAAATACCAGGAGAGCACATCTTGGATTCAGGAAGTAAACTGAGGCATAGTCCAGGGATATTCCAGGGTCAAAATATAAGGAGAGCTTGTCTTGGATTCAGGGAGTAAACTAAGGCACACTCAGGTAATTGCCCAGGGTCAAAATACCAAAAGAGCATGTCAGGTAAGGGAAAAAACAGAGGAATAGTCAGGCAATAGTCTTGGGTCAGATAACAATGATCAGGACAGGCAGAACACAGAAACAAATGTCAACAGCCCCACTCTAACAGAATGTACAACTGAATCACAAAAAAAGTAGTCAAACCAACGTGTAAAAATACTCTGTTGTAATAAAAAGCAGTAAAAAGCAAGTGCTGCTAAAAAAAGTATTAAAAGACAGGGTATTTAGTTGATACGGTTTTTGCAAAAATGTATATTAAGCCGCTCTACCTCGCCAAGGTAACCCGTATCAGAGCAGTCCCTAGCTGATGTGTTTAAAAACCTGACCATATGTATTGGTATCTATATGAGCAGGATTCAGACAGGTCCAATGTCTGACATGGACTGGCTGCAGAGATGGCTTTTTATGTGCAGGGCTCAAAGGGAGGGGTGGGAGGCTCCCTTATCTTGCAGTAACAAGAAAGAATTTAGAAAAAAACTAATGAGCCATGCACACACTGAACAAATCTGTAAGACATTGTTAACACCATCAAAAGACTGAATCACAAAAAAAGTAGTCAAACGTGTAAAAATACTCTGTTGTAATAAAAAGCAGTAAAAATCAAGTGCTGCTAAAAAGGTAGTAAAAGACAGGATATTTAGTTGATACGTTTTTTGCAAAAAATGTATACTAAGCCGAATGTATAACTGGCAGAGTTCTGGGAGAGACTGCTCAGCTAAGTAGTTGGACAATTACTAGGAATATGGAACACCTAAACAAGCCAGCACCTCCCAGAACCAGGATGGATGACTGTGTTGTCATTCAACTCACTGATAGCCTAGATACCAGTTAGCATACAATCTCTTATTGCACCCTAGTTGCACTGCAAGAAGGAATCATGACAATGTTTTTTGAATGTCATGGAGAAGAACGAAGGGCATTACATCAGGATAGGGAACAATAAACCTGAAAGGGGTAAAAGGAATGAGACCCATCATACCAGTATGGAACCCATTATATCATGATGGGACCTATTATATAAAGAATTGGCCCATTATGACAGTACTAGATGGTGGCCCGATTTTAACGCATCGGGTATTCTAGAATATGTATGTAGTTTATGTATGAAGATTTAAGAATAATGCAATGTGAAGCTGGGTTTAAATCCCATGCCAATATCGCTGATTGGTCGCGGTCGGCTGGGCGCGAGCAATCAGTGAAAGCCCACGCCAATCAGTTCAAATCCCACGCCAATTCTTGGCCGGACTGCGACGGTCACTGATTGGTCACAGGCGGCTGGCGCTACCAATCAGCAACGCGGGATTTGTGTTACAGACAAAAAGACAGAATTAGACGATTATATAGTAGATACTGTGAGGCACCGCCGGCATGTCCCCATGGCTGGGGCGCATCACATGCAGGATCAGTATAGGATCCTGTGCACATGAGCCAGGTTATACCGTAGGTGTGTTGTATAATCATGTCCGGCACCCAGTATGTCAATGTATGAAGGATTCATGAGACCAATGAGCGGCTGAGAGCATTGTGTGTACTGTGTGAACCAACCCGGAAAACAGGGAGTTAAAATAAGCTGTGTGAAAGCTGTAGAGATCAGGCACCAAGATGAGCAGCTGCATAGGAACTAGAGGAGCTGATTACTAGCAGCCAAGTGGGTGTGTCCATGTGGGCGTGGCAGGCACGATAAGAGCCTGCCAGCTAAGTGATTGAGAGAGTGCACAGACTTCTGAGATCAGTCAGCCTGAGTCCAGGGAGAGAGGCAGATCCAGTCTGTGTGAGGGACGGAAAGATATAGTCGAGACCGCCATGAGGAGAGATGGTGAAGGGAGCGAGCTAGCTCCATGCCGGTAGCCAGGACCGGGGTCGTTTAAGCACATGGAGTGGGGGAAGCCGTGGCTGACCTGGTGGACGCTGGACTGGACGTGGGGTGAAACACGCCAAGGAAGGAGCCCGTGGGGAGGCTTGGCCAACCCGTGACCTCAGGTAGCGAGACCCGGATGCGTGCCCGGCAAGACAGCAGTTCCCATGTAACGGAGTGAGCTGTGTGTGAATAATGCCAGGCGGGCGTAACCACTAGTGGGTCCGACTAGGCAGTCGGTAAAGGACCCGTAGATGTATGTGAGGGCTTAGGTAAAAGTGCCCTGAATGAGAGATGATGGCCTATATGTAAGAGCCATGTCTTACGTTGTGGGGAGAGTGACCCAGCCAGTATGGATGAGTTGAAGGTGATCCATCCCTGGTGGACGAGAGGGAGGCTTGCTTGCTGCATGCAGGAGGCACCCGTCCTTCAATAGTATGTACGTGCCTGTGGCCAAAGACAGGGGTCACGAAGGCTCCTAGAAGGGTAACCATAGCTGATCCGGAAGGGTGCTACTCAGACATATGGTACAGTCGTCGACCTAGAGACCTGCCATGGAATGGAGGGTTGGTGGCGACTGGTGGCCCGTACCGTGGTGAGTAGGCCATGGTGATGCGTGGTTAGCCGGATTCTACGGTTGACCAGGTCCCTGTTATGGTCATGGAGGAGCCACAGTCCATGGATGTATTATGATGGGCTGTGAGCGGATGTAAGGATGCATGTGGTCCATGAATATTGTAGGATGGATCACATGTGGTATGTAAGGTCCCGGTTTGGCTGGAGTCCTGACTACGGGTTAAGGTTATATCATCGTGCTGGGTAACTAAAGCCAGGCGGCTGATACCGCCATTGGGACCCACAGGGCCCGTTGATGTGTAGGTTAAATATTTATTATAAATGTATGTCTAAAGTATAGATAGGCCGAAGGCCGTGATCACCACGGGAGCGGTTGATAGAGCTCCTATGGGGAAGGAGTCGTGGTTACAGGACCCCGGGTTACTATATGATATTATGTGCAATATGTATTATGCAATATTATATGTAATGTATTATGTGACGTGTTTGTGTTAAATGTTAAATGTACTACCCCTGGTTATTGATGCTGGTGAGAAATAAACGGGTAGACATTTGGAAAAATTATACACATGTGTTGGCGTCATTACGCAGCAAGCGAGTCCCCCGGCTTGCTACCTTACAATACCTACAGCAGTGCCAGTGTTCAGTGGTGTCGGTGTACAGCAGTGTCGGTGTACAGCAGTGTCGGTGTACAGCGGTGTCGGTGTACAGCGGTATCGGTGTGCAGCGGTGTCAGTGTACAGCGGTGTCGGTGTACACCAGTGTAGTTGTACAGTGGTGTGGGCGTGCAGCAGTGTCGGTGTGCAGCAGTGTCGGTGTTCAGTGGTGTCGGTGTACAGCAGTATTGGTGTACAGCAGTGTTGGTGTACAGCACATCACCAGAGGGGCGGCTGTCAGTGGCTCCGGGTGCCCTCAGCGTGCGGTCCAGTCCCCCCGGTGCTCGGTCCCCCCCGGTCTCCAGTTTGCTTTTATTCGGTCCCGAGCTCTGCGGCCAGATCCAGCTCTTGTGCCCGGCGTGTGCTTGTCTGTTTGTGTGTAAAGGAAATCCCACATCGCTGATTGGTCGTGCCCGGCCGGCTGCGACCAATCAGCGACGTGGGATTTCTGTTACAGAGAGACAGACAGACACGATAAGACGATTATATAGTAGATTAAGAAAATTTCATGAAGCGTGTTCAACACTTTTTCCAGGTGTCATTTCTCTGGTTTGATTTCTTTGCCTGTGAGGATGGAGGAGGCTGTGTGGATGGAGGAGGTTGTGAGGATGGAGGAGACTGTAAAGATGGGTGAGGCTATGAGGATGAAGGAGGCTGTGTGAGGATGGAGGATGCTTCGAGGATGTAGGAGGCTATGAGGATGGGGGAGGATGTGAGGATGGAGGAGGCTGTGAGGATGGAGGAGGCTGTGAGGATGGGGAAGCTGTGAGGATGGAGGAGACTGTGAGGATGGAGGAGGCTGTGAGGATGGGGAAACTGTGAAAGTGGAGGAGGCTGTGAGGATGGAGGAGGCTGTGAGGATGGAGGAGGCTGTGAGGATGGGGAAACTGTGAGGATGGAGGAGGCTGTGAGGATGGAGGAGACTGTGAGGATGGAGGAGACTGTGAGGATGGAGGAGGCTGTGAGGATGGAGGAGGCTGCTCCCCCCCTCTCCTTCAGGCTCTATTGCCTCGTCTGCCTCTCTGCCCCCACCCCCCCCGGCCCATGAGGCTGTCCGGTGGCCCCTGTACCCTCCGGGAACACTCACCGCCTGTCGCCGATATGTGGGGCAGAGGTGCACACTGGAGAGCAGGTAGAGGCGGCCGGGGTGAGCCACAGGCTGGCGCTGGCAACGCGGAGCTCCATGCCGGCATGGAGCTCGGCGGCCAAGGCATTTTGGTCATTCTGTCTGTTTCTCTGTAACAGACATCCAGCATAGCTGGTCGCGGCCGGTTGGGCTCGACCAATCAGCAACGCAGGATTTCCGTTACAGAGAGACAGACACGATAGGGCAATTATATAGTAGGATGGTGTCTAAGATTGGGACCATTATGCCTGAATGGAGTCTAGGATGGGGTCCATTATATCAGGATGGGACCTATTATACCAAGATAGCATTTGAAATGGTTGCCCATTGTACCAATATGTGGCCCATTATACCAGAATGGCGTCTAGGATGGGGCCCATTATACCAGGATGCGGGAACTCTATTACAGAAAGAGGCTGAAGATAGAGGAAATTATTACAGGATGGTGCTAGGATGGGAACATTATTACATGAGGGGCAAAATCATATGTCTATATAGGGTCTAAAACTCTTCAAGGGTCCATACATATGACCAACATGCAGGTGGAGGCCGAGGTCCAACTTTTGCACTGCGGCCCACGGGACTATTTATGTTGCTAGTGCAAGCCCAGTCACATCACGGTAATGCAGACACCCTCACACTGAACCCTTTGTACAGCCGTCTACGAAAATTGAACGAGTGCACCTGGTTGCTTGTTCTTGCTGGAGAGGCAGCACAGACACAACAGAATCTTGCACTGAACTGATCAACCCTGAACCTGCAGGATATCACATGTTATACTATATGACTCTGTATACATAATCCAGATATTATGAGCAGGGCAGGTGTCAGCACCTGGCACACCTGAGCAAGTGCCAGGGCCCTGGAAAGCTGGAGGGGCCCCATTTGTGTAATGGACAGGCAACTGTGATGGTGAGGGGCCCAGCAGAGATTCAAGTGCATCACATGCAAATTAGCCATGTGGAGGCACAAGGAGCAGTGGAGCTTCATCCTTGGCCAGCTGCAGCAGCGTGATGAGGCCATCATACTGTGACCTCATCAGACTGCTGCAGTCAATGAGGAGAAGTACAAGCGGGAGCCAGCAGCAAGGATGCAGCGGCATGAAAAGCATCTGAGGAGGAAATGGGCCCCAGTGGAGCAGAGGGAAGGTAAGATAATTGTTTTTTTTTTACTGTGTGCGGTATGATTAGGGAATTACATGAAACAGGATGCGGCCTAGAAGGGGATATATATACCAGGAGGAGAACCATATATACGAGGAAGGGGACATTCATACCTGGAGCAAGGACAGACATAAGAGGAGGAGAACCATGTATAAAGAAGGGGACATATATACCAGGAGGAGGGACAGATATACCAGGATATGAACCATATATATATGAAGAAGGTGACATATACTAGAAGAAGGGACAGAAATACCAGGAGGAAAACCATATATATGAGGAAGGGGACATATATACCAGGAGGAGAGACAGATATACCAGGTGAAGGGACAGATATACCAGGATAAGAATACCATGATGAGAAATACCAGGAGGAGATCCATATATAGCAGGAAGAGAACTACAGTATATATACCAGGATATATCTAAAGGGTTGAGAATGCGCAAATAGGGTCTTATCCTTTATAGACAGGTGTGAAATGATAATATTAGTATTGCTCACCTGGTACGGTTGTGTAGCACACAACCAGCTCAATTGCTCAAAACATACAGCTGCTGCAGGGACTGTATTTCCACAAGATGCGGTGCTTTAATCACAAGGTGATCGGACAAAGTACCTTTATGTCCGCGCTGCTGCCAGGAAGATATAGATACACCAACGACACTGAACGTCTGGGTACTGATGATATAGATTTATTTTCCGACGCGTTTCTGAGCCACGTACCGGGCTCCTTCCAGTATTAGGGCCGCTTTACACACACCAACTTGGTCACAGAAGTTGGTGTGTGTAAAGCGGCCCCAATACTGGAAGGAGCTCGGTATGTAGCTCCGAAACGCGTCGGAAAATCAATCTATATCACCAGTACCAAGACGTTCAGTGTCGTTGGTGTATCTATATCTTCCTGGCAGCAGTGCGGATATAAAGGTACTTCATCCGAAAACCTTGTGATTATATACCAGGATGGTAGACATATTGCAGGAGGAGAACCATATACAGTTGTGGCCAAAAGTATTGACACCCCTGCAATTCTGTCAGATAATACTCAGTTTCTTCCTGAAAATGATTGCAATCACAAATTCTTTGGTATTATTATCTTCATTTAATTTGTCTTCAATGAAAAAACACAAAAGAGAATGAAGCAAAAAGCAAAACATTGATCATTTCACACAAAACTCCAAAAATGGGCCAGACAAAAGTATTGGCAACCTCAGCCTAATACTTGGTTGCTCAAACTTTAGCCAAAATAATTGCGATCAACCGCTTCCGGTAATCATCAATGAGTTTCTTACAATGCTCTGCTGGAATTTTAGACCATTCTTCTTTGGCAAACTGCTCCTGGTCCCTGATATTTGAAGGGAGCCTTCTCCAAACTGCCATTTTTAGATGTCTCCACAGGTGTACTATGGGATTCAGGTCTGGACTCATTGCTGGCCACCTTAGAAGTCTCCAGTGCTTTCTCTCAAACCATTTTTTAGTGCTTTTTGAAGTGTGTTTTGGGTCATTGTCCTGCTGGAAGACCCATGATCTCTGAGGGAGACCCAGCTTTCTCACATTGGGCCCTACATTATGCTGCAAAATTTGTTAATAGTCTTCAGACTTCATAATGCCATGCACATGGTCAAGCAGTCCAGTGCCAGAGGCAGCAAAGCAACCCCAAAACATCAGGGAACCTCCACCATGTTTGACTGTAGGGACCGTGTTCTTTTCTTTGAATGCCTCTTTTTTCTCCTGTAAACTCTATGTTGATGCCTTTGCCCAAAAAGAGAGAACATTCTTCCAAAACGTTTTAGGCTTTCTCAGGTAAGTTTTGGCAAGCTCCAGCCTGCCTTTTTTATATCTCGGGGTAAGAAGTGGGGTCTTCCTGGGTATCCTACCATACAGTCCCTTTTCATTCAGACGCCAACGGATAGTACGAGTTGACACTGTTGTACCCTTGGACTGCAGGGCAGCTTGAACTTGTTTGGATGTTAGTCGAGGTTCTTTATCCACCATCCACACAATCTTTCGTTGAAATCTCTCGTCGATTTTTCTTTTCAATCCACATCTAGTGAGGTTAGCCACAGTGCCATGGGCTTTAAACTTATTGATGACACTGTGCACGGTAGACACAGGAACATTCAGGTCTTTGGAGATGGACTTGTAGCCTTGAGATTGCTCATGCTTCCTCACAATTTGGTTTCTCAAGTCCTCAGACAGTTCTTTGGTCTTCTTTCTTTTCTCCATGCTCAATGTGGTACACACAAGCACACAGGACAGAGGTTGAGTCAACTTTAATCCATGTCAACTGGCTGCAAGTGTGATTTAGTTATTGCCAACACCTGTTAGGAGCCACAGGTAAGTTACAGGTGCTGTTAATTACACAAATTAAAATTAGAGAAGCATCACATGATTTTTCTAACAGTGCCAATACTTTTGTCCACCCCATTTTTTATGTTTGGTGTGGAATTATATCCAATTTGGCTTTAGGACAATTGTTTTTGTGTTTTTTCATTGAAGACAAATTAAATGAAGATAATAATACCAAAGAATTTGTGATTGCAATCATTTTCAGGAAGAAACTGAGTATTATCTGACAGAATTGTAGGGGTGTCAATACTTTTGGCCACAACTGTATACCAGGACTACATGTTATACCAGGAGGACCATGTGTACTAGGATGAGGACATACATACAAGGATGGTGACATATATACCAAGATGGGCGACATACAGTGCCTTGTGAAAGTATTTGGTCCCCTTGAACTTTTCAACCTTTTGCCACATTTCAAGCTTCAAACATAAATATAAATATAAATTCAAATTTTTTTGTGAAGAGTCAACAAGTGGGACACTATCGTGAAGTTGAGAAAAAATGTATTGCATATTTTACACTTTTTTAAGAAATAAAAAATGAAAAATGAGCCGTGCAATATTATTCAGCCCCTTTACTTTCAGTGCAGCAAACTCACTCCAGAAGTTCAGTGAGGATCTCTGAATGATCCAGTGTTGTCCTAAATGACTGGTAATGATAAATAGAATCCATCTGTGTGTAATCAAGTCTCTG
Organism: Allobates femoralis; assembly: GCA_033576535.1. Classification (NCBI taxonomy): domain Eukaryota; kingdom Metazoa; phylum Chordata; class Amphibia; order Anura; family Aromobatidae; genus Allobates; species Allobates femoralis. Next base: position 503,803,435 of record JARQOC010000005.1, read on the forward strand.
TATAAATGCACCTGCTCTGTGATAGTCTCAGGGTTCTGTTATAAGTGCAGAGAACATCATGAAGACCAAGGAACACACCAGGCAGGTCCAAGATACTGATGTGGCAAAGTTTAAAGCCGGATTTGAATACAAAAAGATTTCCCAAGTTTTAAACATCTCAAAGAGCACTGTGCAAGCGATCATATTGAAATGGAAGGAGTATCAGACCCTAAAAACAAAACCCTAAAATCCATGCTTAAAAAGGTAGTTGCCAAGGATGGGAAGGATTGGGACATGTTGCTGCCCTATTTGATGTTTGCCATCCGGGAGGTACCGCAGTCCTCTACGGGGACTATCCTCCGGACACGTGGCCCTCGTGGTCGCTGAAAAAGGGGAAAAATAAAAATAAAAAGTATTTGTAACGCCACCTACGGTTCCCAGTAATGATACCAGTGCTGCTTGCAGACCTCCGAGGTGATGATGATGCAGCTAGTTGCTAACACTCCACGTAGGTGAAGCGGGATCCCCGCAGCAGTTGTGGATGAAAAGGGATTTAAACAGGGAGACGGCTTGTCAGGTGGAGATGCTGGCAGACAGTCTGTGTTGATGGAGCAAGTGTACGGCTTCTCCGGCGCAGGCAAATGAGACACATCACACAGTCTTAAACTCTACACAGGTTTTACTGGCACTTCAGGCAGCAATTTGTTCTCACAGTTCACAGATACTGCTGGCCTGGGTAGTCACCGGGGGACCAGGATATCACACTTGGAACCCTCGGTGATGTGCCCTTTGTTCCTTTCTTTGTCCCTAACTGCGCTCTCCCTGTCTTCCTTCCTTTAGCGCTCCCGCACGCAGAGCCCTCAGCCGGTTCCCATGGATCCTCTCTGAAAGGTTCCTTTCCTGGACCTCCGGACCTTCTTCGGGACCTTTTGGGGTGTATGCCGGGTGTTGTCCACGACTCCCCTGGGAAGCTTGTGACCCTCCGGTTTGGCGGCTTGGGGATAAACGCCCACACCGCTCTCAGAGCCGGTTCTCCATTCCTGGATTGGGTCTTTCCAGCCGGTGGACTGACCAGCCCGGATTCTGGTGTACCACAACACCCTGGGATCCCCCTTCTTTCTGGGCACCTCTCCTCAGGTGCCTTCCTCACAGGATCCTCTCTAACCCTAGCAACGGATTAACCCATTGGTCCCCTGGTCTAAGGAGTGTGGATACATACTATGAGGGTCCCTTATGTGTCATCCCATGTTGCCTAGCCACAGGGATACCACACACTCTCTTGTGGGTGCAGTATCCCTATGTGGCGTCCCGACCAGTGGGGCGCCACACATACATAAACACATATAACATGTGTACTGTATATCATCTTATGTCTGTACACACTATACATTGTATACCATTACATATTATCTTGTATGTAACAAACTGTAGGCACAGGCATCAGATGTTATATATAGTATAATATACTACTGTTTTAATATCTGGTGTCTGTAGTCACAGTGTATCATATACAAGTTCCATATTATCCTGTATATTGTATGTGGTATACTATGTGCACAGACATCTGATAGCACATAAAGTATAGTATGTAACTCACAATATGGCTGTTAATATCTGATGTTCAGTAGTCATTGTTTAATATATACCATCATATATTATCTTGTACATACCAGCTGATGTCTGCAGTGGCGTAACTTCAGGCCCAGGGGCCCCGATGCAAAAGCTCCAATGGGGCACCCAGTTATTGCAAATCTTTACTAGTAGTAGTCTTTTTCTATAGGCCAAAGGGACTTTTGGGGCCCCCTAGGCTGCTGGGCCCGGGTGCGATCGCAACCCCTGCACCTGTTGTAGTTACGCCTATGGATGTCTGTAGTCACAGTATATCATATACAATCACGTATCATATATGATAACATATAAAGGATAATATGTAGCTAATATATCTGATATATGCACTCATAGTATAATATATACCATCACATATTATCTGTATATGACATCTGGTATCTGTAGTCACAGTAGATCATATTCCAGTAGAAGTGATTAAATTCAGTCACACGAGACTGGTCCAGTGGCAAAGTCAGTAGTCTTTGGCCACTGAACACGTCCTGTGAACCATCTTCTACTCCCAGCTCCACTTTTGATTTGAAATCCTTAAAGGGGTTGTCCATGCTTGTGTTTTAAGTCTGCAGTCACTTTATGTGACTGCAGGCTTGTAAATCCTAAGAGTGTACTAGAGTACTTTGGAGCACATACAGGTACTGGAGTACATTGGAGTACATAACAGGTACTGGAGTACATGCCTTTACAGCACTTGTAAGCGGTGTCTAATTCATTAAGGGGTATGTAGAGATAAGCTAACCTATGGTTATTCAGGTCCACTGAATCCTCACAGACTAAAAAAATCTGGGATCAGGAATCTAAACTTGACTCCAGATAATGAACCCCATACAGATCAATAAGGATGAGAAATTCTGGGCTGTAAAATGGTGGTAGTAAGGGCTAGGGAGATACAAAAGGAAGCAAAATGGGGGTAAGAGCAGGATAGTTATAGTTACCATGTTTCCTGGAAGATAAGACCGCTGTCAGACTCTTTTCTGTGCCCGCTCATTAGGCCTTGTCAATGTTCACTGTTTCCTACAACCACCCTCCATGCCAGCATCTTTGATTGGCTACAGACGAGTATACTGTAAGATAGTGTAAAAAAATATAAATAAAGTACTCCCGCTCTATTTTTAATTATAACCATGGGTAAAACAGTTGCTACAGGCTAACAACCCCAGTGGTGAGCTTTACCATGGCTGTTTATATAAAGTAGAGAGTATCTCATAATTTAGAAAAAAAAAATCGGCTTGGGGTACCCAACATTTTGATAACCAGTGCAGGTAAAGCACACAGCTGGGGGTTGTTATTCTCAGCCTTGGGACGCCCATGGATTTTGGGCCTCCAGTCTAAAACTAGCAGCCCATATGTGGCACCAAACTGGTCGGTGCACCATGAAGGGGTACTGCACCCAGACCAACAAGTGTGGTATTCCAGTGGCCAGTGAAGGGGGAGCTTCGCATGTGACTTTCATCCTGCATCCACACACCTTGCTCAGGGGGCCAATTGGTTAAACCCGTTACTAGGGTAACCGCTCCCAGTGGGAGGTTATAAGGGTGGGTAGAGGAGAGCAGGAGAGTGGCGCGTAGAGTAAGAAGAGTGAGAGAGGTCGAGGAGGACCCTTCAGGGGAACATACAGAGAGGGCACCCAGAAAGAGTGGTGAGCCAGATAAGAAGGGGGAGCCTGAGGGTGTATGCTAACACCCGGCGTCAGACCGTCTACCTACCGGTCTGGGAGGATCCCAGTCCACAGAGCGGAGTACCGGCTTCGAGTGCGGTGCAAGCAAGTTCATCTCTGAGCCGCCAACACCGGTTGGACCAAGGAGTCTTCAGCCTCCAGGTCACCTGTAACCATAACTAGCCAGGACCTACAGAAAATCCCCAGAGTCAGCGGCAATCCAGAGAAGGTTCTTACAAAGGTCAGGAGTTACAGAGAAGAGCGCAGGAGGTCAGGCCAGGTTCTATGCAGGCCAGGCTTCAACACAAGCAAGGAAAGAGGGCGAAGCCGAGGGAACATCTTTGAAAGCCACAGACGAACACCCCATTCATCAGTCACTACCCAGGCCAGCTACTCGTGACTGTAGACCTGTTATTGAACTTTGAAAATGACCAGTAGATCCGTACAGAGACTCAGCTACATGTGTGTGTCATTCCTTCCCGCCTGCAGAGCTGCTACGCTGTGCCTGGGACAACCAGTACTACAGAGAGCTGCCCCGGGGACTCTGCTCCACCTGCGGGGAGCCATACCATCCGGCTGCCTATGCAACATCCCTGGAGGTCTGTGGCAGTGCTGGTGCCATTACCAGATATCGCAGGTGGCGTCACATACACTGTTCTTTTATTATTTTCACTTTTACACTTTTGAGCGACCACCAGTGACACGAGTCCAACAGCAACGCCCGGGATCCGAGTTCCTGAACCCCTGGGAAAGGCCTTGTTCACACACACCTGCGTTTTTGGCATTCTCTGCGTGTTTTAGCTGTTTATAAAAAACGCAGATGCGTTAATGCATGGTACACTTAAGTGTAGCTATGTTTTTTAGCAACACATGCGTTTTTTTTCACCATTCCAAAAAACACTGCATGCACTGTTTTTTGGTGCTGTAAAAAAACGCATGGGTTTTTTAACACGGGGCCCTATGGGAAACGCATGCGTTAACGTATGGCACATATAGGCACCTGCGTTAACGCATATGCGTTTTTAATGAAAAAATGACTAAGTCCAAAAACTTCTCAAAACGTTCAGAACCACAGGGGACACTATTTGGCACCCTTAGAAAAACTGATCCGTTTTTCTAAGGGCTAAAAAAACGCATTGGTATGTGTGAACAAGGCCAAAGTCACATAACCACCTGAGGATTGGGTGCATCTATTAGATGCACCAATCCTGGCACTTACCTGGCTCATCCTGTTTGCCCAGGTGCAGTGGCAATTGTCAAGGTACTAATTGTGAGAGGGACTTTTACCCATCTTTTCCTAAGCCGGTTATAATTGTTGAGCTGGGTTCAGATTGGCGTATTGAACATTTACATTTGTAAGGCTACGTTCACATCTGCGGTAAGTTTCAGTTTTGGCAGATCAGGCAAACCTGAACTTTTGTACTTCAGGTTTGCCTGATCTGCGTTTCTGCAAATTTGAAAAATATATTGGAATCTGAGAGTCCTCAGTGGTTGATACCTTTTAATGGCTAACTGAAAAGATGGTAAACATAGCAAGCTTTCGGGACACTGTGGTCCCTTCCTCAGGCTGATGATGACACAGATTCTGAAGACACTTACATATGTACATTAGCAAATGAAACAAAAATAAAAAAAACTGTTTTAGATGTTATAGTAAATGTGACAGGTGACGTAAACCAGAGTCAGGCTGGGGAGGAAGAGATGGGCCTGGGGTATTGAAACTAAAAGTCTAAGATAAGATAAGCAGAACAACTTGTATAATAGTAGAGGTCTGTGTAGAACAGAAAATACTTAATGAGTTGAGGAAATCAATAAAAGGAGGCAAAGGTGTTCATATAAGAAGTGTCAAAAGTTCATTGTCCTCAAACTGGAATCTGTTGGAAGATGTGTTATCCCCAAATGTCTTTTCAAGTTATATAGAAAACACATGAATCTGTGATGTCCCCAAATGTTCATTCATGTTCTATAAAATGCCATGAATCCATGTGATATATTTAATCCGGTTTTGAATGTGTCAAAGGTCGTTATCAATTTGTATTCCCAAATTCTTCTCTCTCTCTGAGATTTGAAGTTGCTTTTTAAGATGAGCAGATTCATATCAGTTTTACTGTGGTCAGGGCTGGAAAAATGTTTTGCTACAGGTAGGTCCATACACTTTCTTTTATTGAGTGGCGATGAGAATTCATTCTTGTCCTGAATTTATGCCCGGTTTCACCTATGTACATGCCATCTGTTGGGCATTTGGTACATATGATTAAATACACCACATTGCTTGTGGTGCAACTGAAGTTACCTGGGATCTTGTAGTCCTGATCTGTCTCAGGAATCCTTATCTTGTCCGTTGTCATTATAGATGGACAGGTTTTGCACTTTCTCTGGTTGCAGGGAAAGGCTCCTGTTACTGCTGGAGAGAACAGGACGCTTCTGACAATGATGTCTTTTTAGATTCGGAGGTTGTCTAAAACACAGATTGGGGGATCCGGAAATATTGATTTTAGGCATCTTTTTGTAGGAGTGGTTGCAGTTTCCGTGCAGCTCCTCTTAGCACCTCCAGACTTGGATTGTAGGTGACTACTGGAGGAACTCTGTTGTTCTCTTCTCAAGTTTTGTAATGTAGGAGATGATTCCTTGATATTCTGGTGGCTCTTGTAATCTGGTTCTCAATTGCTCCTGGATGGTAGCCCTGGTTCAAAAAGTTCTTTCTGAGGTCCTCAAGGTGATTGTCTCTATGTGTAGGGTTGGCACATATCCGATTGTATCTGATGGCCTGGCTGTACACAATAGAGTTTTTTATGTGTTTTGGATGAAAACTGTCGCATTGGAGATATGTTGGACGGTCAATTGGTTTCCGGTACAGCGATGTCTCTATTTCATTGTTCTGTAGCTTAATGATGGTGTCCAGAAAGCTGATTTCAGTGCAGGAGTAGTTGAGTGTTAAGTTGATGATGATGGGATGAAGCTGATTAAAGTGTTCATGGAACGGCTTCAGCTGTTGCTCAGACTCTGTCCAGATGATGAAAATGTCATCGATATACCGGTAGTAGGCCAGAGGTCTGATAGGACAAGAGGATGAAAAGTCACTTTCAAGCTTGGCCATGAAAAGATTTGCATACTGTGGTGCCATTTTGCTCCCCATTGCCATGCCAGTCTACTGTAAATATATGTTGTCGTCAAATGTGAAGTAATTGTGTGCAGGAGGATACATTTTATAAGCTTCACCACAGAGTCAGCATCAATCCCTGTGTTTTCCAGAAATGTTTTGCAAGCATTTAATCCATCCTGGTGTGGAATATTGCTGTACAGAGATTCCACATCCATGGTGGTGAGGATGGTTCCTTCTGGTAGAGGACCTATTGCTGACAGTTTATTCAATACGTCAGTTGTGTCCTGAATGTAGCTGGGTGTCTCTTTTACCAGGGGTTTGAGAACACCCTCTACCCACCCAGAAATCTGTTTGGTGAGGGTGCCCACACATGAAATGATTGGTCTTCCTGGATTTCCTGATTTGTGAATTTTGGGAAGCATGTAGAATGTGCCTGTTCTTGGACTTTCTGGTATTAGGTCACCAGCTCTTAAGGATATGTCAGGTAGACAAGAAACCAGCCTTTTTAATTCATTGTGATAGTCCTGTGTGGGGTCAGACTCCAATTTCTTGTATTAGTGTGTGTCCATCAGTTGTCTGTTTGCTTCCTTTAGGTAGTCAGATTTGTTCATCATGACTATTGCACCTCCCTTGTCTGCAGGTTTAATGATGATTTCTTTGTTGGTTTTCAAAGACTGTATGGCTCTTCTCTCCTGAGCATTGATGTTGGATGGTTGACTCTTGTGTGCATCTAAGATAGTGGATTTTATCAAATGTCTGAAAGTGTCTATGTAATTATCCAAATGGGGGTTAGGATTAAATTTAGGTGCCCAGTCTGACCTTTACTTGGTTGTCAGGATCTTTCTTTCTTTGGCCCAGTTGGGTTCGGAATCCTCTTTGTCACTGAAATGTTCCCTTAGACGTAATCTCCTGAAGTAATCCTTCATGTCGCTGCACAGTTCAATTTTATCCAGAGCTTTAGTGGGACAAAATGAGAGTCCCCTTGCTAGGTTTGTAATCCGAAAGGTTGATGACACAATTGGATGCTTGACAGGAGTAGTTGTCCAAGTTGTCAGGATTTGTCCTTCTTTTGTTTGTATTGAGTCCTGAATTGATGCACAATCTATGTAATTTCTTTTCCTTGTTATTAATCAGACAAGTTTGTAATTTATGGTAAAATTGTTGTAATTTCTGTTCCATGCTTTCTGTAAGTGTGTTCCTCCGTGCTTCCAATTCCCTCTGGATGTTACTTTTGATTCGTGCATAATGAGTGTTATAGCTTTCTCCTAACCTGGATTAATGAGTGTTATAGCAATATAAATTGAAAAGACATTTGGGGATAACACATCTTCCAACAGATTCCAGTTTGAGGACAATGAACTTTTGACACTTCTTATATGAACACCTTTGCCTCCTTTTATTGATTTCCTCAACTCATTAAGTATTTTCAGTTCTGCACAGACCACTACTATTATACAATTTGTTCCACTTAGCTTATCTTAGACTTTTATGGTGGGTTTACATGCCGCGATATCAGCGTCCAACTCCGACCCAACTCCGACAAAAAGTCACGTTGGTCGCGAGTTGGAGCCGATATCGTTTGTGCGTTGTACGGTTTGAGCGTACAACGCGATGCTGGAACGATGCCAAAACGATATCGGAGTTGAATAGCAGAGCTATTCAACTCCCCGATATCGCATGGCCGTTGTAGCAGCATCGCAGCGTGTGACAGCCCAACTCCGATCTGTACGCCGATGCTACCCATTAACTCCCATGTTAAATGGTCGTTACTGGGTTGGTGGGCGTAGACATCGGAGGGACGTTGTTTCCCGATATCGCAGCGTGTAAACCGCCGATGCGATATCGGGAAAAGGGCTGAAAAAATGCGCGCTCCCGCGCCGTTGCCTCCAATATCGCCGTGATATCGGGACGTGTAACCCCACCATTAGTTTCAATTCCCCAGGCCCATCTCTTCCTCCCCAGCCTGACTCTGGTTTACGTCACCTGTCGCATTTACTATTTAAACTGTTTTCTTTTTTTGTTTCATTTGCTTATGTATATATGTATGTGTCTTCAGAATCTGTGTTATTATCAGCCTGAGGAAGGGACCTCAGTGTTCCGAAAGCTTGCTATGTTTACCATCTTTTCAGTTAGCCATTAAAAGGTATCGTCCACTGAGGACTCTCAGATTCCAATATTTTTCTATCTACTGGCTAACACGGTACACACATTTTTTACCTTTGCAAATTTGACAGATTTTCGCCTTTTTTTGCTAAAAACGGATGCTGCACACTTGCGGCAACACTGTGTTTGGGCTAATGCATTTTTCATTGGAGTTCTGGACATGTACAGCACTTACGTCTTCATCCGCATTCGACAAATCGGGCATTTCAGGAATCGGACAAATATACGCTGCAAACTGTGGTTGGAAGACAAGCTGCAAGTGTTGGATTTGCCAGATCCAGATGAAAACGCAAGTGCCGCACTTGTCTGGAACTCCTAGACAAATGCATTAGACAAAACTCAATCTTGCCACAATTGTGACACATCTAGGTTTTGCAAAAAAGGCGGAATTCTGCAGGATTTGCAAAAACGCTGATGTGAAAGCACCCTAAATTGCATTGCCTCATGGAAATATGATTTTTTTTCTACACAGGCCATCAGTCCATATTTAAAATTGGCCATGCGCTGCGGTTCTCTTTGTGTGTGGTCACTTGTATGGACCATACACGGACTAGTTATACACTAGCCTGAACAAGCCCTAACTAATGTATTTATATCAGAACAAGATGTCTGTGAATAGCAATTTTCACAGTCTTGCCACACTTTCTCAATGGGATTTAGGTCTGGACTACAATAGGGCCATTCACATACACTCCCTGACAGAAGTTATGTCGCTTATCCATAATATAAATAAAAGTGAGGCGCCCCCAGGCCATGGAGTACTCAGGAACCGGATCACTGCTACTGTTGCTGGGGAGTCACAGGGGTCGTGACCAGGTCCTGTGGCCTGGGCGTCAGTTGAAAAAGGGGATATGTACAGGGGAGGTTGTCGTGACGCCACCTGTAGTATGTGGTCAGTGGGGACCACCACTGCTGCAGAACCTCCGGGGATGATGGATAGCAGCTAAGATTGGATGGCTCTCCACAGATAAAGCCAATCCCCGGGGCAGAGTAAATAGTCTATGTGTGGGATGCAGAGCACAAAGAATAGTTAGTCTCACTGTTTGTAGTTTTCTCAGTCCTTTACTGAAACAGATGGTAAAAGCTGCCCACGGAATCTTGAGAGCAACTTGGGGTTATTCTCACCCGATCGGGTCTTTGGCTCCCTTACTGCGCTTGCAAACTGGCTCCTGCTACTGCTTAAGCTAGGCTTCTGGCCCTGTCTTGTCCTGAGAAGTACCGATATGACATGCAACTAGAGTCCTTTTCTTATACCCTGTTCCCGGGTGTCAGTGTCTCTGAACTCTCTCTCCGTTGCTGTGTCTGTGGGTACAGTGTGGCTGGGAATCTGGAACCCCCACCGTTTGGTATTGACTGCCGGCATGTGTGACCCTGCACTGTCTCGGACTCCGGTGTCTGTTCTATGCGCTTTTCCTCTGGGGAGAGCATGGGATTGCTCAACCTCAAGGTGTTTGTTCTTGCTCCTCTCCTCAGACCCCAGCCTTAGGCCTGGAACTTGTCAGCAGACCTTAGGATGAGCCTAGCACAGCTCCTTTACACCCAGGTCTTCTTAACAGTCCTCCTAGGAACTGAACTGAACAAACTCCTTCCCAGACCAGAATATATAGGGGAGCTCACCCTGAACCCGGGCTTGGTCTCCCCTTTTTGGCCTGGAGGTGTTTGTGTTGTGTGTGTGTGTGTGTTGCCTGATGAGAATACCCTTTGTTGCTCTTTTGTGACACCACCACCCAGGGACAGTGATGACACTGTGGCACTTTGACCCAGGGGTGCCACATTCCCCCTTAGTGAAAGGCAGTACTCTGAGACTGTGGCAACATTTCAACAAGGTAAACACAAAGAATGAATAACAATAATATGTACAGAGTCTTAAAATATAAAACTTACAAAAACCAAGAAAATTCAAAAAGAGTTTGAAAAGCAGTCTCTCCAGTGATGAGTCCTTTTTCCATCCGAGCTGGTGGATATTTGCAAGGAGTCTCTACCACAACCAGTCCAGTGGTATGTTATGGTCCATTTTTAAAAGTAAATAGTTCAAGAATATTCAAAAGTTCTTACAGGAAAGTCTCTGTAGGTTCTGGGCTTACCGGTTTCAATGTTACACACATATATAAACATTTTCCCTACGGGTGTCTCGGCTTAGGAAGCCTGGTTTCACTCTTACCACCCCCAGGCACGTTCTTTCCCTTACTTAATGTGCATGGGGGTTAATCCAGTTCCTCCACCCTTCTTGTACACTATGTTTAGCGGATTCTCTTCACATTTCTTAACACTAAAACATATGTACAACTCTTAATTCACATTTTTACACTTTAATCTTTGTACCGTGCTGGGAGATGACCCTGTGTACTACGTAGTGACCTTCTTACTACAAGTGTACCGTTTGTACTCAGTGTTAGGCTATGTGCAGAAAGTGTCTTTCATGTGTTTCTGGTTCTGATGGAGATGTGGATCTGATAGCAGGACTGGCAAGTTCACTAGGACCTGAAATCTGTTCTTCCTGTACTTCCTCTATGGGTTCTACTTCCAGTTCTTCCACTCTTGGAACTTCTTGCTGCACAGGTTCAGGTACTGTTTCAGGTACTACCACTTGAGGAAATGGGAGCATTGAGACTAAGACTGCTCCACGGTAATTTGTCCAGGTTTTTGGAAAATCTCCTAAGACAGTATGGAACACATCTTTTTCTTTCTTGGGTTCAACTACGGGAACTGGAGTGTCAGGTGTCTTCAGGGTTTCAGGACACAATTTTAAGTGATCTCTTGAAAGGGTTGATGTGGTTTTACCTTCATCTTTACTAATTAGGCGCACTTTTGTATTGTCAAAGTTTGATGGGAGAACAGCGTATGGTGTTGGTTCCCATTGGTCATCTAATTTGTTAGTGTGTCTTTTCCTTTTAAGCACTTGCTCACCAGGTTGTAATGGAGTTGCTGGGGCATGTTGATTGTAGGTTTTCTCCTGTTTTTCTCGAGCTTGCTAGAGACTCTTCTCAATGCATTCTTGAACTTGGCGATACTTTTGCTGGCGTAGGGTATCCCAACTGGCTTCTGGAACTTCTGCGTCAGGTTTGAGAATTCCCATATTCAAATCATATGCCAGCTTACCGGGTCTTGCTCTCATGAGATAAGCTGGGGTGCAATTGGTTGAACTCACCGGGACATGGTTATACAAGTCTACCAGGTCTAGTAACTTCTCTGGCCATTGGTTCCTTTCTGATGCTGCTAAGGTCTTCAAGAGGTCAATCACTATGTGGTTCATCTTCTCACATAAACCATTTTTTTGAGGATGGTAAGGTGTAAGGTGTCGTGCAGATCTTCTTACAACCATACATGTTACAAAATTCTTGGAAAACTTCTGCTTCAAAGGCTGGACCTTGGACTGCCAAGACCTGTTCAGGATAAACATGGGGTCTGCAAGAGTACATCTGGAATGCCTTTGCTACGGTTCTTGCCATTAAGTCCTTCACAGGCACCACCACTAAGAAACGGGAATAGTGGTCCACTGTGGTCAAGGCGTCAACATAGCCAGATCTGCTTGGTGTTAACTTGACGTGGTCTAAGGCTACTATTTCCAGGGGTTGCTTGCTGACTATAGACTGGAGTGGAGCTCTCTGGCTTTCTTGATCATTCCTCCTCAGGTTGCACGGGCCACATTTTCTACACCATTCTTCAATTGATCTTTGCATGCCAACCCAGTAGAATTTTTCTCTTAAGAGCACTTCCAACTTCTTCCATCACAAATACCCTGCACCATCATGCTAGGCTTCTAAGACCATTTTGACATCTCTCTTGGGTACAATGATCTGCCAGACCAACGCATGAGTTTTTGGATTGGTATATCTTCTGCACAACTTATTCTGATACAGGAACAGTTTATTTCTTTGCTTCCACAACTGCTGAGCTTTAACTGGAGCATTCTGACCAGGGTACGCATCCTCCTACGTCAGTGATTCCTTGACTAGCTTCACAGCCGGGTCACTGTCCTGTGTCTAAGCCCATCTATGGTGTGGTAATGGGTTGAGTGTTGCCTTCTGATGCTTCTGGTGCACACCTTTTCTGTACTGGGATGCTCTAGGGCCGGTAGCTCTATTTCTTACAGCTCCTCTGGTTCCTCTTCCATGTCTTTAAGGTGCGACATCCGGGATAAGGTATCTGCATTTCCATAATTACGGCCTGCCCTGTACTTGATGGTGAAATTGTAGTTAGAGAGCCGGGCTATCCATCACTGCTCCAGCGCACCTAGTTTTGCTTAGCCCAGGTGGGTAAGTGGGTTGTTATCTGTATAGATGGTAAACCTTGCAGAGGCCAGATAATGTTTGAAACACTCTACTACAGCCCAGACTAAAGCCAGTAGTTCTAACTTGAAGGAACTGTAATTCTCCGGGTTTATTCAGTAGGACGGAGATTTCTACTTGCAAAGGCGATGACTCTTTCTTTACCCTCTTGCATTTGAGACAGTACTGCTCCCAATCCCACATTGCTGGCATCTGTGTACAGAATGAAGGGTTGATGGTAATCAGGGTATGCCAGGATTTCATCCCCTGTCAGGGCCCACTTCAACTTCTTGAAGGACTCTTCCTTTTCATCACGACACTGGAAAGGAGGACTCCGGGCCGGAGACTTCTTAGACTGTCCTACCAGGATGTCTTGTAGGGGGGCTGCCAGCTTTATAAACCCCTTGATGACGCTTCTATAATAGCCAACCAGTCCCAGGACTTGCCTCACCTTTTTCACGCTGGTGGGTCTTGGCCAATCCCTTTTCACGGTAACCTTCCCTGAATCTGGTGCTACACCTTCTGCGCTTACTACATTGCTGAGGTACTGTACCTTTGGTTTCAGCAGGTGACACTTGCATGGTTTTATTTTTATACCATAACCGGATAAGGCTTCAATCACTTCCACCAAGTGTTGTAGATGCTCTTCATATGTCTTGGAGTAAACTGTGACGTCATCCAGGTACAGGAGAACAGTTTCAAAGTTCTTGTGTCTTAGGGAGCACTCCATCAGTCTCTGAAATGTACCGGGTGCAGATTTTAATACAGCTAGTGATTCCTCAATTATTGGTAATGGGTATGCATTCTTGTGTGTAATGCGGTTGATCTGCCGGTAATCTACGCACATCCTCGTGGTCCCATCCTTCTTTTTCACTACCACTAAAGGAGCTGGCCAGGGGCTACAACTGTCTCTTATTACCCCTGCTTCCTTCATCTCTTTTGCCAATCCTTTGCACATTGGTTGTGAGCGGGTGGTACAGGTCTATACCTCTCCTTAATAAGTGGCTGATTACCTGTGGGTATGTTGTGTTCTACCCCTTTGATCTGCCCAAAGAGCATGTTTGGGGTATAATGAAAGAGGAAGCTTGGAAGACAAAGCCAAAGAATCTAGATGAACTCTGGGAGGTATGTAAGACTGCAATCTTTGCTATTCCTGATGACCTCAATAATAAATTGTATGAATCATTGTTGAACCGCATGGATGCAGTCCTTCAAGCTCATGGAAGTCACACAAAATATTAAATATGACTTTAATAGCACAACTTCATTCACCAATGACTTTTGCCTTGCTAAAATCTGACCATTCTGTGTTCATTAAATTATCAATATTTCAGCATTGATGCCAATTTATTTTCTTAACATAAACCACATTTCGGAGATTTTCAGCTTTCAAAACAGTAATTTATACAACCAATTGATAAATTTAATGTCAGGTTATAAGCTTTTATTTACATTACATGGATAAGTGACATAAATTCTGTCAGGGAGTGTACATGAATATGCTTTGATCTGAACCATCCATTGTAGCTCTGGCAGTATGTTTAAGGATGTTGTCCTACTAGAAGGTGAACCTTTGTCCCAGTCACAAGTCATTTTTTCATCCTCTAACAGGTGTTCCTTCAGGATTGCCCTGCATTCAACTCGATAAATCCTTCCATCAACTCTGAGCAGCTTCCACAGAATTGTTATGCACCTAACACACTCACACATGGGGAGTGGAAAAGAGGAAAGGAGCGACCACACTCCATAGATCCCTGTAAAGATTAAAAGACCCTAGTCACACAACTAAAAGCACCACTTTGCACCTGACTCCCTAAAAGGCTGTCAAAGGGTTTCTCGTGTCTCCTGAATGACTTGAGAGGGGGCTGCCACACACTGCCAACAAGGAGAGAGTGGAAGGTGTGCAGGAACAAACACAAACCAAGAGTGAAATACACTGAAATAAGGTACAAGGAGGAAGTGCCAGGAAGGCAAACAAAACCAACACACAGCAAGCATTCGACTGGTCTTTACACAAAGGTAAACCCCTACGCTAAAGGACTGAAGCTCCCAGGGAAAAATCCACATAGAGATATAAGCAGCAAGGAAATGAGGTGAGAGGTGAACATATATAACCCAATCCAGAATGTGATAGGGCAAACGCCAATAGGAAAATGATAGACACCAGGAGAGAAACATCCAAGAAGTAAAAAAAAGACAATAGAAACAATCTGCATTTCGACAGGTAAGAAAAAGGCAATAACCCAGCAGACAGAGAAATGTGGCACCCCTGCGGTCTGGTCACTACAGAGGGGTACTGCACCCAATCCACTGGTGTGGTATTCCTGTCTGTAGTAAACGAGATGGTAAGTCCAGACACCCACAAAAGCACCCAAAACACCCAGTCCCAGGGACAGTGGGCAGATCCGATAAAGGGAGGGCCCAGGTAGTCAGTGGGATGGTGGGGAGAGAGGTGGAGGGTGGGAAGTTAGTAGGGAAGCAGTCAAGAAGTAGAAAAGGAAAGACAACAGGAAGTGGTAAGGCAGTTAGGAGAGAAAGTTGGCGGAGTAGGTGAGAGAGGAAGGACCCGGAGGACTTGAGCGGAGAAGAGACTCATCCCGGGTCCCGGAACAGCAGACTGCAGAAAGACAGAGGGAGCCCTAGAGGCATGGGCAGTGAACAATCCACCCGTGCGCCCAAATCTGAAGTGAAGCAGAGGGGCAGATTGAGAATCAGGGGACCGGCGCTGAAGGCGGCGAGGAGACTCTATGCTCCAACCACAGAACAGGAGGCCATCAGATCTAGAGGAGCTGTGGCCAACTCCCAACACATCCGCCAAGAAGGTAGCCGTACTAGGGTCAGGGGACACAGCTGGTTGCAAGACAGGACCCGTGGCTTCTAGATTGGGGCACTATATGCAGAGGCGCGAGCAGGAGTTAGGCGAGCAGGCAGCACTGAGAAAAGGTAACCTGAGAAGGGAGGAACACGAAGGGGGTGTACTGGACAAGCCATCCTGGTTGCTGTGGACTATCCAGACAGCAATTGACCCAGAACTGTACCCCGGGGTGCTAGCATGGAAGATTAAGTAAACTGGGTTTGGCACTCAGAACTGTGTGTGAGACTGTTCATTTCCCGCCTGAGGAGTGGTAGACTGATAAGCCGCCCAGGTCGCAGGAGCCTGCCTGTGAGATGTGCAGATCCCTCGTCACCGTTGGCCCTCCGTCACCCAATACCTGTACACCAGATGCCCAGGGAACCTGCTCCAGCCGTGGGGAGTGAAGCCATCACAGCTGCCATCCCATCATCCCCAGAGGTCCTGGACCGCACCGGCGGCCACTAATAGCCACATACCACAGGTGTGAAATGACAACCACCCCTAATCTCCTATAAATCCCCTATTCCATAATAACCTCTCACCCCCTTTTTTATTGATCGCTCCGGGGCCACAGACCAGGCCACGCCACCGTGACATCCCAATCCCCCGATGACATCACCAGAGGGGCCTGGTTCCGAGTACCCCACGGCCCCCACGGGGCATGTCAGAAGCTAACTACAAAACAGAAAGTCACCAGATCTAAGCAAGCCATGACAAGCATCATGTTGCCACCACCATGTTTAATGGTGAGGATGGGGTGTTAGGGTAATGTGCAGAGGTAATTTTCTGCTACATACTGTATAGCATTTTGCATTTTGCCAAAAAGATTCTATTTTGGCTTCATATGACCAGAGAACCTTTTTTGGCATGCTAGCTCTGTCCCCTAAATAGCTTTTCGCAAATTGCAAATGGGACCTCTTATAGCTTACTTTAACAAATGTCTTTCTTCTTGCCATTCTTCCATAAATGCCATATTTATGATGCATGCAACTAATAGTGGTCCTGTGGACAGATTCTCCCACCTGATCTGTGATTTCTGCAGATCCTCCAGGTATCAAACTTATTTTTCCAAGCCAATATAGGACACTGTTAGGTCAGACAGGGATGGTTAGGGGTGTGCTTGGTTAGGTAGTCATAGGTTTGGAGGCTAAATCGACCTTACAGGTTCCCTTTAACTCTGCTTTACTCTTCTCCACAACTTTATCTCTGACCTTTCTGGTGTGTTCCTTGGTTTTCATGGTGCTGTTTGATTCCTTATGTTCTAAAACAAACATCTGAGGCCTTGACAGAACAGCTGTAGTTATGCTGATAATAAATTAGACACAGGTGGACTCAATTTACTAATTATGTGACTTCTGGTGGCAATTGGTCACCCAAGATTTTATTTAGGTGTATCAAACTACAGGAGGCTGGATATAAATGCACGTCATAATTTTTTGTTTATTTTTTTTAATACTCAGATAACAATATATCATTTCCTTTTGCATTTCACAAATACTTGCTATTTGGTGTTGGTACATCACATAAATCCCAATAAAATACATTTACAGTTGTGAGTGTAACATGAAAAATGTGAAAAAGTTCATGGGTTACGAATATTTTTTCAAAGCATCTTGTATTTGTTGGAAACATTGATGCTTTAAAGGGAACCAACCACCTCAGATCACCCTAATACACAGTTAGTACATGTCCCTGCACCCTAAGGATACCTTTCCAGCACTGTTTCTGTGTAAAATTTTGCATTAGTATGACTGATATAAAGAGTTTATAAACTTACTAGCCTGGAGACATCTGGGCGTATCCCTCCTTCTGTTATACTTCAGGGCTGTGCATTGCATATCTGTGCTCCCCCTCCCTCCGTGCCTGCTGCCCTGCCCTGATGGGCGTGATCGTTATCTCCTCTGCACAGAGGGAGGGGGAGCACAAACATGCAATGCACAGCCCTGAAGTAAAACAGAAGGAGGGATACGCCCAGATGTCTCCAGGCTAGTAAGTTTATAAACTCTTTATATCAGTTATACTAATGCAAGATTTTACACAAAAACAGTGCTGGAAAGGTATCCTTAGGGTGCAGGGACATGTACTAACTGTGTATTAGGGTGATCTGAGGTGGTTAATAATAGACTTTGGTATACAAACATCAGTCTGCTTGGTGAATTTCTTGACTTTTTGTGGTTAAGGTACCGCTACACGTCGCAACATTGCATACAATTTCACTTGCAATTTGCTGGTTGCAGTGAAATCATGGACACGTTGTTACATTTGTACACAGCAACAAAATAGAACAATGTGTCCATGATTTCACTGCAACCAGCAAATTGCCAGTGAAATTGCATGAAATGTTGCGACGTGTAACCGTACCCTTGGAGTTGGTTTCAATTGAGATTATAGTAAGATGCATAGGGAAAAGATTGCAATTCAGGCTGTGATATTATCTAAAAAAGTCCCTTTTGGGCAAATTACATTTTATCGGCACATTATAGTGAATTTATAAATTAAAAAAGTCTCCTGTGAAATTGAGAATAAAAATATAAAGTTGTAAACACAAAAGTATATGTTTCCCAATAACATTATTACATGTCTTCTTTTACCAAATAACAAGCTGGGCTTTAGTGGTTTAACATTGTTCGTAATAATTGGAGGTAAGGATACAAAGAAATCTGTACAGTTAAGTCTCTTTACTTTTACTGCATTTTATTAGCACAAACCTAGTGTGATCAATAAGACGGCCAGCAGAGGGCGCTCTTACTCTACTTAATAGACATTTTGGTCTTTTGCTCATGATGAATTCCATTTTTTTTTCTTTAAAGATTGTTTTTAATGAAATAAGTTCAAAGATAACGAAGAGAAATTAAAAAGAAACAAAATATGCATACAAAAATGTTAAATGAACATTGTTTCTCTCTTCTCACCCAAGTCCACATTTTAAATGATCTGAATAGCATATAATCATTAACCCCTTTACGTCATATGTCATGTCCCCTTTGATGTGGGCTCTCAGGTTGAGCCCGCACCTTTACCCGCATGTGATGCAATGCTATGCATAGCACAGGTGATCAGATGACGTTACACGCGGCAACTTTTCTAGAAATTTCACTGGTAACTTACTGGTTGCAGTGAAATCATGGAGACATTGTTCTATTTTGTTGCTGTGTACAAATGGAAAAATGTCTCCATGATTTCACTGCAACCAGTAAGTTGCCAGTAAAATTCCTAGAAAAGTTGCCGCGTGTAAAGGTACCTTAAGGGGACTAATAATGCAGTAAAAAGTTTAAAAAAATAAATAAATAGTTTAAAAAATCTAAAATAAACAACATTACAAATAACTCCCCTTTTGCCTCATGCTCTTATGATAGAACCACTCGCAGTAGCTCTAAGGGTACCGTTACACGTCGCAACATTGCATGCAATTTTACTTGCAACTTACTGGTTGCAGTGAAATCATGGACACATTGTTACATTTGTACACGGCAACAAAATGGAACAATTTGGCCATGATTTCACTGCAACCAGTAAGTTGCAAGTGAAACTGCATGCAATGTTGCGACGTGTAACGGTACCCTTAGACTCAACAGGGAGATTAAATGGATCAAAGTGGGAGATCAGAGGCATGTAATAGGGTTATATGCACATGACGTGATCATTTCATGTACTGATATTGAGCCCTCCTTATCTGCAACTATCTGAATTCTTGATGATCTCATACTATAAGTTGAACACCACAAAATTGATAGCTTTCCCAGTCAATGTCCCAGTTGTGGAGAGGTCTTTCTTAATGAAAAAAATTCCCGTTTACTTAGGAATCGTCTGATTTCACTTACTTAGGTCTTAAGGGCCCGTTACACACAACAATATCTTGAACGATATCGTTGCAATGTCACCGGTCTGGTTTCAGTTGAACGGGAGACCAACGGGAGACCAACGATGGATGAGCTCCCAGTGCTGCACAGCAAGCGCTGGGAGCTGGTAACCATGGTAAACAGCGGGTATCTAGGTAGCACCCAGAGCCTAGTTACCGGATGTATACCCTTGTTACCAGCCTTCTCAGCTTACAGGCTGGTATCCACGGTACACAGCGGGTAACTAGGAACAGCGCTGTCCCTAATTACCCGCTGTGTACCTTGGATACCAGCAGCCTGTAAGTGAAGGCTGATAGCCAGGGTATACATGGGGTAACTAGGTGCTGGGTGCTGCCTAGATACCCGCTGTTTACCATGGTTACCAGCCTTCTCCCACTTATCGCAGCCTGGCAGCAGGAGCTAGACATCGTGGAAAGAATATTTTATTCTTTTCCACGATGTCGCTGGTCCACTGATCGCTGGTGAGTCTGCCTGTGTGACAGCTCACCAGCGATCAAATCACGATGTGGCAGTGAGTCAGTTGATAGGGTAGGGGGGTACTTGGATACCGGGACAGATGGTCACTTCGATGGGGGATCAAGGCTGGTCAGTTCCCGGTTCTGTGCCCTGGACCTTCAATGGCGGGAATGGTGGGGGGGATGATGATAACGGATGATGGATGGGGAAATGGTAACGTGACGCCACCTGTGGTACCTGGTAACATGGATACCAGCGCAGCGGCAAGCTGCTGAGGTGATGGAGGTGCAGCTCAGAGTAGTACAGCTCCCCACAGGTGGAGCTTTACCTCAGGGCAGTGGGGGTGGATGAGGGGAATAGTAGTCCTTACCTTTTCTGTGCTGTAGGAGCCCTCTGGGCAGCAGAGCAAATGAGGACAGTCACCAGTTCAGCTCAAGACGGTCTTTTACTGTCTCCAGATGAAAAACAGGTACACAGTGGAGTCTGGTTTACCGGGGATGGGGCCACAGATTTGAGGTAACTTAGCAAAGTCTGTCGGTGGTACCCTCTCACAACTTTCGGGGTCTGTGTTCCTCTCACTCTCATTCACCACTCTGAAGAGCTCCTTCATCAGTCCCTGGTCTCTTACTATTAGGTACAGTCGGTTCCTTACCAGTACGGACGGGAGTGACAACGAACAAATCCTCCCTTCCCTAATGTGTCCTGGACCTCATTGGAACTGAGGAAGAGGTACAGTCTGTGGCGCTATGGCTCCCTTCTGTTGGTCTCACAGCTTGTTGGTTCACACTCAGGGATGGACCTCTGACTGCCTCGGCTCCGGTATGCCGGTGTCGAATCCTGGACTCCCCAGCCGGCTCCAACCGATCCTGGATTGTCCCCTCCATTTCTGGGTCACCCTTCTCCAAGCGGGTGCCCTCCTGTCAGGACCTCTGTCAGGCATGTCCTCTCTGGCTGCCTTCCCAGCATTGTCTGACTAGAATTAGCTCAACTGTCACTCAAATCTCCTGCTGTACTCTAGGCTCCACCCTCTGTACCCACTGAATATACAGTCCCTATGCTAAGGTGGGCTAGTGTATGGGTGCTTAGGACAGACTCCGCATGAAACCCTGTATCCATGACTACGGAGGCACTACACCTAAGGTTTGGAGTGCAGTACCTCCCTACGCATAGGGGCTCCACACACTCCCTTAGTGAAGTACACTCGTCCGCGAGTGTTAAAACCAAACCGGGCTTGAGCTTACATTTTTATTAACATTTTAACTGGGTAACTTTCAATTTAACAACAATAACAATAAGCATTATTCTTGATCTTCCCGTCCGGGAGGCGCATTTCTTATAACGTTGCAAACATATGTTACTTTAGTCCACCTCGGCCCAACGGGGACCAGGTATCAATCTCTGATTTAAAGTTCAATCAGGCTTCATCATAACCAGAAACTGCACTCTATAATACCGCTGCAAGGAAAAAGGCATTATATTCAACTATTTACATCAATTAAACATCTCAATCTTCATACTTGCTCACTCGCATCGCATACCACCCTCGGGGTCCAGCATGCCGTTCATATGAGATGGTATCACCCGATATAGGTCTCGATCCGGGTGTCCTTGTGGACGGTGGGACTCCATATCCCTCCTGGCGACATAGATCTCTGAGTAGAGGCCTTCTTCCCGGGCAAACCCATAACCGCTTCCCAGGTTAAAGGTGGTGACTCTTCCTTTCTTGCGCTGGTGAAGAGGTTGTGGTGGTTGGGCTAACTTGGCAGCCCCCAAATCGAGTTCCACTGCTGGCTGTTTCACTGGTTCGGTGGGGGCGTGGCTTTTGTCAGTTACCGGGTGCTCGGTTTGGGTTGCGACCGACATTCCCCGTTCCCTTCTGAGCCGGAGTTACCTTTGCTGCTCCACCCGTTGGCTTATTTGCAAAAAGAGCTTGGCACTCCAATGCCAGATAGTCCACTCAGCAGTTTCCTGGAGGCGGGTTCGCAGGTCCTGGAATGCTGCTCTCCTTAAGGCAGCATCCTCTCCCTCTCAGGGTACTACTCCATAACCGACATTGAGGACCGCTCTGTGGGATCCCTATTCTCTGCTTAGGTCCCTGGTCCTATACTTGCTCAGGTTTGAGTGTCTGCTTTTCTTTACCTCAGGTGGATTAGATCCTCCTGGTCTGTCCGGGCTTTCTCTACTTCACTTTAGATCATTTAGAGCAGAATTGGTCCTGGTGTCTGGGTGGGCTAAAGGGAAACCAGGTCTATTCCCTTCTTCTTTTCTCCTACTTCCTCCACTGGCCTCCGACCCTCTCCCTAGGGTGCAGCACAGTGTTCCCAGGTCCTGGTCCTGGCTTGATTCCAGCGACCAGCTCCTTCCAGTACCTTCCTCTTTAGCTGTCTCACTGGAACTAACTGCTCTCTTCACTGCTCAGAGCAGACTAACAGGAACTAACTGACTCCTCCCCTCAAGCCTGGATCCTTATAAGGAAACTTGTTTAAGGCAGCAAGTAGAGCTCCCTCTCCAGGTCTGGGGTGGAAGGTGTTGTGTGCTGTGTGTACCAAGGTGTATGTCTCTCCTTGCACTGGTGGGTCCTATGGCAATCCACAGCAGGGGTGCCACAGCAGCGATCCACATTGTTGGTCGGATCGCTGCCACATCGCGGCGAGTAACGGGGCCTTTACTTAGATCACAAGGATTCAAGTCGTAAAAATGACTCTTTTACCTAAAATAATATACCTTTCTTTGTTGCCTCCCTCTAAAAATTCCTTTGGTGTGGATAGCACATTTATTTGGAAAAGCAGGAGACCTATGGAAACGATATATTTCCAGTATAATAATGGTGGAATGGGGGTCCCAAATTTTACTCTTATACCATAGAGCAGCGATACTGGAAGCTGCAAAGGATTGGTGGGCTAATAAGGGTAATCATAGTTGGGTTCAAATGGAATCGAACTTTGCTCCTCAAAAGTCTACCAGAAGTCTACTGGAGATTAATCTTTTGAAACCTTCAAAGCAGTTGTTTCCTTTACAATCTATGTCATCCTTACTCTGGTACTGGAATAGGTTGGATAGGGACCTTCCTTGTTCTTTATATAGATATATTGCGATCACAGCTTTTGAAGCACACATTCCTGGATTGTCCCTTGAGAGATGGGTTACGGCAGGAATAGTGTCTTTGGATTGTCTGAGGGACACGTACTTTTGTACTTTACAGATCTATCCCAAAGATCTCAAATGCGCATATCCGGCTTCTTTCAGTACCTTAAAACATGGTTTATCCTTAATGAACCCTGCACACAAAAAGAACGTGTCTGTGTGAACACGCTCACGCCGCCAAACAATCTAATACAAAAAACCTAGTCCATAAAACGTGTAAGTACTCTGCAGTAAAAAAGTCTAAAATGCAAGTGCAGTAAAAAATATGTAAATAACAGGGTACATGGTCCATACGTTTTTTGCGCATAAAAAGTACTTCAAGCTGCCTCACCTCATCAAGGTGTACCCATATCGAAGCAGTCCTATCTGTTGTATTAAAAACCTGATCAAGTAATGTGTATAAAGTGAACAGGGTCCAAACAGGTTGAAAGCAGCCCTTTGTGTGCAAAGCTCAAGTGAGGGGCGGGGAACTCACATCTCTTGCTAGGCAAGAGGCCTGAAGTACTTTTTATGCGCAAAAAACGTATGGACCAAGTACCCTGTTATTTACATATTTTTTACTGCACATGCATTTTAGACTTTTTTACTGCAGAGTACCGTATATAGTCATGTATAAGCCGACCCGTGTATAAGCCGACCCCCCTACTTTTTCCCCCAAAACCTGGGAAAACCTATTGACTCGTGTATAAGCCGAGGGTGGACCCCAGCACAGGTATACAGCCCTCAGCAGTGTGGTATACAGCAGCCCCAGAGGTATATACAGCAGTCCCAGTGGTAGTATACAGCAGCAGCCCCAGTGGTATATACAGCAGCAGCCCCAGTAGTTAGTATACAGCAGCCCCAGAGGTATATACAGCAGCCCAGTGGTAGTATACAGCAGCAGCGCCAGTGGTATATACAGCAGCAGCCCCAGTAGTTAGTATACAGCAGCCCCACAGGTATATACAGCAGCCCCAGTGGTAGTATACAGCAGCCCCAGAGGTAGTATACAGCAGCCCCAGAGGTATATACAGCCCCAGTGGTAGTATACAGCAGCCCCAGAGGTATATACAGCCCCAGTGGTAGTATACAGCAGCCCCACAGGTATATACAGCCCCAGTGGTAGTATACAGCAGCCCCACAGGTATATACAGCCCCAGTGGTAGTATACAGCAGCCCCACAGGTATATACAGCCCCAGTGGTAGTATACAGCAGTCCCACAGGTATATACAGCCCCAGTGGTAGTATACAGCAACCCCACAGATATATACAGACCCCCCCCCCATCAATATACAGCAGCCCCAGTGGTAGTATACAGATGCCCCAGAGGTATATACAGGCCCCCCCATCTATATACAGCCCCCCCCCCCCCGCCGCAATCCTGTAAAGGAAGAGATTAGTATACTTATCCCTCCACTGCCGCTGTCCCGCCGCCATCAGGATCCTCTGTCTTCTTCCAGCGTCTTCCGTCTACTTCCGGCTTCCTCCTCGGTCGTGCAAGCAATGACGTCATTGCCTGCGACCATCGGAGGAAGCCGGAAGAAGACGGAAGACGCTGGAAGAAGACGGAGGATCCTGATGGCGGCGGGACAGCGGCAGCGGGGGGATAAGTATACTAATCTCTTCCTTTACAGGATTGCGGCGGGGGGGGGCCTGTATATAGATGGGGGGCACTGTATACTGTATACATTGTATACAGTATACAGTGACTCGCGTATAAGCCGAGGGGGGAATTTTCAGCCCAATTTTTGGGCTGAAAAACTCGGCTTATACGTGAGTATATACGGTACTTACACGTTTTATGGACTAGGTTTTTTGTATTACATGGTTTATCCTTGTTTTATAGAACTTTAATTTTGCCGGTACAATCTATCAAGACATCTTATATATTACGGTGGGAGAAGGCTCTGACATTTTCATCCACTGGTGAGGATTGGTGGCCAGCGGCCAGGGTGAGCAAAAAATTCTCTTATTGTATTAATCATTTAGAGTTGAAAAAGATCCATATGCACTGGTATTTAACACTGCATAAACTCTCTAAATTTGATAAGGCATCCCCACCGTTATGCTGGAGAGGTTGCGGTACACTAGGAGACATGGGGCATGTGTGGTGGGGGTGTACTATAGTCAGAACCTTTTGGTCTCAGGTTGAAGATCTAATTGAAAAAATTCTGGAGTAAACTTCCATTTAGACGGCCCTCTAGAAGTGTTGAGCATTGGTTTTAACTCTATCCCTCCGGTGTTGTCTCCTGTCTTGTCCCATATACTGACTGCTGCACGACAATGTCTGTCTAAATGTTGGAGATCTGAGATTCTACCCACTCAAAAGAAACTAATTGCCAGAATTAACTCAGGCTAGGGTCACACTTTAAAATAGAATTGCGTTCACAGCATCCAGATGCGGTGAACGCAATTGCGTTCCCACACATTTTATCAAAAATGTATGGAGGGAACCGCAATGCGGTAACCGGATTGCTCAGAATGTGTAATGTACACTTTATTATCTGGGTCAGTATGATTACAGCAATACTACATTTGCATGTTTTTATGTTTTGCCACTTTTACACCATTAAAACAATTTTAAAGAAAAAATATTTGTTTTTGGATTGCTGTATTCTGAGAGCTGGAGCTTTTTTATTTTTTCACTGACAGAGCTGTGTAGTGGCTTGTCTTTTGCATGACAAGATGTTGTTTCTAGTGATATCATTTTTAGATAGATTAAATAGAAAACACCAGGCACTAGTGTGTCTTCACAGGTCTAATGATTGGGCAATGAATCTCCAGACCTTGGGAGGTGCTCTTGCCAGAAACACAGTTTTCAGTATAAAAAGAGAAACAATGACGGCACTCACCCTCCTGAGTTCTTCGCAGTGCTCTTTATTTTTCCATCTAGGAAGGGTCCACTGGACCCGTCGAAGAGTAACATACCCGAAACGGAGCGCCCGTAGTCCCCCTCCGCCTCTCCTCCCTCCCCTGCACTACTGTAACCCCATTTCGAGATGGAAAAATAAAGAGTACTGTGAAGAACTCAGAAGGGTGAGTGCCGTCATTGTTTCTCTTTTTATACTGAAAGTGATATCATTTTTATTTACATGTATTTTATTCCACTTTTTTTTAGTGGCATGATGAAAAAGCATTTTTTTACCACTTTTTTTTACTGAGTTCACTAAAGGGGTTACATAGTGTGATAGAGCAGGTGATTCCAGATGCAGTGATACCAAATATGTGTATTTTACTGTTTATTTTTTTTTTACATAAAGATATGTATTTATTGGTATTATATTTTTTCTTTTTTTTTTTGCTCTTTATTTTTGTGTGTGGGGGGTGTTTTATTTTTACATTTTTTAAAACTTTTTTTTACTTTTTTGCTTGACCTTAATCTAGTCTGATCACTGATACAATCCATTGCAATGCATCAGCATCGCAATGGATTATATGTCAGTGCTCAACTTACAGCCATGACACTTCACTTTGAACACCGTGCATATGGCTTTCCTTAGTCATGTGACCTGAAAGTCATCAAGGTGATGACTCTGGGTTACCATGACAGCGATTGAGTCCCGTGATCACGTTACAGGCGTCCCAATCGCTTTGGAGAGGAGCATGATGTGCCTCTTTCATCTCTCAGCCACCTAAATGCTGATATTGCTATTGATTGCAGTATATAGGGGGTTAAGTTGCCGGGAGCAGTGTGCTCCTGGCAGTGAGTGTCGGGTCTCGGCTGTAACATCACACAGGCAGAGCTCCTGGTGCTCACAAAATTGCCATGACGTACCTATATGTCATTGGTCGGCAACTCCTTCCCTCCCAAGATGTATATGTATGTCAGTGGTCATGAAGGGGTTAATAAATTATTTAAGTTTAAAAAAATCATGTCATATTGTCACTCATTCACCTTCATTTGAGATGAAGGGGATATTTTGATTTGTTGCCCTACAGTTAGTATCTGCTGAGCAAACTTAAGATAGCTATAGTTTACAGATAGTAAGTGCTACCTTACATGTTACCCAATACTGTACATTCCTACATAACATTCTCTATACCTTATGCTCTACACATTATTTATACTGCTGCATCATATAAATAGAGACATCACATAATATACAAAGATGCTTGACACAGTTAACACTAATATCATGATTGGTGTCTTCAGGGGAAGAAGCAAACAGGTATAGCCCACCCCCTTACATTCTTCTACATGCCATTCAGAGGACACAGCTAGCATGTGGAAGAAGGTGCTCAGGTCAGATGAGACCAACTTAGAACTTATTGGGCCAAATGTAACATTATGTATGACTAAATGTGGGTCCGATGCTATCACATCGGGATGGCGGTGTCTGTACGCTGTCTCTTCCCTGTGCGCTGTCTGTTCCCTCTGTGGCTGTCTCTCCTCATGGCAGTCCATCCTCTCTGTAGCTGTCTCTCCCTTCTGTGGCTGTCTCTCCCCTCTGTGGCTGTCTGTCCCTTCTGTGGCAGTCAAATTAAAATTCTAATTCTAATGAGCTTTATTGGCAAGACTAAGTACATATAAACATTGCCAAAGCAAATGGTAAAAATAGGGGGATGGGGTAAGGAGTCACTGTGACAAGTCATGTGACTGTGACATCACCAAAGGTCCTGTAGGCTTGGAGAGGCAGAAAGGTGAGTAGGAGGCAGTGGAGAGACCGAGTAACGGGGGAGACCGAGTGGGGGTGGGACCGAGCGGACTTCTGGGATTTAGTTTTCTGAGATAATGACCTTTGGGTTTTCATTGGCTGTAAGCCATAATCATCAACATTAACATAAATAAACACTTGAAAAAGATCACTGTGTTTGTAATGACTCTATACAATATATGTGCTTAACTTTCTGTATTGAATTACTGAAAAAAATGACTTTTTAATGATAATCTAATTCATTGTGATGCATCTATATATACTGTATATACTTTATTCTTCATGCTGTCTTCACATTTGTCTTGGTGGCAGTTTGGGAACAATAGCGCTGCAAGCATAAAAATAAAAGCCGCCGTACAGATGTGAACAGATCCTTAACCATTAACAATTTATTTTGTTTTCAAAACAATAGATCTTTTCTCATTTTTATTTTATTAATGGAACACTTGCTATTATCTCTTTTACCACCAAGTGGCAGCAAAAGATTAGAATTTAACCCAGCAGACTATGGAAAGCCTGATTACTTTACTGAGGGAGCAGCTTGTCCCAGAGGAGACCAGCTACATACATTGGAGTTATTAGTCACCCATTTATTGTCCCTAGTGCAAGAACTATGTTCTACTAATTGAGTCATTTTATTTCTTTCCTTCAGTAATGTGCCAAATAACAATTTCACCATCTAAAAACTCCTAGATAATTTTGTGACTTTGCTAAATCTGCTGTAATTTGTCTACACATGGAGCTACGGGATCATACCTGAGGGCAGAAAGATAATGGAACATTTCTGGTTTTATATAAAAAAACCTTTGATTACACAATTAAAAAGTTCAGGCAAAATCATATCACTGCTATTAAATGAGCCTAAACATACAACTGTAGAGGTTAATGTAATGAAGCTGATTGTTCCCTGTTATCCACCCCTACGCAGCGTCCACAGTCAATGGAAGGACCACAAACACTGGTCTTGGGGATAACAGTTGCTTTTAATGCAGCAGGAGCTGGGAAATTCAACATGGAACAACTATATCACAGTCTTTTTGTGGGTAGGCCACGACAAATACAGTTCACAATTGAATACTGACATGCAATTGGGGTTCTGGAGCTCTAAGAGCATGGATGTTTTAGATGTAGTATTTGCATGCTGTTATAGGAAGGTTCAGAGTCTTTTGTGGCTTAGAGCGGAAGGTTAAATATAACAAGAGAGTGGTACAGACTTGGGAATCCTGGGCTAATTTCACAGCTATTCACAGCACGTGTAAAATTACTTGAAGCAAATACAGAAAGGTTGCGATGGAACGGGAGATCCTCAATCTTTTCCAACTGCATGCAATAGGTTCTTTGGTATACTCAGCATGCCCTACTGTTTGAAGAAGCACATGTAGGTCCAGACAGCGAGGATCCAGGATAGAAAGCTTTTAGCATACTGTCTGTGGAAGCCAGAAAAGAATCCTACGCCTTGGGAGGAGCCAGGAAATCTTGTGGTAAAAGGAGTCTCCATGTATGCTGTGTTCCCTGGGGAGTATGGGCCAGGACTTGGGAAATTCCAGCTTTGACTGTCTAGACCAGGGGTCTCAAACTCGCGGCCCGAGGGCCGCATGCGGCCCCTGGGGCTTCACTATGCGGCCCGCGGCCCCTTGGATAACTTAATGATGCATCGCCCCAGTGCAGGGGGCCGCTGCAGTCCCCGCTGTGAGATGACTTCTGTCCGCAGCACTAACAAGCTCTGCCACTCAGCATGATCAGTGCAAGCTTCCAGGCAATGAGAGGTCCGCAGCTGAAAGTAGAATATGACGTCACCTGCAGGCCTCTGGCTGGCAGATTGCATTGATCTTGATGAGCAACAGAGCTTGTCTGAGCAGTGGCTGGAGGACGTCATAGCACAGTGGAGGCCGGAAGTCAGCACAGCGGGGACCGCAGCGGCCCCCTGCATTGGAGCGATGCATCATTAAAGTGAGTGTGTGTGAGAGGGTGTGTGTGAGGGTGAGTGTGTGAGTGAGGATGTGTGTATAAGAAAGTGTGTGCGAGTTTCAGTGTGTGTGTGCGAGTTTCAGTGAGTGTATGAGAGTGTGAGAGTGTGTGTGAGAGTATGTGTGTGTGGGGGGGGTTTGTGTGTGGGTTTGTGTGTGAGGGTGTGTGTGAGTGTGATAAAGTGTGTATTCGAGTGTGTAAAAAGAAGGTAAAACAGGATGGGGGGGCATCACTATAAAAGTAGATCAATATGGGGGACATCACTATAAAAGGGGATCAGGATGGGGGACATCACTATAAAAGGGGATCGGGATGGGGGACATCATCACTAAAGGGGATCAAGATGGGGGACATCACTACTAAAGGGGAATGGGATGGGGGACATCACTAGAAAAGGAGATCAGGAAGGGGGACATCACTAGAAAAGGGGATCAGGATGGGCACATCACTACAAAAGGGGATCATGATCGATGGGGGACATCACTAGAAAAAGGGATCAGGATGGTGGACATCACTAGAAAAAGGGATCAGGATGGTGGACATCACTAGAAAAAGGGATCAGGATGGTGGACATCACTAGAAAAAGGGGTCAGGATAGGGATCATCACTAGAAAAAGGGGTCAGGATAGGGATCATCACTAGAAAAGGGGATCAGGATGGGGACATCAGTAGAAAAGGAAATTACTACAAGATGGGGACATTACTACAAGAAGGGGATCAGGATTTGTACTTTACTACATTGAGCAAAAAATTCTGGTATTACTAAAAATATCACTTAGTCCTACAAGAGATGCGGCCCCCCACTATAAATGTTTTTTTATGTGCGGCCCACCAACCCAGCAGAGTTTGAGACCCCTGGTCTAGACAGAAGCTGGAAGCAGCTCCACCTAGTGAGCCCTGTGACTGAATCACCAGCCAATAACACCCAATTTACATCTCAGATGCCTCTGTAATCAGACATTATTAAAGTGAACCAAACAAGTTGTTTCCCTATAAGCTGCGGCCACCAACAGTAAGCCCTTATATACAGTAATCTAAAATGCTGCATATAAGTCAACTGGCTGATCTGTTTAACGTAAAAAAAAAAACCCAGCTTTTATTATACTTCCCTGGGGGGGGGGGGGGGGCGCTCCGATTAATAGGTATTGCTTGTCTTGATCCGGCACCTTGTCTCTTCTTGCGATCGCTGTCCTCCTTACCTGCTACATGTGGATGATCCTATATCATCCACAGTGTCCTCCATTGCACTCCTGCACACAAACACTTCTCTCTGTGCTGCCGAGGGCAGAGCAAAGAATTGTGATGTGCAGGGGCAGGGAAAAGTCAAAGAATGCCTGCACACACTCACCAAAGCACTTTGCTTTGCCCTCAGCAGGGTAGAGAGAAGTGCACAGGAATTCTATTGAGGACACGGTGTTGATGATATAGATATGTCATCCATATGATGCATGGAAGGAGCATGGTGATCGCAAAAAGAAAGGAGGCATTGGGCCAAGATCAGTGATATCCATTGGACCGAACTGCCCCCCAGGTGAGTATAATAAAAAGTATTTCTCATGTTATACAGATCAGCCTGGGAACTTATATACAGAATTCTAGAATGCTGTATACAAGGCCTTACTGGTGGTGGCCGCAGCTTATAGGGGAAAAGCCTGTTGACAGGTTCTGTAGCTGTCCCTGGCAATTCATTCTTTCCAGGTAATAATTGAGCAACAATAAGGCCAGATTAGCCAACTACAAGATGCAGCTGGAAATGTTGAAAAAAAAGTAATATGTGGGGCGAACTACTAATTCCTATTGACTGGTGCCTAGGCTAGATGGTGGAGAACTACACTACCTGGTCACATGATACAGAGACATCTTGTCACAAATATTGTATTTTAATGATTTCCATTGTATTTTTGATTAAAAAAATCGTTTTGCCAACATTTTTAGCAAAGAATTCCACACTGTTCGACTTGCACACAATTGATTGCAGTATTACTGACTGGCAATTTATAAATCTTAATTTTATAAAACAATTCCCAGCAGTCCTCAACAGACTAAGGCTGCTTTCACATCAGCGGTAATCGCTGATCGCGGCAATTGCAGTGAAAAAAACGCAACTGCCGCGATTACCACATAACGGCCGCCCTTGCGGTTCACTTGCGGCAAGCACGTTTTTTCAACGCAATTGCTGTGATCAGCGATTACCGCTGATGTGAAAGGGGCCTTAGACTGTTTCACTTGGCGCATTCTGTTCTGCAAATAATCTGGTTATCATTAGTGATGAGCGAGTACTAAAATGCTCGGGTGCTCGAAGCTCGGGCCGAGCATCCCGAGATACTCGTGTACTCGGCCCGAGTAACGAGCCCAATGTTATCCTATGGGAGACACGAGTATTTTTATGAAATGACTGCCGGCTGCCTGGAAAAACCCTAAAAATGTCACAAAAGTCTCAGAAGAGTGCTGAAATGACATGGCAACACCATGGGGAAGACCCCTGGAAGCATTTCTCACTCAAAAGTCACAGCTGTGAACAATGTTGTCCGAGTTTCACGCCAATTTTACGGAGTCACCAGAAAACCTTCCAAAATGACACCAAAATGAATATTTAGTTTGGAAATGTTAAGGGCACATACCCAATAGTGAGATACAGCTGGTGTATGTTACTTTTTGTGATTACATAAAAGATTTTACGTGAAAACATTGTGCGACACTCCGATGACCCTGACAAGAGACATACATGAAGCCCTGTCTACAAATAAAGTGCCCATTTTGAGGAACTGGGTCTATTGTAGTATCTTCCTTTGCAAGGGCAGTCAAAAATTGGGAGGTTCACCAATGCCCCTGGATACAGACATGCAGGATGGCCTGTAAACAAGAACTGGGTGTATTGTAGTATAGCCCTTTTGTCAGGGCAGCCAAAAATTGGGAGGTTCAACAATGACCCATGCTTACAGACATCTAGTAGGGCCTGTAACCCTCAAGTGGGTGTATTTTTAGTATAGCCCTTTGGTCAGGGCAGCCAAAAATTGGGAGGTTCAACAATGACCCATGCTTACAGACATCTAGTAGGGCCTGTAACCCTCAAGTGGGTGTATTTAAGTATAGCCCTTTGGTCAGGGCAGCCAAAAAATGGGAGGTTCAACAATGACCCATGCTTACAGACATCTAGTAGGGCCTGTAACCCTCAAATGGGTGTATTTTAGTATAGCCCTTTGGTCAGGGCAGCCAAAAATTGGGAGGTTCAACAATGACCCAT
Source organism: Allobates femoralis (assembly GCA_033576535.1). Classification (NCBI taxonomy): domain Eukaryota; kingdom Metazoa; phylum Chordata; class Amphibia; order Anura; family Aromobatidae; genus Allobates; species Allobates femoralis. The sequence goes on from JARQOC010000005.1 coordinate 503,836,389, forward strand.
GCTTACAGACATCTAGTAGGGCCTGTAACCCTCAAGTGGGTGTATTTAAGTATAGCCCTTTGGTCAGGGCAGCCAAAAAATGGGAGGTTCAACAATGACCCATGCTTACAGACATGTAGTAGGGCCTGTAACCCTCAAGTGGGTGTATTTAAGTATAGCCCTTTGGTCAGGGCAGCCAAAAATTGGGAGGTTCAACAATGACCCATGCTTACAGACATGTAGTAGGGCCTATAACCCTCAAGTGGGTGTATTTAAGTATAGCCCTTTGGTCAGGGCAGCCAAAAAATGGGAGGTTCAACAATGACCCATGCTTACAGACATGTAGTAGGGCCTGTAACCCTCAAGTGGGTGTATTTAAGTATAGCCCTTTGGTCAGGGCAGCCAAAAAATTGGAGGCTCAACAATGACCCATGCTTACAGACATGTAGTAGGGCCTGTAACCCTCAAGTGGGTGTATTTAAGTATAGCCCTTTGGTCAGGGCAGCCAAAAATTGGGAGGTTCAACAATGACCCATGCTTACAGACATGTAGTAGGGCCTGTAACCCTCAAGTGGGTGTATTTAAGTATAGCCCTTTGGTCAGGGCAGCCAAAAAATGGGAGGCTCCTCTTTGTCCCTGGATAGAGACGTGCAGGAGGGCCTGTAACCCTCAAGTGGGTGTATTTAAGTATAGCCCTTTGGTCAGGGCAGCCAAAAAATGGGAGGTTCAACAATGACCCATGCTTACAGACATGTAGTAGGGCCTGTAACCCTCAAGTGGGTGTATTTTAGTATAGCCCTTTGGTCAGGGCAGCCAAAAATTGGGAGGCTCCTCTTTGTCCCTGGATAGAGACGTGCAGGAGGGCCTGTAACCCTCAAGTGGGTGTATTTAAGTATAGCCCTTTGGTCAGGGCAGCCAAAAAATGGGAGGTTCAACAATGACCCATGCTTACAGACATGTAGTAGGGCCTGTAACCCTCAAGTGGGTGTATTTTAGTATAGCCCTTTGGTCAGGGCAGCCAAAAAATGGGAGGTTCCACAATGACCCATGCTTACAGACATCTAGTAGGGCCTGTAACCCTCAAGTGGGTGTATTTTAGTATAGCCCTTTGGTCAGGGCAGCCAAAAATTGGGAGGCTCCTCTTTGTCCCTGGATAGAGACGTGCTGGAGGGCCTCAAAACATTTTTCACATTGAAAAGATGCGGGTATCCTGTCTTTGTAATGCCCATTCAAAAAGAATGGGCGTAAAAATTTACCACTGTGGGTATACCTGAAACTACAGCCAAACTATTGTAACGGTCATCATGGTGGCACATGAGGAGAAGGAGGAGCAGTCCAGCGATTAGCCAAGGAATAGGAAGACAACGTGGTGGATGATCCAGTAGCTTACCCAACCTGGCAGGAGTATATGCAGAGCGAGGACAGCAGTGCACAGGGGGAGGGAGGCATAGCATCCCAACAGGCAGTACGAAGCAGGGTCGGGTACGCAGGCATAAGGCAGGCAACCGTTCCCCGGAACAACAACACGACACAAGGTGCCTGTGCAAATGTTAGGTCTTCCCGAGTCTGGCAGTATTTTCAGTTGGCTCCAGATGACTCTAAAAAGGCCATTTGCAACACCTGCCATGCCAGCATCAGCAGGGGTACGAAAAGTAGCAGCCTGACCACCACCAGCATGATCAGGCACATGTCAGCCAAGCACCCGACTTTGTGGAAACTACAACAGAGTCGAGGAGCGGTGCTTGCTGATGTCAGTGCTACGTCTTTGCCTGTTGTGCGTGCGAGCCAATCCCCTGTCCATGCTGGCCGCGAACAAGCCTCCGGCCCTGCACCTGAAGTTGCCCACGTACAAATTACACCACCATCAAGCACGTCCTTGTCCCAGCGCAGTGTTCAATTATCCATTCAGCAAACATTTGAACGCAGGCGCAAATACGCTGCCAACGCCCCACATGCCACAGTCCTGAATGATCACATTTCGCGACTCATTGCGCTACAAATGTTGCCTTTGCGGCTGGTGTAAACGTAAGCATTCCGCGACCTGATGCCGGCTGCTGTCCCACGTTACTCGGTCCCCAGCCGCCACTATTTGTCCAGATGTGCCGTCCCCGCATTGCATAACCACGTGTCCAACAGCATCACACGTGCCCTGAACAACGCTGTTTCAGCCAAAGTCCACCTAATAATAATAATAATAATAATACAGCTTTATTTATATAGCGCCAACATATTACGCAGCGCTTAAATATGTAGGGTTAGAGTACAGAAAATATAATACAGTAAGTAATTACAGTAGAGAACAAATACAGTAGAATAATTGGATACAAAACAATAGGCATACAATCAATGTAAAAAAGAAAATACAAAAAATAAAGCAAGAAATGAAGATGACCCTCCTCAAAAGAGCTTACAATCTACAACGGGATAGGGGTTGCACAAGGTACAGGGGCTTATTGCACTGATGGTCCAGGCATCTTGAGGAAATGGGGCATAGAACTAAGCTTACATGGATGGTCATTATACAGTCTGTGTAGACCTTTTTGGTTTGGTGGAGTTTGTAGAAGAGTAATGTCCAGAGGGATAGCCCATTCACTGTCTACAGTACAAAGGACTTCTATTAGGGAGTATGATAGGCCGCCTTAAAAAGATGCGTTTTTAGGGATCGTCTGAAGCCATGCAAGTTGTGGATAGTCCTGATTTCTTTTGGTAAAGTATTCCAGAGGTTTGGTGCAGCTCTGGAGAAGTCTTGGAGCCGGTAGTGGGAGGATGGGATTATTACCGATGTCAGTAGAAGGTCATTTGAGGAACGTAGAGCGCGAGTGGGGTGATAGACAGAGATGAGGGAGGAGAGGTAGGGGGGTGCTGCACTGTGAATAGCTTTGTGGGTGATAAGAAGCACTTTGAATTTGATGCTGTAGTATACGGGCAGCCAGTGCAATGACTGGCACAGAGCAGAGGCATCTGAGTAACGATTGGCCAGATGGGTGATCCTGGCTGCTGCATTAAGGATGGACTGGAGAGGAGAAACTCTGGTGAGGGGGAGGCCGCTTAATCGAGAATTGCAATAGTCAAGGCGGTAATGGATTAGGGCCACGGTGAGGGTTTTTGTTGTTTACAGGGTCAGAAAGGGACGGACTCTGGAGATATTCTTCAAGTGTAATTGACATGAGCGGACGAGACATTGTGTGTGGGAGGAGAAGGAGAGATCGGTGTCAAACATAACACCCAGACAACGAGCCTGCTGCCTAGGCATTATCGTGGTGCCACAAACTGAGAGAGAGATGTCCGATTTAGGGAGGTTAGTGGATGGGTGGAGCAGAAGAAGTTCAGTTTTGGAAAGGTTTAGTTTCAAATAGAGAGTGGACATGATATTGGAAACTGCAGGTAGACAGTCATTGCTGTTCTTTAATACCGCAGGGGTAAGGTCAGGGGCTGAAGTGTATAACCACAGACACGTGGACAAGTGCTTGTGGGCAAGGCCGCTACATCTCCTTGAAAAAACACTGGGTTAATATTGTGGAGGCTCTGACACAGTCTGATCGAGGGACGGAACACGTCCTTCCCACACCAAGGATAGCAGGCCCTACCTCTGTCAGGGTTTCACCGACACTCTACAGCTCCGGAATGTCATGCTCTTCAGCCTCCTCCTCCTCCTCCTGCTCATCCTCATCCACTGTACCCTCCACACCAGTCCCAAGCTGGAAGCACTGCAGCACTGCCTCTGCGAAGCGGCAACAGGCTGTGCTGAAGCTGGTCTGCATAGGTGACAAACCCCACAATGCAGAAGAGGTGTGGACAGCTCTGAAACAGCAGGCAGATCACTGGCTCACACCTCTGAACCTAAAGCCAGGAAAGGTCGTGTGTGACAATGGACGGAACTTGGTGGCAGCTTTGAGGCGAGGCCAGCCGACGCATGTTCCATGCGTGGCCCACGTGCTCAACCTGGTGTTTCAGAGGTTTCTAAAGTCATACCCAGAGCTGTCTGAACTGCTGGTAAAAGTTCGCCGTCTGTATGCACATTTTCGCAAGTCACCTGCTGCTTCAGCCAACCTTTGCGGATTTCAGCGCCGTTAGCGTCTTATGGCCCACAGACTGGTGTGTGATGTCCCCACGCGTTGGAATTCAACTCTGCACATGTTGGTCAGGATATGTGAGCAGAAGAGGGCAGTTGTTGACTACCTGCATCACCTAAGCCGTCGGGAAATGGTTCAAACTCCACACATAACACCTGAGGAGTGGAGATGGATGTCCGACCTATGTACCGTCCTCCAAAACTTTTAGGACTCCACCCAGATGGTGAGCTGCGATGACGCCATTATTAGCATCACCATACCACTACTCTGCCTTCTAAAACGGTCTCTGCTGAAAAACAAAGGGATGCATTGCAGGCCGAGCGCGATGACTTGGAGCAAGAAACAGTAGTGGGTGTGGGTGAAAACACAGAGTCCAGCCTCATCGCATCACAACGTGCAGTGGAGGACTATGACGAGGAGGAGGAGGATGAAGACATGGAGCAACTCTCTGGCCAAATTGAGGATATGACATGCACACCAGTGATACCCTCGATTCAGCGTGGCTGGCCAGAGGACAGGGGAGATGAGGAGGAGGAGGACAGCATGTTCAGTCATCGTGTTGGTCTGGATACTAAAGTGATGGCTGTTAAGAGTCTGGCGCACATGGCTGACTTTATGGTAAGCTGCCTGCCTCGTGACCCTCGCGTTCAGAACATCTTGGCCGACAATCAGTACTGGTTGGCAACACTGTTAGACCCACAGTACAAGGAGAAATTTATGTCTGTCATTCCTGAGGCGGAGAGGTCAGCCAAAACGCAGCAGTTCCAGAAGGCCATAGTCACGGAAGTAGGCTAATCATTCCCCTCACAAAACGCTAGCGGCATAGGTCAGGAATCGGTGGACAACCAAGGCGTTCGGCCGAGAGGGGCGCAAGTCCAATCCGCCAAAGGTAGGGGAACAGTCTTTACGAGGTGGGACAGTTTTCTCAGCCCCTCACGTACCACAGCCCCTGAGGTGCGGGGTAGTGACACAAGAAATCCTAAGTTTGGTCAGATGCTGAAGGAGTACCTTGCCGATCGAACAACTGTACTGCGAGATTCCTCTGTGCCTTACAATTATTGGGTCTCGAAGCTGGACACGTGGCATGAATTGGCTCTCTACGCCTTGGAAGTCCTGGCCTGCACTGCCGCTAGCATTTAGTCACAGCGTGTTTTCAGTGCCGCAGGTGGAATCATTACTGATAAACGCAACCGCCTGTCAACTGAAAATGCTGACAGGCTGACTGAGAGCAAGATGAACAAGGGTTGGATTGGGCCAGACTTCACCACACCACCAACAAATGACAACTGAATTTAAATTTTGTAATGGGAATTTACCATGTACCTCCACTGACCCATGGGTACACACTTCTGGTCTTCCGAGTGTCCAAGTGTGGGATCAGTAATGTCCGTGGACGTGCACTCAGCCAGTTAGTAGGAAGGAGGATCAGGTTGGGAAATGTGCGGTGCAGTATCACGGCTACTGACAATTGACCGTGTGGAAGACAGGGTGTTTGTGGAGGTGCCGATGAGACTTGAAGCATTATCCGCTATCCAAGTAACAAGCTGTTGACACTAGTGTTGGTTCAAGAGCGTAGTACTGCAGCGGGCCCCAACAATTTGGGACAGGACGTGTGAGCGAGTAGATGTGCCACTTTCTTGTTGCGAAATTACTGCTTGCACACGACCTCGGCCTCTGCCTGCACCACCATCACGTTCACCTCCTTGTTCCTTGCCAACGCCCTTGCGCATTTTGCTTGTATACTGCGACAACAGTCACAGGAGAGGATTTTAGTCCCTAACCTGTATCAAGGTATGACTTACAACAATCTGCTGACTTGAATGGTTTTAGGAGAGGATTTTAGTCCCTATCCTGAATAAAGGTATGACTTACAACAGTGTGGTGACTGTAGAGATGCCAAGAGTTAGGATTTTAGTTCCCTAACCTGAATAAAGGTATGACTTACAACAGTGTGGTGACTGTTGAGATGACAAGAGTTAGGATTTTAGTTGCCTAACCTGTAGAAATGGTAGGACGTACAACAGTGTGGTGACTGTTGAGATGACAACAGTTAGGATTTTAGTTCCCTAACCTGTATCAAGGTATGACGTACAACAGTCTGGTGACTTTAATGGTTTTAGGAGAGGATTTTAGTCCCTAACCTGAATAAAGGTATGACTTACAACAGTGTGGTGACTGTTGAGATGCTAAGAGTTAGGATTTTAGTTCCCTAACCTGAATAAAGGTATGACTTACAACAGTGTGGTGACTGTTGAGATGCTAAGAGTTAGAATTTTAGTTCCCTAACCTGAATAAAGGTATGACTTACAACAGTGTGGTGACTGTTGAGATGACAAGAGTTAGGATTTTAGTTGCCTAACCTGTAGAAAGAGTAGGACGTACAACAGTGTGGTGACTGTTGAGATGACAAGAGTTAGGATTTTAGTTGCCTAACCTGTAGAAAGGGTAGGACGTACAACAGTGTGGTGACTGTTGAGATGACAACAGTTAGGATGTTAGTTCCCTAACCTGTATCAAGGTATGACGTACAACAGTCTGGTGACTTTAATGGTTTTAGGAGAGGATTTTAGTTCCTAACCTGAATAAAGGTATGACTTACAACAGTGTGGTGACTGTTGAGATGACAAGAGTTAGGATTTTAGTTCCCTAACCTGAATAAAGGTATGACTTACAACAGTGTGGTGACTGTTGAGATGCCAAGAGTTAGGATTTTAGTTCCCTAACCTGAATAAAGGTATGACTTACAACAGTGTGGTGACTGTTGAGATGACAAGAGTTAGGATTTTAGTTCCCTAACCTGTATAAACGTATGACGTACAACAGTGTGGTGACTGTTGAGATGACAAGAGTTAGGATTTTAGTTCCCTAACCTGTATAAACGTATGACGTACAACAGTGTGGTGACTGTTGAGATGACAAGAGTTAGGATTTTAGTTCCCTAACCTGTATAAAGGGTATGACGTACAACAGTGTGGTGACTGTTGAGATGACAAGAGTTAGGCTTTTAGTTCCCTAACCTGTATAAAGGGTATGACGTACAACAGTGTGGTGACTGTTGAGATGACAAGAGTTAGGCTTTTAGTTCCCTAACCTGTATAAAGGGTATGACGTACAACAGTGTGGTGACTGTTGAGATGACAAGAGTTAGGCTTTTAGTTCCCTAACCTGTATCAAGGTATGACGTACAACAGTCTGGTGACTTTAATGGTTTTAGGAGAGGATTTTAGTCCCTATCCTGAATAAAGGTATGACTTACAACAGTGTGGTGACTGTTGAGATGCCAAGAGTTAGGATTTTAGTTCCCTAACCTGAATAAAGGTATGACTTACAACAGTGTGGTGACTGTTGAGATGACAAGAGTTAGGATTTTAGTTGCCTAACCTGTAGAAAGGGTAGGACGTACAACAGTGTGGTGACTGTTGAGATGCCAAGAGTTAGGATTTTAGTTCCCTAACCTGAATAAAGGTATGACTTACAACAGTGTGGTGACTGTTGAGATGACAAGAGTTAGGATTTTAGTTACCTAACCTGTAGAAAGGGTAGGACGTACAACAGTGTGGTGACTGTTGAGATGACAACAGTTAGGATTTTAGTTCCCTAACCTGTATCAAGGTATGACGTACAACAGTCTGGTGACTTTAATGGTTTTAGGAGAGGATTTTAGTCCCTAACCTGAATAAAGGTATGACTTACAACAGTGTGGTGACTGTTGAGATGCCAAGAGTTAGGATTTTAGTTGCCTAACCTGTAGAAAGGGTAGGACGTACAACAGTGTGGTGACTGTTGAGATGACAAGAGTTAGGATTTTAGTTCCCTAACCTGTATAAACGTATGACGTACAACAGTGTGGTGACTGTTGAGATGACAAGAGTTAGGATTTTAGTTCCCTAACCTGTATAAACGTATGACGTACAACAGTGTGGTGACTGTTGAGATGACAAGAGTTAGGATTTTAGTTCCCTAACCTGCATTAAGGTAGCACGTACACCTGTCTGGTGACTGTAATGGTTTGAAGAGAGGATTTTAGTCCCTAACCTGTATTAAGGTAGTACGTACACCTGTCTGGTGACTGTTTTGATGACAAGAGTTAGGATTTTAGTTCCCTAACCTGTATTAAGGTAGTACGTACACCTGTCTGGTGACTGTAATGGTTTGAAGAGAGGATTTTAGTCCCTAACCTGTATTAAGGTAGTACGTACACCTGTCTGGTGACTGTAATGGTTTCAGGAGAGGATTTTAGTCCCTAACCTGTATTAAGGTAGTACGTACACCTGTCTGGTGACTGTAATGGTTTCAGGAGAGGATTTTAGTCCCTAACCTGTATTAAGGTAGTACGTAGACCTGTCTGGTGACTGTAATGGTTTGAAGAGAGGATTTTAGTCCCTAACCTGTATTAAGGTAGTACGTACACCTGTCTGGTGACTGTTTTGATGACAAGAGTTAGGATTTTAGTTCCCTAACCTGTATTAAGGTAGTACGTACACCTGTCTGGTGACTGTAATGGTTTGAAGAGAGGATTTTAGTCCCTAACCTGTATTAAGGTAGTACGTACACCTGTCTGGTGACTGTAATGGTTTGAAGAGAGGATTTTAGTCCCTAACCTGTATTAAGGTAGTACGTACACCTGTCTGGTGACTGTAATGGTTTCAGGAGACGATTTTAGTCCCTAACCTGTATTAAGGTAGTACGTACACCTGTCTGGTGACTGTTTTGATGACAAGAGTTAGGATTTTAGTTCCCTAACCTGTATTGAGGTACTACGTACACCTGTCTGGTGACTGTAATGGTTTGAAGAGAGGATTTTAGTCCCTAACCTGTATTAAGGTACTAAGTACAAGAGTGTGGTGACTCTAATGGTCACAGAAAAGCTTGGATTCCAATCTGTATCACCCTGCCTATATCCTCCTAGATTAGTCCTGAGAAGGACTGTTCTGGTCACTGGAAATCTTGGACTCCGATCTGGATCACCCTGCCTATATCCTCCTAGAGGAGTCCTGAGAAGGACTGTTGTGGTCAGCAGCAGCAGTTTGCAGCCCTGCTCCGGATCTACCTGTAAGGGCCGCAAATCTGTCCCTAAGCAGCAGCAGACACTCTCCCTACACTCACTGTCTGGATGGCTGTGTGCCGAGCACAGCGCGCCGGGAGTTATAAAGGCTCGGTGACGCTGTGCAGGGCGGCCAATCACTGCTATGCCACAACTAACAGGGCTGTGGCATTGCAGTGGTCTGTCAGCCAATCCCTGCACGTGGGCTGGCTCTCAAAAGAGCGCCAACATGGAGAGATGACGACCACGAGCACAGCACGAGTATCGCGAGATTACTCGGTGCTCGGCGAGTCGCCCGAGTACAGTGATACTCGAGCGAGTACCGAGTAGTGCCGAGCATGCTCGCTCAACACTAGTTATCATTTAAAATTATCCAAATCTCTGACTCCAGTTTCCAAGTCTTATCTCATGCTGCACTAGTTTTCTAGAATGAACTAGTTCAGATAATACATTTAGTTCTCAAGATTCGTAGTTTTGAGCACACTCTATTATTTCATTAGGTTTAGGCAGGTCTATTTCTCTCACTAACATATAGCTCCTCTTACTTAGCCATCTAGTGTTTGACATTATTGCTTACAAGTAAAAATAATTGAATAATTCTAAGGCCCCTTTTACATCAGCATTTTTCGCTTACGGCAGATCTGGCAGATTTACTGCATCTGCTGCCTAATGGCCGCACTTTCGGCAAGCCCTATGCATTGTCTATGGGGCTTGCGGCAGGTGCGGCAAATGCGGTATTGCTGCGATCACTTGCGGCAGTTGCGGCTGCGCAAAACAACTGCAGCTGACCAAGTTTTTTTTCCGCTGCCGCAAGCGCCGGATCGTGGCAATACCTCACTTGCTGCACTTGCCGCAAGCCCCATAGACAATGCATGGGGCTTGCCGCAAGTGTGCCACAAGTGCGGCTGTTAGGCGGGAGGTGGGGTAATCTGCCGGATCTGCCGCAATCAGCAAAAAACGCTGATGTGAAAGGGGCCTAAACTAATTAACTTTGTTTAGAATTTCCCAAAATCAATACATTCAGGTGAATACAACCTTTGGATGATTTGAGGTCAGGCCCTATGTTGCAGCATTCTGTGATATAATAAGAGGATAAAAGAAATAATACACTGATATACTGACCTCTCCTTATCCCTCCCCACACCTGTCCTGGTGCTGCCCACCATATGCAGTTCCCGATCGGCTTCTCCTCCTTCTACTTTTGCATCTGGTTTAAGTGACAGACACCACCACTATTGACTGGACTCCATGCTGTCTAATATGTGTATTGTATTGTAGAATGTTAATGTTTTCTGTTATAAGAAATGTTGTTCAATAACTTAGTTTGGCCATTAGAGGTCACCATGCCACAAGAGAAGAAAGCACGAGGATCTGCTGATAAAA